>CM069152.1:11516327-11768827 GCA_035221665.1 Okamejei kenojei | reverse complement strand
GCCAGAGGAGGTAGTTGAGGCTGGGGCTATCCCAACGTTTGAGAAACAGTTAGACAGCTACATGTGCCGGACAGGTTTGGAGGGATATGGGCCAAATGAGGGCAGGTGGGACTAGTGTAGCTGGAGCATGTTGGTCGATGTGGGCCTGTTTCCATGCTGTATCACTCTATGACCATGACTCTACGCTGATTAAACTGCGGGATTATTGTTTGGATTAAATATTTTGCTGGATTGTTTGTAGATACTTAGTGAGGCCTTTGCAGCACTGGGGTAGGAACATAGAAACAAAGAGGTCATTTGGCCCTTGGAACCAGCACCGCCACTTATTGTGATCATGGCTGATCGTCCACAATCAGTAACCCGTCCCTGCCTTCTCCCCGTATCCCTTGTTTCCGCAGCCCCCTAGAGCTCTCTCTAACTCTCTTTTAAATTGATCCAGTGAATTGGCCCCTACTGCCTTCTGTGACAGAGAATTCCACAAATTCACATCTCTGGGTGAAAAGGTTTGTCCTTTTACGAGCGATGCTGGGGTGACGGGGAACATCCGATTGTCTTCATTCTTTAGACTGTCTATTCCTAACCCACTGATGCCCACAACTATCTGGACTACACTTCTCCCAACCCTGCTTCCTGCAAAGACTCTATCCCCCCTACTCCCAATTCCTCCGTCTATGCCGCATCTGTGCCCAAGATGAGATGTTCCGTACTTTAGTTTTCTCATTCCTAAAGTCCTCATTCTTTAGGGAACGGGGATCCCCTCTCCCATCATAGATGAGGCCCTGACTCGTGTCTCCTTGGTACCCCGCAGCTCCGCCCATGCTCCAACTCCCCCTGGTGGCAATAGAGACCGAGTCTCCCTAATCCTTGCCTTCCACCTCGTCAGCCGCCGCATGCAACACACAATCCTCCAACATTTTCACCAACCCCTACGGGGTCCCACTACTAGTCACGTCTCCCCATCTCCACCCTTTTCCACCTTCCGCAGAGACCGCTCCTCCCGCAACTCCCTGGTTAACTCATCCCTTCCCACCCAAACCATCCCCTCCCCAGGTACCTTCCCAGGCAACCGCAGGAGATGCAACACCCCACCCCCCTTTACGTCCCCGCTCGACTCTCTACGTCATCGCCTATATCTCTCGTTTCCCTTTCCCGTGACTTTTGGTCTGAAGAAGGGTCTGGACCGGAAACGTCGGTTGTTCCTTCTATCCAAAGATGCTGCCTGCCCCGCTGAGTTACGCCAGCTTTTTGTTCTATCTTCGCTTTGAACCAGCATCTGCAGTCCCTTCCTACACAGGACATTGCCTAACCTTTACCTCTGGATCTGTACTTTCCTTTCAAGCTGCTCCTCATCACTGAGTCCGTTTTGCTAACAGGGCGGGCTCAAGTCCTGTAATAAACCGTCAGCAATAATTTTGCTGAATTCCTCATTGTATTTCAGCAATTGCTCTGGTGTTGGGCAGTTCAGAAATAATTAAATAGCATTGAAGGTTAATTGTAAAGAGATGAGCTTGTTGCCCAAGAGTTGCCCATCATTGTGATGCCGGAACCCAAGCTCAATGCTGAAATATTGGTGTTCTTTGTTCTTTTTAATTTAGTTTAATTTCATGTAGAGATACAGCGTGGAAACAGGCCCTTCGGCCCAACGAGTCCGTGCCGACCAGAGATCCCCGCCCACTAGTACTATCCTACACACATACTGGGGACAATTTACCATTTTACCAAAGCCAATTAACCTAATTAATCTTGTTAACGTAGTTTCGCTTCGAGGCGCAGCGTGGAAACAGGCCATTTGGCCCATCGAGTCCGCGCAGACCAACAATCACCCTTATATTAGTTCTATCCCGCACGCTAGGACCAATTAACCTACTCAGCTGTACGCTTCTGGAATGTGAGGGGAGACCAGAGCACCCAGTTCAGTTTAGTTTATTGTCACTGTATCAAGGTGCAGTGAAAATCGCCCAAGGATAACCCATGCTGTCACGGGGAGAACACGCAAACTCTGTACTGACAGCACCCATAGTCAGGATCGAACCCCGGTCTCTAGGCGCTGAGGCAGCAACTCTACCGCTGCACCACCTTACAGCGTCTGCTTCCTGATGGGGTAAAGCTTGAGTGGGATGGCAGCTGATCTGATGCATCAGCCCACTGTGAAGGGCATCCAGTGTTCACTGGTAGCTTGCAACATAAGAAGTGTATCTCTGTGGTCCCCAAGTGGGAATCGTGAACAGCTGGGAATACTGTGCCCACATCAGTTATTATTAGCATGGCTAGAGTTTGGACCGCTTCCAACCACTCCCTGATGTAAACATTAGCTCCCATCTGCAGATGCTGCTGTTGCAGACGGTCTCTGTGTTTTCTCTTCTTCACAATGTTGCCTTTGCCCATCTCTTTTCGCAAGGCACTTTTCTCAAAAGCTACCATGTTTATTGAGGGAACCCTCATTGAAACTTACTGAATAGTGAAAGGCTTGGATGGAGTGGATGCAGAGAGGATGATTCCACTGGTGGGAGAGCATAGGATCAGAGGGCACAACCTCAGAAGAAAAGGAAGCACCTTTAGAAAGGAGATGAGGAGGAATTTCTTTAGTCAGAGGGTGGTGAATCTGTGGAATTCATTGCCACAGACAGCTGTGGAGGCCAAGTCTTTCGGTATTTTTGAGGCAGAATAAGGATATTAAGGGTTATGGGGAGAAGGCAGGGGGATTGGGTCGAGATGGGAAGATAGATCAGCCATGATCGAATGGCGGAGTGGACTCGATGGGCTGAATGGCCTAATTCTGCTTCTACAATTTAAGAACTTATGTAGTGACGGGAATGTTGTTGACTACATCATGTTCCTGCTACCCATCACCTCCCTCCCAACTGTTCATGGAAGTCATTTGGTCTTTTGAGTCTGTGACAGCTCTTGGAGTAATCCCATTCATGAATCCTGGTCAGAATTCTCTTTTATTCTCTCGCATGTGGCCACTGACACCCTCTCCAAACCCAATGCCCTCCCAATCTACCTGGAGAAGCGGTGATTAATAGCAGCTACTTAACCTAACAGCCAGCAGCTGGGAGCGTTGACAATAATTCAGGCACGTCTGTTAAAACAATTTTACATGTAAAACAATTTGTAAAGTAGTTCAAAAATCCAGAATTTGAACAATTAAGTGAACTTAAGTTAAATAAAACCTTTAGTTTGTTCTTCACCCGTTCAGTCAACTGGGCACATTGTAGCTTTATGTAGGGCCCATGAATCCCTTTCCCATCTTGACTCTAGAGATACAGCATAGAAACAGGCCCTCCGGCCCACCGAGTGCAAGCTGACTAGCGATCACCCGTACACTAACACTACCCTGAGCACCAGGGGACAATTTACAGTTTACAGAAGCCAATTAACCTACAAACCTGGACGTCTTTGGAGTGTGGGAGGAAACCGGAGCACCCGGAGTAGATCTGATGGTCCGAATGGTCTGTGATTCTGTTCCCATCACTAATGAGCATGAATTCAGAGCAGGGTTTAGTGGCATGTGCTCTTTGTTACATTTTAAGTCCGACTTCATGGAGGGATTTTAAACAGGCAGTAGTCCCTTGCATATGTCAGTCAAGGACCTAATGTCCTATTTATGTGACCGTTAGGAAGAGAGACTGAATGACTATTAGTTAGTGGGCTAAATGCCTGTCGAAGGCAGGCGTAGACCATCCCACTGCAACTTTGGAAGCCATTTTCTGCTCAATGTGTCAACTTCTGCCCCATTATTTTTATAATTATTTGGCATGGAGATTACGCAGGCGAACACTAATGATAAACCAAAGTCATGATTCGGCTAATATACATTCAGAGAGGCGTATTCTGTCAGTTTAGTTTAGTCTTGGATTAGTTTATTATTACGTGTACCGAGTACGGTGAAAAACTTTAGTTGCGTGTTAACCAGTCAATAGAAATACTATACATGATTGCAACCGAGCCGAGCACAGTGTACAGATGCACGATGAAGGCTAAAATGTGTAGCGCAAGTTAAAGTCCAGTGAAATCCAATTAAAGATAGTCTAAGGGTCTCTGAAGAGGTACATGGTAACTCAGGACCATTGTGTTAAAGAAGGAACTGCAGATGCTGGAGAATCGAGGGTACACAAAAGGCTGGAGAACCATTCTCTAGTTGTTGATGGGATGGTTCAGTTGCCTGATAACAGCCGGGAAGAAACTGCCACTGAATCTGGAGGTGTGCGTTCATGAAGATGCAAAGATCAGTATCATGTTACTTGGCCATAATGAACATTTCCTTTGTGGTTTGACACATTAGAGCAGAAATATTTTTTGGTGACAATTGTAGATGAGCATTAAACCCCTCGGGTTAAATTCCTCGCGGCTACTTTGGCAGTGATACTCACCAGATTGAAATAAAATCTGCCAAATCTTACGTTAAAATAACAGACATTTGATACGACCCCGGTCTCGTCAATGAACAAGCGCTCAGTGCAGGTGTGTCCCTTTTATGATTGTCATTTTCTCACAGAATATTTGCAGAATGTTTAGACAGAAAAGCATAAATCTATCAGTTTGCAGGAACAAAAAAGACAAACTCGTGGGTGTCACAACAAATGCAACTTTTAAACTCTGTGTCACAAAGTATAAACGGCAACCAGTCATCCAGGGGCGGCGCAGAGGTGGAGTTGCTGCCTCACAGCACCAGAGTCCCAAGTTCAATCCTGAATGCGGGCGCTGTCTGTACGGAGTTCGTATGTTCTCCCCGTGACCTGCGTGTGTTTTTTCCGGGTGCTCCGATTTTTCCAAAGATTTACAGCTTTGTAGGCTAATCGACTTTGGTAAAAAATTGTGAAGATCGTGAATAGATAGGGTGAATGAACAGAGCCTTTTGCCCAGTGTAGATGAATCAAGAACCAGAGGACATAGGCTTAAGGTGAGGGGGGGGGGGGGGGAATGATTTAATAGGAACCTGAGGAGTACTGTTTTTTTACACAAAGGGCAATGGGTGTATGGAATGAGCTGCTGGAGGAGGTAGTTGAAGCAGGTACTGTTGCATGGTTTAAGAAACATTTGGACAGGTACATGGATAGGATATGGGTCAAACGCAGGCAGGTGAGACGCGTGTGAGATGGGACATGTTAGTAGTCGGCGTGGGCAAGCTGGGCCGAAGGGCCTACAACCTGCAATGTGGTGCTGTTCCCGTAACTCTGCAGGACAGGCTGCATCTCTGGAGAGAAGGAATGGGTGACGTTTTGGGTTGCGACCCTTCTTCTGACTGGTTAGGGATAAGGGAAACGAGAGATATAGATGGTGATGTAGCGAGATAAAGAACAATGAATGAAAGATATGCAAAAAAGTTTGGATAATAAAGGGGTGATGACAAGTCAAGTGGACTTTATTCGTCACATGCACATACAAGATGTAGAGTGAAATCAAAGTGGCAATGCCCGCGGGATTGTGCAAAACAACAGAACAACAGAACAGAACAGAACCAGTATTTACAGCTGTAACATCTGACTGTTCTTACAAATTTCTTGAAGGGATGACTGCCTTCTCCTTGATGAACAATTCACTTTTGCCTCCCGTATTTATTACTGCGAGTTTATGGGGATGGATGACAATGTCTATCGGGGGTTACACAAAAAGCTGGAGAAACTCAGCAGGTGCAGCAGCATCTAAGAGGCGAAGGAGATAGGCGACGTTTCGGATCGAGACCCTTCTTCAGACTGGTCAGTCTATCCTCTGGATTATAGACACAAAGTGCTGGAGTAACTCAGCAGGGCAGGCAGCATGTCTGGAGAAAAAGGACATGTGACGTTTCAGGCTGGGACCATTCTTCAGACTGGAATTATCTTGGAATAACACACGGATTCCTATGGATTATTCCTGCACTAAATGTTTCACTCAGTTTGAGTTTTCAGAAGTCGCGATTTAATGTTGCCACAGACAAGCTGGAATGTTTTTCTGTTTATCCTCCTTGGTAAGGGTTTATCAATCAAGTATGCAGAGGTCAGTAAGTAGGTGGTGGACTGTGGGAAGTTGTAAAGTGATACAAAGATTTAGAGAACGGAGTGACGGGAAGAATCGGAGAAGCCGTTTTGAAATGGAGAATTGGCAAGAAACCAGGTTCATTCAAGGGACCGCTATCTCTCCATCAATCTTATGTTGAGCAATGCAGCTACCTTCATTATGCTTTCCACCTAGGGGGGCAAGGTGGCACAGCAGTAGCTACTGCCTTACAGCGCCAGACACCGGGTTCGATCCCGACAACGGGTGCTGTCTGTATGGAGTTTGTATGTTCACCCCGTGACCTGCGTGGGTTTTCTCTGAGGTCTTGGGTTTCCTCCCACACTCCAAAGGCGACAGGTTTGTAGGTTAATTGGTTTGGTAGAAATATTAAATTGTCCCTGGTGTGCGTAGGATAGTGTTAGTGTGCGGGGATCGCTGGTTGGTGCGGACTCGGTTGGGCCGAAGGGCCTGTTTCCATGCTGTGTCTCTAAACTGAACAAAAAAACGAAACTATTGATGAAGTTCACTTTGTACGTGCCACAATCTTCTCAGGTTGGGTTCTGAGGGTGAATTAATACCTGCAACAAAGCAACCAGACAGTCCAACTGAGAGATTCCGGGAAAGGGCAAAACCTAATCCAGTCCAATATATAAAAACATCACGGATTACTGCTTAGCATAAAAGGAAAACAAATAGCAACAGGTGTGTTTGTCAAAGCTGGTATTGAACTTAACACCTTATTAACAAGAGATTATGTTTGTTATGAAGATTCGGTAGGAATCTACCTTGCAAGTTGGTTGTAAAGAAGGCGAATGCAATGCTGCCGTTTATTTCGAAAGGACTAGAATATAAAAACAAGGGTGTAATGCTGAGGCTCTATAAGTCGCATTTGGAGTATTGTGAGCAGTTTTGGGCCCCACAGCGGAGCAAGGATGTGCTGGGGTTGGAGAATGATCCCAGGAATGATTGGGTTAAAATGCGATGAGTGCTTGATGAAATTGGGCCTATACTCGCTGGAGTTTAGAAGGATGTCGGGGGGAGGGGGAACCTCATTGAAACTTACCGAACAGTGAAAGGCCTGGATAGCGTGGGTGTGGAGAGGATGTTTCCACTAGTGGGAGAGTCTAGGACCAGAGGTCACGGCCTCAGAATAAAAGGAAGTTCCTTTAGGAAGGAGATGAGGAGGAATTTCTTCAGTCAGTTGGTTGACAATCTGTGGAATTAATTCATTAATTACCACAGCAGGCTGTGAAGGCCAAGTCAGTGGATGTTTTTAAAGCAGAGTTTGATAGATTCGTGATTAGTATGGGTGTCAGGGATTATGGGGAGAAGGCAGGAGAATGGGGTTGATCAGCCATGATTGAATGGCGGAGTACACTTGATGGGCTGAATGGCCTAATTCTGCTCCAAAAACTTCTGAATTGATGAAGATGGACACAAAATGCTGGATTGACTCAGTGGGGCAGGGCAAGCACCATCTCTGGAGTAAAGGAATAAATAGGTGATGTTTCGGGTCAGAACCCTTGTGTATCATTTTATTTGAAGAGCAAGAGTCCAGAGTGTTTTATTGTCGTGTGTCCCAGATAGAACAATGACATTCTTACTTGCAGCAGCACAACAGAATATGTGAACAGAGTTCATTGTAAACAATATAATAAATGAGAAAAAAAAGTTTAGAGCATGTGTGTATATACACACATATACATACACGCACGCACGCACGCACGACAAAACCGATGTTCCCAGGTGTATGTAGTTCAGAGCTTATTTGGAGGTTGTTGCGTTTAATATCCTGACGGTCGTAGGAAAGATGAATATCAAAGAATTGCAGCATTTTCCCATTCCAGTTGTAGAATTGTCCGATAACAGTTGGATCGCCGTGCAGCCAACAACTTAACTAAGTGATCTCAAGCACAAATGTGCCAAAGGGGAAAGCCACTTTGCATATCAAAGAGTGACATTGTGTTCTGCTAAAGACAGGTTATACTTCTGACTTACCATGAAAGGAGCTTCCAAAACAAAATACAAGTGCTCTTGTGATAAGGGGCGAGCACAAACGTGTTTCTTGACAAGTAGAAACAGTTCAAATATAGTGTTTGATATCTTGTGCCGCTTCACGACATATTTCATTTGTGCATTTGATCTTTATCGTGTTCCAAATTAAAAGTTGGAGTGAATAAGCGACATATTTTTTCCCTCAGAATTGTCCACTAGAATATTGGAAGCCATGTATCACTTTAGGACCTTTCAAGGGTTTCCGGACGTTTTCTGTCAACTTTCTGCTTTATTATACTCACGCAGATACAGTGAGAAACTCTTGTTTAGTGCACTGTCCTGTTAAATAATACCATGAGTATAATCATGCACTAGATTTTAGAGATACAGCGCCGATACAGGCCCTTCGGCCCACTGGGTCGACACTGTCCAGAGATCCATGAACATTAACACTATCCTACACACCGGGGACAGTTTTTTTAACCAAAGCCAATTAACCTACTAACCTTGTGTAGGAAGGAAATGCAGATGCTGGTTTAACCTGAAGATAGGCGCAAAAAGCTGGAGTAACTCAGCAGGACGGAGCATCTCAGGAGAGAAGGAATGGGTGACGTTTCGGGTCGAGACCCTTCTTCAGACCAGTGGTTCTTCAGTCTGAAGAAGGGTCTCGAGCCGAAACTTCACCCGTTCCTTCTCTCCAGGGATGCTGCCCGTCCCGCTGAGTTAGTCCAGCTTTCTGGGCCTAACCTTTCAGCTTTACGTCTTTGGAGTGTGGGAGGAAACCGGAGCACCCGGGAAAATTCACGCAGTCACGGGGAGAACATACAAACTCCATACAGACAGCACCCATAGTCAGGATCGATCCCGGGTCTCTGGCGCTGTAATGCAGCTACTCTAGCGTTGTGTCATTTTGCCGCCCTAGATCACTAGTAAGAGTAGAATGATTGTACAGGTTAACACATCACTATTACGGACCTCATTATAAGGCATTTGGGTTATAATGGACGGAGTGCTCCCATTGTAATCAGACCCCATTGTCTCTTTAAGAACACAGGCTCTCGTTACGCTGCGGGAAGTCATTGAAATTGGCAAGCAATTGCCTTGATCAACATGTGCGTCGATGAAGGACTTAAATTGCTGGAGTAACTCAGCAGGTCAGGAGGCATCTCTGGAGATGCTGGAGTCATACAGCGGGGAAACAGGCACTTCGGCCCAACTTGCCCCACACTGGCCATCATGTTTCACCTACACTAGTCCCGTCTGCTGAGTTTAGCACATATCCCTCATTATAAACCGGTCCTTATCGTAGGATAGGTGACATTTCACTTGAGAAATGGAAGATAGAGGTTTCCGACCACCATGAGGCCAAGACCCGCAGTGGTGCCAAGCGACGTAGTTCCAGCGTTCACCGCCTCCCCGGTCATTCTGAGGCCGGGACCACCAAAGCTGCCTCCGACCCGCACCACCACCCTAGCCACATCCAGACCGGGGCTGCCGACAACAGCCCTGGCCCTTACTGCCTCCAGCATGGTGGCGCAATGGTAGAGTTGCTGCCTTACAGCGCCAGTGACCCAGATTCAATCATGACTACAGGTGCCGTCTGTACGGAGTTTGTACGTTCTCCACGTGACCTGCGTGGGTTTTCTCAGAAACGTTTGGTTCCTTCCCATACTCCAAAGACGTGTAGGTTAATTGGCTTGATATAACTGTAAATTGTCCCTAGTGTGTGTAGGATGGTGTTCGTGTGCAGGTATCAATGGTCGGTGCGGACTCCATGGGCCAAAGGGCCTGTTTCTGCACTGTGTCTTTAAAAATAAAAATGCCATGTAAGGCATTATACATGATGTATTTACTTCTTAAAGTTGTAAAATATATGTATACGTTCATGGAAATAATGGTAGGATTAAGTTGCATTCTTCCCAGTTAAGGTGAAACGGTTGCAATGTGTGTTAATCATTTGTAATCCATTAATAGTCAGAATAATCGCAAACCATTTTGTTCTACAGAGGTACAGCTGACTGGTTTGGGGTTAGCAAGGATAACGATACCACCCAAAAATGGCAGAGGAAGAGCCTGCGACACTGCAGCCAGAGGTACGGCAAGCTTAAGTCGCACATCATCCGTGAGATGGAGCTACCAAGTCAAGACAACATCTCACTCACCAGCACTGAAACCCCCCCGCCCCTCTATGTGGGGCCGCAGTTTGGCATGCAGAAGGTAAGCCCTTGTGAGGGTCACCGTGACATCTATTTATGGCTGGTGTTATTAAATGGAAGGTGGGTGAATAGCGGGCGACACTGTTGGTAGCGCAGGAGTAGAGTTGCTGCCTCACAGCGCCAGAGACACTTGTTCGCTCTTGACTACTGGTGCTGTCTGTACGGAGTTTGTACCTTCTCCCTGTGACCACATTAGTTTTCCCCGGGCGTTCCAGTCTCCTCCCGCACTCCAAAGACGTACAGGTTTGTTGGTTAATTGGCTTTGTAAAAATTGTGAATTGTCGCTAGTGTGTAGGATAGTGCTCGTGTGCAGGGAGCGCTGGTCAGCGCAGACCCAGTGGGCTGAAGGGCCTGTTACCGTGCTGTACCTCTAGACTTCTATCTTCTAATTCTCAATGACTCCAACACCAACAACCACCTTCTACTTGAAGGTCAAATGTAAATTTCAATTCATCGTGAATGTGGGTTTCTGTTTTAACATTTGATGGTATTTCTCGAGAGCCCAATGGGATCTTTAAATTTTGGGGAAAGAAACCCAACAGTATCTATGTATCAAGACTTTTAACCAGATGTTGCGGTGGTGTTTTGGGAGCACTTAGCTACATTCAGCACTGCCTCGTGTACCGATGCAAACAGCATCTTAATATTGTTCGTTTGGTTTAGAGATACAGAGTGGAAACGGGCCCTTCGGCCCATCGAGTCCGTGCCGACCAACGATCCCCGCACTCTAGCACGATCCTACACACACCAGGGATAATTTTACATTTATACCAAGCCAATTAACCTACAAACCTCTACATCTTTGGATTGTGGGAAGGAACCCGAGCTCCTGGAGAAAACCCACACAGGTCACGGGGAGAACTTACAAACTCCGTGCAGACAAGACCCCGTGGTCAGGTTTGAACTCGGGTCTCTGGCACTGTAAGCAGCAACAGTGCCACCGTTCCACCCTCTAATTGTTGCCCTGACAATGTCAAAATCAAATAATTTAATAGCCTGATGTGTATAGCTGGATAGTAGTGAGGGAACTTTATCTTTTTGACTGACGGTTTGGTTGTTCATTTGTGGAGTCATAGAGTGATACAGCGTGCAAACAGGCCCTTTGGCCCAACTTGCCCACATGTCCCAGCTACACTAGTCCCAACTCCGTGCGTTTGGCCCATATCCCTCCAAACCTGTCCTATCCATGTACCTATCTAACACTATCCTACACACTATGGACAATTTATAATTATACCAAGCCAATTAACCTCCAAACCTGAACGTCTTTGGAGCGTGAGAGGAAACTAGAGATCCCGGAGGAAACCCACACAGGTCAGGGGGAGAACGTACAAACTCCGTACAGACAGCACCCCGTAGTCAGGATCGTACCCGGGTCTCTGGCCCTGTAAGGCAGCAACTCTACCGCTGCGCCACCGTGCTGCCCCAAGTTGGCCAAGGCGACTTGACACCTTGCCAAGGAATTATCCCTAGGGAACGATCATCAAAGTCAACAGTGGTCTCCATTGTGCCCTCAAACGGATTGCACAGTTTAGGCATCACGAGAGAGTGATCAACAGAATGAGCTACGTATGACTTTTTCCAAGGATGTGGAGACTTTTTCTATTGTCCCATCAGTAAGCACGTGTCATAGAGTGATAGTGTGGAAACAGGCCCTTCGGCCCAACTTGCCTACACCGGCCAGCAATGTCCCGGCTACGCTAGTCCCACTTGCCTGCGCTTGGTCCATATCCCTCCAAACCTGCCCTATCCATGCACCTGTCTAACTGTTTGTTAAACAATGGGATAGTCCCAGCCTCAACTACCTCCTCTGGCAACTTGTTCCATACACCCGCCACCCTTTGTGTGAAAAAGTTACCCCTTGCATTCCTGTTAAATCTTTTCCCCTTCACCTTGAACCTGTGGTCCTCGATTTCCCCTCCTCTGGGCAAGAGACTCTCTGCATCTAAATAGTGATATTGAGGTCTGTGTCGTTCTGCGTCTGTTGCACAGCAGGTGCCGTGTTTCCAACTGAGGAATTGCCAATAAATCATTTAAAACCTAATTAGCTTCCATTGATAGCGTGTCCTTCGGCTCTGAGTCTCCATGCAGTCTTTGGTATTCTGTTGCTTATGTATAATCTATTACAAATTTAGGTAAGACTTTTCCTATCAAGCTTACAACCTCTTTCCACTCTATAAGCAGTCGAGTTTTCGAGTCACACAGCAATGAAACAAGCCCATCTTGCCCCTGCCGACCAAGATGACCCATATACGTTAATCCCTTCTGCCTGTGTTTGGCCCATATCCCTCGAAACCTTTCCTGTCCCTGTACCCGTCAAACTGACCACAATACTCTAAACACGGCCACACCGGCGTCTCGTACAAGAAGGGGGACTGGAATCCTGTGTAAGAATGAACTGCAGATTGTGGTTTACGTTGAAGATGGACCACAAAATGCTGGAGTAACTCAGCGGGTCAGGCAGCATCTCTGGAGAAATGGAATAGGTGGGGTTTCAGGTCGAGACCCTTCATCAGACCCAAAGTCTTATGACCGTTTATGCAAAATAATTAATTATTCTGTGCATGTACACAGGGAATACAATGTTTCCTTTGGGTGTGTGCTTTTTTTTTAATATACTAGCCGCACGCTTGGCTTGGATTTGACACCTGCCATTCACTGTGGCCAAAAGATCCTTGTTGTCCAAAAGCCAGTGGGGCTCTTTGTCTGACTGTGGTTGGCTGAGACAGTCCGTGCTCCAGTGGTCAGGCCCTCGAGAGATGAAATAAGGCTCTAGACGTTGGTGCAGTTATACAAGATGTTAAAGGGCCTGTCTCGCTTAGGCGGTTTTCTGGGCGACTGCCGCAAAATTTTCAACATGTTGGAAAAGATTTTGGCGACGGAGGCGATAGTTTTTGCTGTCCGAGGTTGGCGTAGGTGCTGTCATAGGTTGTCGCCGGGTGTCGTAGGTGAATTCCATTAAAGCTAGTCCTTGGCAGTTGCCTAAAGAGTCGCCTAAGTAGGACAGGCATTTGAGAGTAATGTGTTCAGTTCACCATGGGCACCGTGTCATAGAAAACGTTGTCACGTTGGACAGGGTACGAAGAAGATTTATGAGGATATTGCCAGGACTAGAGGGCTGAGCTACAGGGAGAGCTTGAGCATGCTGGGGCTCTATTCCTTGGAGCGCATGAGGATGAGGGGTGATCTTATACAGGTGTATAAGAGGAATTGATTGAGTAATTGATAAGGTCATGAGAGGAATTGATAGATGCACAGTGTCTCTTGCCCAGAGAAGTGGAATCGGGAACCAGAGGACGTAGGTTTAAGGTGAAGGGAAAAGATTTAATAGGAATCTGAGGGGTAACTTATCATACAAAGGGTGGTGGGTGTATGGAACAAGCTGCCAGAGGAGGTAGTTGTGGCAGGCACTATTGCAACATTTAAGAAACAATTAGATAGGTTTCATGGACGGTTTTGGAGGGACATGGGCCAAACGCAGGAAGGTGGCACTGGTGTTGCTGGGACATGTTGGTCGGTGTGGGCAAGTTGGGCCGAAGGGCCTGTTTCACCACTGTGTGACTCCATGACTTTAGGGTGATGCTCTCCTCACTTCCACCCCACTTAGTTAAACTCCCTCTGCAAACCTCTGGTGAAAGTATTACTCTGCCACTCAAATGAAAACAATTTCATGTTAGAAGCAAAATAAACAGCAACATTATTTGAAATCATTAAAAATATTAAAGCCAGCAACCCATCGTTTAGAGAGAAACAACTTTTTTAAGGCTTCAGTCCCAAGGCCTGACATTTACCCTTCAGATGAATAGGTTTATGACTCTTGTGTAGGAAGGAACTGCAGATGCCGATTTACACTGAAGATAGACGTGCTGGAGTAACTCAACGGGCCTGGCAGCTCTCTGGGGAAAAGGAATGGGTGATGTTTCGTGTCGAGGCCCTTTATCAGACTGAGAGTCGGGGAGAGGGAAGCTAGAGATATGAACAGGTGCAGAACAAATCGGAGGTGGCACTGATGACAAGTCGCGAGAGAGGGTATTGCAGAACTCCCGTTGATGTAGGGTTTGGCGGGTTCAGAGCCCGAGGGCAGATGTCCGTGCTGCGAATCCCAGCAAATTCCTGAGCCGTTGGCTTTCACACATTCTCCAATGGTGGAGGGGAAACAAGGTAGTGTGCAGTGAGGCGCCAACAGAAAGATCAGGAGTCTCTAATTTGCCGGCACTTAATGTGTGTACAGGGGTGGAACGGTGGAGCGCCAGGGACCCACATTCAACCAGGGACCGCAGGTGTGCTCTGCACCGAGTTTGTTGCTTTCTCCCCTTGACTGCATGCGTTTTCTCCGGATGCTCCGGTTTCCTCCCAACACTCCAAAGGCATACAGGTTTGTAGGTTAATTGGCTTCCCTAGTGATTAGGTTGGAACTAGTGTGGGGGGGTCGCAGGTCGGCGTGGACTCCATGGGCAGAAGGGCCTGTTTTTACTCAGTATCTCTAAAACTGAATGCTGACTTATTACCAGTTACTTATTACCGGAAACAAATTACCAGTGCTCGATACCAACATCTAATATGTAGGAATTCAAAGCAGCAAAATGAGGCCATTGCTCTATCTTATCTACACCATTCATAAACACAATGTCCTGAAAAAGGTTGGACCTTGTTTTATAGAGCTGTATTTATTTATTTGTCTCCTAAAGGCATGTCCTGTCACAGGAATACAGTGTCGGATGCTGTGGTCCAGTGGGAATTTAGCTATTTTATAATCTCCATTTAAAATTCAGCGTATTTTTGTTAACCATTCGTCCAACTGGAAGCTTGGAACTGTCCTTTGGTTGCAGCTTGCCAATCTTGAAAGTTATAAAGGACAGTTTAAATAATCAGGCTGAGAGACAGTCCTCAAAGTTTATAACTATCTTTTGTTCTGAATGTAAAACCACAAGGGAACCTTATCCAGCACTAATATGAGCATCAGGTTAAAGATAAACGGCAGAGGGGGAAAGATGGGGAAAGCAGATGAGAGTTTGTAAGCCAGAACAGGTCCACCACTGATTTTTTCCGGCTCCCGTGGTTCCACAGCCCTTTCTCGATTATCTGTTTTGCCGGACCAACAGAGGTCACGGCCTTTGAGAGTAGTCGACCGGTATTGGGATGGTCCGCCTGCGACGTCAGGGGGCCGAGAACCAGCCCACAAAATCGGTCGCGGATGTCGGCCGTGGAACGGATCTTCCGACTCCAGCTGGTTCACCCCACCGATCATCCCACCGATCTGACACCCAAGTCCCGATGGGGTTGAGATCGGCTGCCTCACCCGGCCTCTGCGCCACATCTTCGGGGGGGGGACTTCCGGGTGGAGGGCGCAGCATTTCAAGTGCATTTTGTCCGTGTTAAAGGAGGTGCTGGACTGCCAGTTGCCGGAAAATCTGGTGGACATGTACAGCATAAATGATAATTCAACTTTTGCATGGGCATATTCTGGAAGAAAGATTAAATCTATGAAATGGCATTAAACTTTTTCTAGGCACTCCACAGCGCTTAATGTGCGGTGAAGTACTTTTGAAGTGTCGTCACGGTTGATACATTGAAAATGTGGACCCAGTTGGAATGGAGTGAGCTCAGGGAAATAGCAGAGTGAATGTAACCAGGTCAACTGGCCTTCGATAACATTGAATGACAGGGTTCATTGTCCAGTACACATAAGTTAAAGGGGTTTCTTGAATATCTCCGATTTTTCTTATTCAACCATTCCGTTCCCTGCGCTAAATATCTCTAAAACTATAACACTGAAACAAAGTTTGAGTGTTGTGTTTTTAATTTTGTTGCATTGCAAGCCGCTTTTGGTCTAGTTTTTCAGAGCTGCTGTAATATGTGATCAAGGGATCAATGAAAAGTTTGACGCAGTGCCTCAGTGACTGGAATGGCTCCCAGAATTGTCAGACGTAGGCTGTGAATGTTTGGTAAGAGTCCACTAACTAACGGCCAAAAGTATTCCCGAGCAGCCAGAAATTGGACCGAATTGCTGCCTTGCAGCGCCAGAGACCCGGGATCCATTCCGACTGTGGGTGCTGTCTGTACGGAGTTTGTACGTTCCCCCCGTGAAAACCGTGTGGGTTTTCTCCGCGATCTTCCCCCATACTAAAAGCCCTGTCCCACGGTGCGAATTCATTCCAAGAGCTCTCCACAGTTTGCCCTGATTCGAACTCGGAGATTTACGGTAATGGTCACTCGTCACGTACTCGGGGCTCTCGTGGACGTTTTTCATCATGTTGAAAAATCTTCACGAGTCTTCCCGTGCTTACCTGCCGTTAGCGAGTTTTTCCGAGTACCTGCCGTTAGCGCTGCGAGACGCCCCCGAGCTCCGACGTACCCGCTACGTTCATTCTCCGTGCTTACCACGAGTTTGATTTTTTTTTAAATTCGGGAGAGCTCTTGGAATGAACTCGCACCGTGGGACAGGGCTATAAGGGATAGGCCATTTAGGACTGAGATGAGGAAAAACGTTTTCACCGAGAGTTGTGAATCTGTGGAATTCTCTGCCACAGGAGGCCAATTTTCGGGATGTTTTCGATAGAGAGTTAAACATAGCTCTTAGGGCTAACAGAATGAAGGGAAATGGTGAGAAAGCAGGAACGGGGTACTGATTTTGGATGATCACCCCTGATCATATTGAATGGCAGTGCTGGCTTGATGTGCCAAATAGCCTACACCTGCACCTATTTTCTATGTTTTCCTTCCACACTCCAGAGATGTACAGGTTTGCAGGTTAATTGGCTTGGTATAAGTGTAAATTGCTCCTTGTGTGTGTAGGGTAGTGTTAATGTGCGGGGGTTGCTGGTCGGCACGGACTCGGTGGGCTGAAGGGCCTATTTCCCTGCTGTACCTCTAAGCTAAACTAAACTGTTGCCCACCACCTGGTTTTGAGATTACTCTGGGCTGGAAACTGAGTGAGTTTCAAGCAGCAGCGGGTTTTAGTTTCTAATTGGCAAAGTCGCTCTGGAATTTTGATCAGTAAATTGGCCAGTGCTTATTCGCGCTGCCTGATCTCCATCCAAGGAATCTACTTTAATTCAAGTAATTCAAGGCCACGCACTTGGCTGCCAATTTAATCGAGGTGCCGCAGTGTTATAATGGCCGCAAACATCAGCTACCGTGGCAACGCTTCCCTCAGATGTTCTTGACGTATGGAAAAGCCCACTCACGGGAATTTCCTCTCACAGATTACAGGCCTAGTCTTAGAGACATACAGCCTGGAAGCAGGCCCAACTTGCCCACTCCGACCAAAATGCCCCATCTACACAAATCCCACCTGCCCGCGTTGGTCCTCAAAACCTATTCTATCCATGCACCTGCCCATATGTCTCTTAAACATTATGATAGTACCTTCCTCAACTACATTTTCCGGCAGCTGGTCTCATACACCCACCATCCTATGTGTGGAAAAAAAATTGCCCCTCAGGTTCCTATTAAATCTTTCCTACCTCACCTTAAACCACTGGTTCTCGATTCCTCTACTCTGGGCAAAATACCCTGTGCATTTACCTGATCTATTCCTCTCATGATTTTGTACTCCCCTCTAAGATCACCCCTTTGTCCTCCTGCGCTCCAAGGAATAAAGTCCTAGCCTACCCAACCTCTCGCTATCACTCAGACCCTCATGTCCTGGCAACATACTCGTAAATCCTCTCTGCGCCCTTTACAGCTTGACAATATCTTTCCCATAGCATGATGACTAAAACTGAACACAATACTCTAAATGTGGCCTCGCCAACGTCCTATACAACTGTAACATGACCACTTTGGACATAAATCCTGAAATGCAAAAAACCCTGCTTAAAATGATAGCTTCCTTTAAGTTATACTATCGATCTAGATTAGAATTTTGTGTCCCATGTTGATTAATAGATGCAGCATGGAAACAACCTTTAGGTCCTCACTAACCACCTGTTCACACCTGTTCTATGTTATCCCACAACCGCATCCACTCCCTAAAATATTCGGGGCAATTTACAGAGGCCAATTAACCTCCATACACGCACACCTTTGGGATATTAGAGGAAACCGGAGCACCCAGAGGAAACCTACGCGGACACAGGGAAAACGTGCAAACTCCACAGCACCCGAGGCCGGGTTCGAACCCGGGTCTCTGGCGCCGTGAGGCATCGGCTCTACTAACTGCGCCATTCTGCCAACCCTCACTGTGAAGCACCTGAGAGTGAGGGTTGGCAGAATGGCAGAACAGGTGACCCTTTTCTATCTGCTGGATTTTCAACCCTCCTTGCACAAAGACAGCATTTTAAACCCCTGGATTTGCTGGGAATGTTACCTTAAAGAGCAGGTCATTAGCGTTCTATTAATCTACATTTATGTAGGATACTTGTTCAGTCACTGCAAAATTAAAGGTAGAGCATTTTGCATTTTCTTTCAGAGAAACACTTAGTGTTTCTCCCCCCTCCATCCCCGCAAATCATATTTAGTTTTTCTTCCTTCACCTGTATTTTTTTAATATTCAAAATGTGAAAAGCATCAGAAAATGCCATAAACACTCAGCAGGTCATGCAGCATCTGTTGGAAGAGAATCATAGAAAATAGGTGCAGTAGGAGACCATTTGGCCCTTCAAGCCAGCACCGCATTCAATATGATCATGGCTGATCATCCTAAATCAGTACCCCGTTCCTGCTGTCTCCCCATATCCCTTGATTCCGTTAGCCCTAAGAGCTATATCTAACTCACTCTTGAAAACATCATTCCAACAGTTAATATTTCAGATCAGAGACTACATTAATGTTCTCAACATGGCGTAAGCTTCTGTGTAAACAGGCATTGCCATTTTATTGAAAAACGTTGCCTAGGGAGGAACTGCAGAAGCTGATTTACGCCGAGCTTGCTGATGTAACCCAGCGGGTCAGGCAGCATCTCTGGAGAAAAGGAATTGGTGATGTTTTGGCTCGAGACCCGTCTTCACACTGGAAGAAAAACCTTTGTTGCGTCAGTGTGAAAAATATGTAAAAGATAATCCATTGGGATTTGGATGTGGCTGTTCTAAAAAGTTTGCTTGCACCAAAATACAACTTCTAAAGCAAAGTTGGCTCGGCAGGGTCATTTTCAGTTTGCACTTTGTAGTTGATCTTCTCTGTCTGTTGACGATCCAAAGCCAACTCAGGCAGCCGCCATGGGGGAACCTTTACACTGATCACTTTGGTCTTTGCCACCCTTGTGCAGTCCGTCAGTTTTCATCCTGTACAGTCCATGCTGAAGAAGGGTTTTGGCCCGAAATGTTGCCTATTTCCTTTGCTCCATAGATGCTGCTGCACCCGCTGAGTTTCCCCAGCAATTTTGTCTACCTTCGATTTTCCAGCATCTGCAGTTCCTTCTTGAACAGTCCATTCCTGTGCATTCTGCTCTAGTTTTACAGCTGCCTATTACTGTGCGGCTTGTAATGAGAGACACTAAATCTATGCGCATCTTAGATGACACTTAGTTGACACTGGAGTAACTCAGCGGGTCAGGCTGCATCTGCGGAGAAAAGGAATAGGTGACGTTTCGGGTTGGGAGCCTTCTTCAGACTGAGAGTCAGGGGAAAGGGAAATGAGAGATATGGAAAGTAAATAGAACAAATGAATGAAAGATGTGCAATAAGTAGCAATGAACAAGGAAAGATGGAGCCCACCGTGGTCCATTGTTGGCTGTGGGGCAGGTGATAACGAGTTTTAATTTTGGAGAAACAATGTAGAAAAAGGCCCTTCAGCCCACTGAGTCTGCACCGATCACACACACTACCCCACACACACACACACACACAAGCAACAATTTATATTTATACCAAGCCAAGTAACCTACAAGAAGCGAGTCGACCCAAAACGTCACCCATTCCTTCTCTCCAGAGATGCTGCCTGTCCCGCTGAGTTACTCCAGCATTTTGTGTCTATCTATAGTTTAAACCAGCATCTGCAGTTCCTTCCTACACAATTAACCTACAAACCTGTATGTCTTTGGAGTGTGGGGGGAAACCCGTGTAGGTCACGGGGAGCTGTTACAAACTCTGTATAAGCAAGCACTTGTAGTCAGGATCGAAGCCGGGTTCTCTGGCGCTGTAAGGCAGCAACTCTACCGCTATGCCACTGGTTATACAGACAGTGTTGGGTTGATGTTGCCTGGCCCGCTGAGTTACTCCAGCTGTTTGTGTCTGTCTTTGGTGTAAACCAACATCTGCAGTTCCATCCAACCACGTGCTTGTAATGATGCCAATGTGCTGAATACACAACAAAAACCTTGTATTTTACTCTTGCGTAAGGGTTTGTTTCTTTGTATGGTTTGGTTTTTCCCATGTCGCCCCCCCCCATGGATTAGTTTTTTCCGAAACCTAAACCACCCAATCTTTTCCGTTAAACAAGAAGGATGTTTAAAGGTAGACAAAAATGCTGGAGAAACTCAGCGGGTGAGGCAGCATCTATGGAGCAAAGGAAATAGGCAACGTTTCGGGTGGAATTTCCTTCGCTTCATAGATGCTGCCTCACCCGCTGAGTTTCTCCAGCATTTTTGTCTACCTTCGATTTTCCAGCATCTGCAGTTCCTTCTTATACAAAGGATTTTCAAAGGGTTACCTCTACACCTGAAACTTGGCAATGATCTGTGTTAGTCATTGGGAAAGGAAAGCTGTGTAGGAAGGAACCGCAGATGATGGTTTAAACCGAAGACAGACACAAACACTGGAGTAACTCAGCAGGTCAGGCAGCGTCTCTAGAGAAAAGGAGTAGGTGATGTTTCAGCTCTGAAGATGGGCCTCGACACGAAATGTCACCTTTTCCTTTTGGACAATAGACAATAGGTGCAGGAGTAGGCCATACTGCCCTTCAAGCCAGCACCGCCATTCAATGTGATCATGGCTGATCATCCACAATCAGTACCCCGTTCCTGCCTTCTCCCCATATCCCCTGACTCCGCTATCTTCAAGAGCCATATCTAGCTCTCTCTTGAAAGCTTCCAGAGTACCGGCCTCCACCGACCTCTGAGGCAGAGAATTCCACAGACTCACCACTCTCTGTGTGAAAAAGTTTTTCCTCATCTCCGTTCTAAATGGCTTACCCTTTATTCTTAAACTGTGGCCCCTGGTTCAGGACTCCCCCACCATCGGGAACATGTTTCCTGCCACTAGCGTGTCCAAACCCTTAATAATCTTATATGTTTCAATAAGATCCCCTCTCATCCTTCTAAACTCCAGAGTGTACAAGCCCAGCCGCTCCATTCTCTCAGCATATGACAGTCCCGCCATCCTGGGAATTAACCTTGTGAACTTACACTGCACTCCCTCAATAGCAAGAATGTCCTTCCTCAAAATTGGAGACCAAAACTGCACACAATACTCCGGGTGTGGTCTCACTTGGGCCCTGTGCAACTGCAAAAAGACCTCTTTGCCCCCCATACTCGACTCCTCTTGTTATGAAGGCCAACATCCATTCGCTTTCTTCACAGCCTGCTGTACCTGCATGCTTACATTCATTAAGTGATGCTCTCCAGAGATACTGCCTGACCTGCTGAGTTACCAGCTTTTTGTGACCAGCTTGGGAACGGAAAGCTGTTGCAGCCCAGTGCATTTTTGTCTTGAATCCTGTTTTCTTTTCTTAAACTCTCTTTTTTCTTGTTGTTGCGATCCTTTAATGACTTGTAACTTGTAAGTAATCCTCACAGTAACTTGTGCTGCTCTTTGCGCTGCCCTAGTAATTTATAGTACTGATTTCTTTGAAATAAGAACATTTTGTGCATAGAAAAAAATCTTAATAGTTTCCATACTATCCTTTTATTGCACTTATTTTAGCCTGGCCAGCTGTTATGTTTTAACAATTTAACTGTTTAGCTGTAAGCATGTTTCCTCTCTGTCTGTGAATAGCTGCCTATTTTCCAACGGTTGTGAGTCTATCAGGCTTTCAGTCGGTAATTAATGACTGAAACAGTCGGTAATTAATGACTGAAAAATCTTTCGTCCAATTGATACGATCTTCCTCAAGGAATCTACGGCTACAGCCGATACTGAAGCGGGAGATTGGGAAGTAAAGGCGATTGTGATGTGTTTATCTGCTGGCAATTTGAAAGGTTCCGCCCCGGAGTGTGTCAATATGTTGGAATGAAGACTTCAATCCAGAGTAATCTTGTGGCACTGCATGAACAATACAATCACTTTCCTGTTGCATTTATCAGTTGGTTCTGCTTTCCATAAGAGATCATCTGGCTGCAGTATATAAGAGGGGGATTGTTGTTAGAATGGGGGAGGTGGGCGGTGGACTCGAGAGATAGGAATAATTACATGCTGGTGAGACTGTCTGTTCTTCGTTCACTTAAACACTCAGACTTTTTGTTTTTTGTGTGTTAACACAGAGTCGCAGCTCTCTTTAATCCCCTCCATGTTGCAAGCACACTAATTGGAGGGCAGGGGAATCGGGGGGGGGGGGAAAGAGAATCTAAATGAGTCGGACGAGGAGAAAAGACAAGCTAGAAGGAATAGTTTAAAGTGTCCGCACGGGCTAAAGCAAACCAAACTCTGAGGCTTATTGCTGGAGGGACGGTTGAACTTGGCTCGGGCCTTGATTAGGCTCTGCAAGTACTGTGTACAGCTTGGCCACCTTGTTTATTAAAATGTAGAGGCACCGGAGGGGGATTGTAAGGATGATGCCCAACTGGGACAGTCCCAGGACAGGATGAACAGGCTGGGTTTTGTGAAACAAAAACGGTAAGGTGCCACTGGTGGGAGTATTTAAAATTGTTCAAGATTGTAATAGAATAGGAAGATGGCCCTTTTTGTTAACCCCCCCCCTCCCCCCTCCCCCTCTCCCTCCCCCCACCCCCTCCCCCCGTCCCCCCCCGTCCCCCCCCCCCCCCTCCCCCCCCCCTTCCCCCCTCTTCACCCCCCCCCCCCCCCCTGAGTAACAATTTGAGCTAAAAGGATAAGATTGTCAACAATAACTCAAATGGGGTATTTAGGAAAAAAAAGCTGTTTCACCCAGGCGCAGCACGTGGCTCAGCGGTAGAGTTGCTGCCCTACAGCGCCGGAGACCCCAGTTCGATCCTGACTACGGGTGCTTCTCTGTACGGGGTGTGTATATTCTTCCCGTGACCTGCGTGGGTTTTCACTGGGTGCTCCGGTTTCCTCCCACACTCCAAAGACGTACAGTTTTGAAGGTTAATTGGCTTCTATAAATGGTAAATTGTCCCCAGCTTGAGGGAGAGAGCATGTGCACGGGGATCGCTGGTCGGCGTGGAACTCTGGGCCGAAGGACCAGTTTCTGCGCTGTATCTCTAACCTAAACCGAACTAAAGCCAGAATGTCAAGAATGTGGAAATTGCTTCCACATAGACCTGTTGAGTCAGATCCTTTATATAAATATAAATAGGAGGCTAAACAAGTATGAGGGTAAGAAAAACAAAAGGTTGTGCTTTTTGTTTGATTCAGTAGCCAAAAGGGATGGATTGCAGACAACTGACAAATTAATTGGCAGTCAAAGAAGTGATATTTTTGTTTAAGCATTTGAAAGGTGATTTGCACTGTTTACAAGTTTTGTGGAAGTAAACTTTTAGTTTAAAAAATAGAAGTTGATCATTAGTTGAGAAGGAGGAGTACCCAGACTGGAACTCAGATAAGAACAAGTCAGTGGGACCATTGGCCTCTGTACAGATTTTCCATAGATTCCTGAATTTCCAATTGAAACATTGTAATGAGTCTGAAGAAGGATCTCGACCTGACACGCCAACCATTCCCTCTCTCCAGAGATGCTGCCTGTCCCGCTGAGTTACTCCAGGCATTTTGTGTCTACATTGTAGTGAGTGCCAGAGATGAGCTGGACATGTTCTGAGCATTGTTTTAAAGGGGAGGCACAGAGACCCCGGTTTTATCCTGGCTGCGGGTGCTGGCTGTGTTTGTACGTTCTCCCTGTAACCGTGTGGGTTTTCTCCGGGTGCTCTGGTTTCCTCCCACATCCCAAAGATGTGCAGGTTTGTAGGCAAATTGGTGTCTGTAAATTGTCCTTAGTGTGCAGGATGCAAAAGTGGGATAACATAGAACTAGTGTAAGGGTGGTCGAGAGTCTCTCGGGTCAGTCGTCACGTGTACCGATGTGGCAGTGAAAACTCGGTGCTTTCCGCGCTGTCTCGCTCAACTCTAAACAGCGCAATTGAGCAACATTTTGTTTGTTGTGTTTTGCCTTTGGAATCTGGGTTGTCTTCTGGACAGCTTTGGTTCTCATTGCCACCACCTTGTTTAAAGATTGAACTCAAAACAAGTCAGGCTGCTAATAGTTCCAGCCTGCATTTAGTATCGTGCAGTTTTCAAGAAGGAAGATCTATTTAGATCCACGAGAACTGGCATTTCATGCAAGTATGGAAGAGCAAATTGAAACGTGAGCGACAAACTAGAAACAGTCTTTTGTCTTTGTGGCTTTAGGAACCATTTTTGGTGTACTTGTGTGGTGAATCTGTGGAATTCATTGCCACAGAAGGCTGTGGAGGCCAAGTCATGGGAATATTTTTAAGGCAGTGATAGATAGATTCTTGATTAGTACAGGTTTCAGGGTGATGGGGAGAAGACAGGAGAATGTGGTCAAGAGGGAGAGATAGATCAGCCGTGATTGAATGGCGGAGTAGGCTGGATGGGCCGAATGGCCTCATTCTGCTCCTATCGATTATGAACCTGCATTCCATTGCTATTTATCACTACACACGTTCTCACTGATTTTCAAAATAGTGACTTTTCAGTGTGAAAATTTGTAGCTCAAAATAAAAAAATTCTTACAAAAAGATAATGTTTATTCACGTGCAATGTAATAGTTTGTGTTTAAAACATTGCAAATAACATACATTAATATGTCACTGAAATCCCATCAGAGATGCATTAAAAGTGGGCCCTAATCACACCCATGTTCAGCCATAAGTGCCACTTATAATTTAAATAGCTGTGAGGTAAAAACAAGTTTAATTGCTGAAAATTAGCAGTTACTGTAGCATTAGCACAGCCAAAAGCTATGATAATTGACGCGAGTTGTTTTTGTGAAAGCAATGAAAAAAAAAATATGGTGCAAAAGATCATGGGCGAAGATTGATAATTAATACAACTAATGGCATTAGTTGCTTTTTTTCCCCTCCTCTGTGTGAGTTTCTGTGCGATTGTAATTGGGGAAAACCTGTTCCATTGTGAAAGATCACCATGCACACTGATGTGGGGAGACAAAGAGCTGCAGATGTTGGAATCTTGAGCCAAACACTCGGTGCTGGAGTAACTCACTGGGTCAGGCAGCGTCTGCAGAGAATGTGGATAGGTGACCACCCGGTTCCCAACTCTACGGGGGGGACCGAGGATAGGGTGAGAAGGCAGGAGAAAGGGGCTCGGAGGGAGAGATAGATCAGCCATGATTGAATGGCGGTGTAGACATGATGGGCTGAATGGCCTAATTCTACTCCTATTTCTTATGACATATTGAGTGTAGTAGGGGGGAGAAAACTAGAAAAGGGAGGGAGGGGGGGACAAAGCCTGGCAAGTGATGGGTGGATACAGGTGAGTGGATGGCAGGTGGGTGGACAAATGCAATGAAAAGAAGACGAGAGGGTTTCAGATAAGGAGGGGAGTGGAGTGAAATGTGAAGCCAGAGGGAAGGGGTTATAGGTGGATAGTGGGCGGAGAATATTGACCAGAGAGCAGCATTGTGCTTTATTTTGATGGCAAAATGTGCATGAATGTGCATAGATACAAGGCTAATACAATTATTATCAGACCGGGATGAAAACACAAAACAGGCAAAGTCCAGCACATTGATATTTTGATCTCTCTGGTACTGGGCTCCATTGGCCTTGATCAACTGGAATTATCACCTGTATGAGATTCTGACTGGTTTGATGAAAGATTTTTCATCCTCGTATATGTTGAGGGCCCTTCCCTGCAGTGTTTTAATTCAACTTCAAGGGCGGCGCAGTGGCGCAGCGGTGGCGTTGCTGCCTTATAGCGCCAGAGACCGACCCCAGTTCAATCATCACTAAGGATGCTGCCTGTATGGAGTTTGCACGTTCTCCCTGTGACCACGTGGGTTTTCTCCGGGTGCTCCGGTTTCCTCCCGCACTCCAAAGACGTACAGGCTTGCAGGTTAATTGGCTTCAGTATATCCCTCGCGTGCGTGCGTGTGTGTGTGGTAGTGCTGGTGTATGTGGTGATCGCCGATCGCAGCAGACCCGATGGGCCGATGGGCCTATTTCCACGTGGGCTGAGCTGATGAGTTAACGCCTGTTTAACTTGATACAGATCGTGGACCCGCTGGCCAGGGGACGAGCATTCCGGATGGCGGACGAGAACGACGGCTACAGCGTTCCCCACACTCCCATCACGCCAGGCGCCGCGTCCCTCTGCTCCTTCACCAGCTCCCGCTCAGGACACAACCGTATTCCCAAACGCAGGAAGAGGGAATCCGTGGCCAAAATGAGTTTCAGGGCAGCAGCGGCCCTGGTAAAGGTGAGTGGAATGTGGTAGAATGTGGAACTTGTCACATTACTTTGCTTCACTGTGCCGTCATCTATCAACAGTCATCCTGCCGCTACCAGAGAGCAGTGCTGTCCCCTCGCCGCTGCCACGGGTCGCATGCACGCTCCCGTAAAGGGCCTGTCGCAGTCCGCTCTGCCCTACAGACGCAGCGTGCCCACGTGGCTAAAACTCACATCAGATGATGTGAAAGAACAGGTTTACAAGCTAGCAAAAAAAGGATTGACCCCCCCATCTCAGATTGGTGTGATCCTGAGGGATTCCCATGGTGTTGCCCAGGTGCGTTTTGTCACCGGGAACAAAATCCTCCGTATTCTGAAATCCAAGGGCCTGGCTCCTGACCTCCCACCTGATCAAGGCAGCTGTGGCCATTTGGAGAGGAACAGGAAGGATAAAGATGCCAAGTTCCGTTTGATTCTTAGAGAGAGCAGAATCCACAGGCTGGCTCATTACTACGTCCAAAAGGGTGCTGCTGCCACCCAACTGGAAGTACCAATCCTCCACCGCTTCAACACTAGTAGCCTAAGGCTCATCGAATCTTGTAACAAAAATAAAGATTTGTTCACCCCGTCAAAAAAAAAAAAAAGAGAGAGCAGTGCTACGCTGCCATCTACCTCATTGGTGAAACTCGGACAATCCTTCCCCGCATTTGCTGGCTTAATTTTGCACTAAACATTATTCCCTTATCATGTATCATCTGTACACTGTAAATGGCTCGATTGTAAACATGTATTGTCTTTCTGCTGACTGGATAGCAAAAGCTTCTCACTGTACCTCGTGTGCGTGACCATAAACTAAACTGAACTATCAAGAGAATTTACTGTACGTTTGCTTGATAAAGTAACGGTAGTATTGTACTAGCTGCATATGTAAATAAGTAAGTTTATTGGCCAAGTATTCACATACAAGGAATTTGCCTCGGTGCTCCGCCCATGACAACATGACATACAGTGACAGTTACAAGTGACTCAGAAAACACTAAACATTAATAATAATAAAACATTAATGATTAAAACACCATTGATCAAGCATGTGAACCAACAAAATACCAGATCAAAGGGAGGTTACAGGTTTTTGGCTGTTGAGTAGAGCAACTACTCGTGGATAAAAACTGTTTTTATGTCTGGCTGTGGCAGCTTTGACAGTCCGGAGTCGCCTTCCAGAGGTAAGTGATTCAAAGAGCTTGTGGCCAGGGTGAGAGGGGCCAGAGATGATCTTGCCCGCTCGCTTCCTGGCCCTTGCAGTGTACAGTTCATCAATGGTAGTATTGTACCATCTAGATCGGTAGCCAGGAAAATTCTTAAAAGGTGTTCGGCTGCTGGATGTTCAGGGTCTGAAATGGCGATGTTCTAGTTTAAAGCATTCATAATGACAGCAATATTCAGGTTATTCAGTCATTGTTGCTGCCACATTGGCATGTAATGCAAACTCAACGGGTCAGGCAGCATCTCTGGAGAACATGGATAGGTGATCGTTTGGGTCTGGACCCTTCTATGATAAAAGACACAAAGTACTGAAGCAATTCAGTGAGTCAGGCAGAATTCTGTAGAATATGGATAGATGATATATCCAGCCACCAATTGAACCCCCTTCTCCTCCCCCCCCCCCCCCCCCCCCCCCCCCCCCCCATCTCCATTCATCTATTACCTGCCAGACTTTGGCCTGCTTCTCCTCTCTTCCTGCTTTCTTCCTTTCCCTCCTCCACTCCCAACACCCAGGGTGGCATGGTGGTACAGCGGTAGAGTTGCTGCCTTCCTGCTCCGGTGACCCGTGTTCGATCCTGACAACCGGTGCTGTCTGTACGGAGTTTGTACGTTCTCCCCGTGACCGGGTGATCTTTCTCCGGGCGCTCCGGTTTCCTCCCACACTCCAAAGACGTGCAGGTTTTGCAGGTAAATTGGCTTCGGTATAAATTGGAAATTGTCCCTAGTGTGTAGGATAGTGTGAGTTAGTGTGCGGGGATCACTGGCCGGTGCTGACTCAGTGGGCCGAAGGGCCTGTTTCCGTGCTGCATATCTAAACCAAAATAAACAACCAGTCTGAGGGCAAGTGCAAACCAGAAACGTCACAAGCCCATGTTCTCCAGAGACAATGCCTGACCTGCTGAGTTACACCAGCACTTTGTGTCTAAATTGACCGATACTGATATAACTTCCATTCTTTCCTTTGATTTGAGAAACAATAGGTGCAGGAGTAGGCCATTCGGCCCTTCGAGCCAGCACCGCCATTCAATGTGATCATGGCTGATCATCCACAATCCGTTCCTGCCTTCTCCCCATATCCCCTGACCCCGCTATCTTTAAGAGACCTATCAAGCTCTCTCTTGAAAGTATCCGGAGAACCGGCCTCCACTGCCCTCTGAGACAGAGAATTCCACAGACTCACAACTCTCTGTAAAAAAGTGTTTCCTCATCTCCAATCTAAAGGCCTTCCCCCTTATTCTTAAACTGGCCCCTGGCTCTGGACTCCCCCAACATCAGGAACATGTTTCCTGCCTCTTGCGTGCCCAAACCCTTAATAATCTTATATGTTTCAATGAGGTCCCCTCTCATCCTTCTAAAGAGTATACAAGCCCAGCCGCTCCATTCTCTCAGCATATGACAGTCCCGCCATCCCGGGAATTAACCTTGTGAACCTACGCTGCACTCCCTCAATAGCAAGAATGTCCTTCCTCAAATTAGGGGACCAAAACTGCACACAATACTCCAGATGTGGTCTGTACAACTGCAGAAGGACCTCTTTGCTCCAATACTCAACTTTCTGAAACAAACAGCTGGAGCAAATCAGCGGCCCTTTGACTCCGCAGATGCTGCTTGGGTCACCAGGTTCCTCCAGCAGCTTGTGCTTTGTCCCAAACTGCAGCTTCTGCAGCCTCTTGTCGCCATTAAAAGGAGAAGTGTGTGCACAGACTCGAGTTGTGCCTTCTTTTTCCCCCTTTCGGAACCACGCTGTTTTATGTTTCATTTATATCCTTTCCTGATGTTTTCATCGTACATCAGGACCCGTGCCAATGTATACACGATCCCTGCACACAGCCTAATGTTAGCTGAAGTGTTCACACCTTGTTATTCCTGCCATGCAACCAGATCCCAGCTTGCTGGGGAAAAAAAAATACAGCCATACAGAGTAGACATCAGGCAATGTCCTGTGCTTCTAATGCACCTGAAATTTGAACAGGTTTAGGGGGTCAACGAGCATTGTGAAATCCAAACCAGCCTGTTCTTGATGTAGTAGATTTGGAGCTGTATGGGTTGGTGATAAATTGCAAACTTAATATCTCACACCTCCAGTAAATTGAGAACAAACTCTCAACACGTATGCTCAGAAATTGGATCGTGTGCTGTCAAATTTTTTTTTTGGTCTAATTGGAATTTAAAAAGGGATGAAAGATACGTTGGTGAGGTCGCATTTTAGAGTATTGTGTTCAATTCTGGCCACCGTGTTATAGGAAAGATGTTGCTAAGTTGGAAAAGGGTGCAGAGAAGATTTTACAAGGATGTTACCGGGAATGGAGGGTGTGAGGTATAGGGAGAGGTTGAGCAGGCCAGGACTCTGGGGCGCAGAAGGAGGAGGGGTGATCTTATAAAGGTGTATAAATTCATGAGGGGAATAGATCGGGTGAACGCCCAGAGTCTCTTGCCCAGAGTCGGGGAATAGAGAACCAGAGGGCATATGTTTAAGGTGAAGGGGGATGATTTGACAGGAGTCTGAGGGGTAACGTTTTTCTTGCAAAGAGTGGTGGGTGTATGTAACAAGCTGCCGGAGGAGATTGTTGAGGCAGGGACTATCACATTTGGACTGGTTAGAGGGATATGGGCCAAATGCCCATAAAAATGTTTCTCAAACCTGCCACAATTTCCTCCTACGGCAGCTCGTTCCATGCACTCACCACCCTTTGTGTGAAAAAGTTACTCCTCTGGTTCCTATTAAATCTTTCCCCCCCCTTCACCTTAAACCTATGTCCTCTGGTTTTCATGGTCCTGAAGTCTGAAGAAGGGCTCCGACACAAAACATTACCCATCCATGTTCTCCTGAGATGCTGTCTGACCTGCTGAGTTACTCTGGCATGTTCTGTCCTTTGCAGACATTACTTGACGTGGTTTCAGAAAGCACTGCTGAAGTATCCCCAATCATGAGTTACTTAGTTTAGTTTAGCGATACAGCGCGGAAACAGGCCCTTCGGCCCACAGAGTCGGCATCGACCAGCGATCCCCACACATTAACACTACCTTACACACAATTGGGACAATTTTACATTCAGAGCAAGCCATTTAACCGACAAACCAGTTCGTCTTTGGAGTGTGGGAGGAAACTGAAGATCTCTGAGAAAACTCACGGGGAGAGCGTACAGACAGCACCCGTAGTCAGGATCGAACCCGGGTCTCTGGCGCGATCAGGCAGTGGCCCTCCCGCTGTGCCACCGCGCCTCCCACTTGAACTGCAACTCACGAGTTTCCGACCTCTTGCAGGGGCGCTCTCTCAGGGAAGGTACCACGCGGCGGGCTCAGAGGCGCAGCTTCACCCCTGCCAGTTTTGCGGAAGAAGAAACGGTGGATTTTCCAGATGAGTTGGACACCTCGTTCTTTGCAAGGGTGAGTGAGCCGCCTTACATGTGAAATACACAAGCATTGCATCATTTGTTGTAGTGCTGGCTTCAGCCCTGTGTGGCCGAAGGCCGCATTTCTTGCTCGCAGCTGTTTTAACAAGTTTGAGGAATATCCGATGTGAATTCGGCATGGAAATTAAGCAGCAATGGCGACCCAGCACTGACTGGTGGAGTAACGTCCGTGTAAATTAAACTCGGGTGGAGTTTGGAATTGGGTTCCTCTAAGTCAAGGGTTCCCAACCTGGGGTAGATTTCGCCTACCCAGGGGGTAAATTTGTTGATTCTGGATTTGTACATATTCTTTTCTCATTGACTGACTGTTTGGTTCTGGTATACTGTTCATCATTAGTTGTTCATAAATAAGTGAGATAACATCGTTATGTGCTGTTTCATTAGTTGTTCATAAATAAGTGAGATAACATCGTTATGTGCTGTTAAAGTTGCCAGGGGTAAATGGGACGGAAAAGGTTGGGAACCCCGGCAAACGTCCAGCATTTGATTTTTGTTAAATTATGTTATGTCACTCTTTTAACATTGAAAGATTTTCAATTGAAGTATATCTTTGGCTTAATATTTAGAATGCATTGCCTGAATTGCTGGCAAATACAGATCCAATCTTTTTTTTAATTATTTGATAGAAACAGGTTTTCAGGGAGAGAATGCAGAACAGTATAGCACAGGAACAGGCCCTTCGGCCCACAATGTTCGTGCCAAACATGATGCCAAGTTAAACTAATCTCCTCTGCCTGCACATGATCTACAGCCCTCTAATCCTGCATATCAACGTGCCTGTCCAAAAGCCAAATGGGACTAGGTATATTGTGCATGCCCAGGCTCACTGGTTTGAATTGGGGACGACAGTGGCCCAACGGTAGAACCATTCTGCACACTGGGGACAATTTACAATTTTACCAAAGCCAATTAACCTACAAACCTTTGTGTCTTTGGAGTGTGGGGGGAAAAACCGGAGCACCCAGAGAAAACCCACACAGTTCATGGGGAGAACGTACAAACTCCGCACAGACAGCACCCGTAATCAGGATCGAACCCTGATCGCTGTGAGGTGCTGTGAGGCGGCAGTTCAACCGCTGCGCCACCCTGCCACCCCAAAACTTCCACCAACCTTTTGCCCCTACAGATGCTGCTAGTCCGACTGAGTTTTTTTTTAGCTGTTCATATATTTTGCTCCAGATTCCCACATCCACGATCTCTTCTGTCCACATAAAATGAGCAATATCAATTATTCTTTTTAAAGTAAGTTGCTGAGAATCTTCTGAAACCGTTCTCTTGCAGAAAGATGGGCCCTTGGGATCGAAACCAAAGCCATAGTCTTCGTTGTTTTATAACTTACTTTATTGGAGCTGCAAAGGGACGCACAGTGCTTGTGTGTGTTACCATGGAAATGCTCAATATCAACATATCGGGGATTTTCCCAGTGTTTTAGCCCTGAGGTAGTCACCATGGGTTCCACTTGTTGGGCGTGCAGCTTTGTCAGACCAGATGACTGCACTGTCAGGAATACTCCACTGATTGGTTGCGCACCATAGCCTGATTTGCGGTGAATTCCATTGCACGCACGCGTGCCATGACATCACTGTTTGATGTGTAGGACTGGGAGGAGCTGGGAAATTAAAAGCAACAAATGTAATCTTGTTTCCATCCCAAGAGCTCATCTTTCTGCAGGAGCTTTATTCTCAACCTGCATTTTAACCTCTGTGTGCATTGGACTGGGGAGGTGCTGACAAATAAAAGCAACAAATGTGACCTTGTTTTACTCCTAACAATGTACTGATATTGTTAATAGTAGCAGTCGACATAAATTTAAGTTTACATAGGGACAGACTGCTCATGGGGTTGGACAGGCTAGATGCAGGAAGATTGTTCCTTATGTTGGGGAAGTCCAGGACAAGGGGTCACAGTTTAAGGATAAGGGGGAAGCCTTTTAGGACCAAGATGAGAAAATCGTATTTCACACAGAGAGTGGTGAATCTGTGGAATTCTCTGCCATATTTAAGAGGGAGTTGGATGTGGCCCTTGTGCCTGAAGGAATCAGGGGGTATGGAGAGAAGGCAGGTACAGGATACTGAGTTGGATGATCAGCCATGATCATATTGAATGGCGGTGCAGGCTCGAAGGGCCGAATGGCCTGCTCCTGCACCTAATTTCTATGTTTCTATGTTTCTATGTTTCTATGCCAAGCAGTCTCCAGGGTATGAGGGATATGGGCCAAACACAGGAAGGTGGGACTAATGTAGATGCGGCAAGTTGGGGCGAAGGGTCTGTTTCCACTCTGTATGACTGTGACTCTAAGATCGTGGTACAGCATGGAAACAGGCCCTTCGGCCCATTTTGTCCATGCCAGCCGAGATGCCAAATATATATGCCAGTCCCACCTGCCTTTGTTTGGCCCATATCCCGTTAACCTTTGCTATGTATCGGTTCAAATGCCTTTTCATTATTGTTATAGTAACTGCCAGACACCTCCTCTGACTTCTGGTTCCATACACCCACCACTCTCTGGTGCGAAAAAGATTTGCCTCTCCTGTTAAATCCTTCCCCTCTCACCGTAAACTTATATCCTCTGGATCTTGAATGTCTCTTCCGCCCCACCCCATCCTAAAAGACTGTGCATTCATCCTATTTATTCCCCTCATGATTTTATACGCTCCTTTAAAATCACTCCTCAGCCTCTTGTGCTCCAAGGAATAAAGTCCTGGACTGCCCAACCTCTCCCTAGAACTCAAGTCCTGGTAACAACAAGATGTCTGGCCTTTTATCAGGATTGCCTTTCAGTTTCCCTTTCTCAGAATAGTTAATCCTTCGAGGAGCAGTTTATTGAGACTGGCAGCTGGTTAGCGTAAAGGGACGACACCACTGAAGTTGGCCATAGTTTGTCTCCATCTGGTGGGCTTTGTGCAAGAACGAGCAATGTTGTGCATTAATGACAATATGGTGGAATGTGTGCAGTTCATCTTTATGATGGAACCGCATCAATTTATTCCTAGGGCACCTGAAAAGTAGATGGGATGCACTTTGCATTTTGTACTTTTTATCAAACAAAATGAACTGCACAGAGGTAACGAGAAGCTTTGGTCAAATAGGTGGTTTGAGTGAAAGATACGGCATGGAAGCTGATTCTTCGACCCAACGAGCCCACACCAGCCATCGGTCGCTTGTTCACACTAGCTTTGTGTTATCCCACTTTTGCATCGACCAGTGGCAATTTACAGAAGGCCAATTAACCTCCAAACCACATATAGAAACATAGAAAATAGGTGCAGGAGTAGCTCATTCAGCCCTTCGAGCCAGCACCACCATTCAATATGACCATGGCCGATCATCCAAAATCAGTACCCCGTCCTGCTTTTTCCCCATATCCCTTGATTCAATTAGCTCTAAGAGCTAAATCTAACTCTCTCTTGAAAACATCCAGCAACTTGGCCTCTACTACCTTCTGTGGCATATCTTTGGGAAGTGGGAGACAGCAGAGCATCCGGAAAAAACAATACTTGACATGGATAGAAAATTGGGTTGGCAGACCGGAAGAAAAGAGTAGGAGTGAACAGGTCCTTTTCAGAATGGCAGGCAGTGGCGAGCCGCAAGGCTCGGTGTTGGGGCCGCAACTGTTTAGCATATATATTAATGATTTGGAAGAGGGAATTAGGAGCAACACTAGCAAGTTTGCGGATGACACAAAGCTGGGTGGCAGTGTAAACTGTGAAGAGGATGTTAGGAGGTTGCAGGGGTACCTGGACAGGTTGAGTGAGTGGGCAGATGCGTGGCAGATGCAGTATAATATAGATAAATGTGAGGTTATCCACTTTGGCGGCAAAAACAAGGGGGCAGATTATTATCTCAATGGGGTTAGGTTAGGTAAGGGGGAGGTGCAGCGAGACCTGGGCGTCCTTGTAAACCGGTTACTGAAAGTTGGCTTACAGGTGCAGCAGGCAGTGAAGAAAGCTAATGGAATGTTGGCCTTCATAACAAGAGGATTTCAGCACAGGAGTAAAGAGGTTCTTCTGCAGTTGTATAGGGCTCTGGTGAGACCACATCTGGAGTATTGTGTACAGTTTTAGTCTCCTAATTTGAGGAAGGACATCCTTGTGATTGAGGCAGTGCAGCGTAGGTTCACGAGATTGATCCCTGGGATGGCGGGACTGTCATATGAGGAAAGATTGAAAAGACAAAACTGGAGTTTTGAAGGATGAGTGGGGGGATCTTATAGAAATATATAAAATTATAAAAAGACTGGACAAGCTAGATGCAGGAAAAATGTTCCCAATGTTGGGCGAGTCCAGAACCAGGGGCCGCAGTCTTAGAATAAAGGGGAGGTCATTCATGACTGAGGTGAGAAAAACTTTTTCACCCAGAGAGTTGTGAATTTGTGGAATTCCCTGCCACAGAGGGCAGTGGAGGCCAAGTCACTGGATGGATTTAAGAGAGTTAGCTCTAGGGGCCAGTGGTGAGAAGGCAGGGACGGGTTATTGATAGGGGACGATCAGCCATGATCACAATGAATGGCGGTGCTGGCTCGAAGGGCTGAATGGCCTCCTCCTGCACCTATTTTCTATGTTTCTGTGTAATACAGTCACAGGGAGAGCATGTAAACTCCACAGAGACAGTGCCGGTTGTCGAGATGGAATGCGGGCCTCTGGTGCTGTGAGGCAGCGTCTCTACCAGCTGGTTTAGAAAAGCAACTCAACATGGCCGTCATGGTGCGGTAGCTAACAGAATACATTAGTCGGTCACCACATCACCTTATATTTGCTGAGATTTTCTCTGAATTTGTCATTTCTTTTGGCCAGGAAGGAGTCCTACACGAAGAGCTCTCCACGTATCCCGATGAGGTGTTTGAGCCCGCGGAAACTGTCACCACCAAGGAGATGGAGAGCAACTCTCTGGATCAGACCGATCTAACCGGCAGCGCCTTGGACAAAAGCGAACTCGAGAAAAGTCACCTCATGCTGTAAGTTGCAGCTTTGGTACCAGACTTAGACAATAGACAATGGGTGCTGGAGTTGGCCATTCGGCCCTTCGAGCCAGCAACGCCATTCAATGTGATCAATCAGTACCCAGTTCCTGCCTTCTCTCCATATCCCCTGACTCCGCCATCTTTAAGAGCCCTGTCTAGTTCTCTCTTGAAAGCATCCAGAGAACCGCCCTCCGAGGCAGGGAATTGTGACAACATGAGGGAGAAAGACCAAACCTAACTAATGGAGGCACAAGGAACTGCAGATGCAGATATCCCGAGTACAACGTGCAGTGCTGGAGTAACTCAGTGGGCCAGGCAGCATCTTTGGAGGAAAAGAGTCTGAAGAAAGGCCTCGACGGCTCATCAGGGGAAGGCAGCAGCAGCCAAGTTCATGGCACCATTGGTGGCTCTGCGGCACAGGAAGGGAGAAAGAAGAGTGGAAGGGCTATTGTAATTGGGGATTCAATAGCAAACGAGACTCCAGGATGGTATGTTGCCTCCCTGGTGCAAGGGTCAGGGATGTCACTGAACGGCTGCAGAACATTCTGGAGGGGGAGGGTGAACAGCCAGTTGTCGTGGTGCACATTGGCACCAACGATATAGGTAAAAAACGGGATGAGGTCCTACAAGGCGAATTTAGGGAGCTAGGAGATAAACTTAAAAGTAGGACCTCAAAGGTAATAATCTCTGGACTCCTACCGGTGCCACGTGCTAGTCAGAGTAGAAATAGGAGGATATTGCAGATGAATACGTGGCTCGAAAAATGGTGCAAGGGGGAGGGATTCAAATTTCTCGGGCATTGGAACCAGTTCTGGGGGAGGTGGGACCAGTACAAACAGGACGGTCTGCACCTGGGCTTGAAGGGAACCAATGTCCTTGGGGGAGTGTTTGCTAGTGCTGTCAGGGAGGATTTAAACTAATGTGGCAGGGGGATGGGAGCATGAACAGAGAGACAGAGGGATGTAAAATGAGGGTAGAAGCAATAGGTAGCAAGGTGAAAAGTAAAAGTGGCAGGCAGAAAAATCCAGGGCAAAAATCAAAAAGGGCCACTTTTCAACATAATTGTATAAGGGGTAAGAGTGTTGTAAAAACAAGCCTGAAGGCTTTGTGTCTCAATGCAAGGACCATTCGTAATAAGGTGGATGAGTTGAATGTGCAGATAGTTATTAATGAATATGATATAGTTGGGATCACGGAGACATGGCTCCAGGGTGACCAAGGCTGGGAGCTGAACATCCAGGGATATTCAATATTCAGGAGGGATAGACAGAAAGGAAAAGGAGGTGGAGTAGCGTTGCTGCTTAGCGAGGAGATTAACACAATAGAAAGGAAGGACATTAGCTTGGAGGATGTGGAATCGATATGGGTAGAGCTGTGAAACACTAAGGGGCAGAAAACGCTAGTGGGAGTTGTGTACAGGCCACCTAACAGTAGTAGTGGAGTTGGGGATGGCATCAAACATGAAATTAGAAATGCGTGCAACAAGGGTTAAACAGTTATAATGGGTGACTTCAATCTACATATAGATTGGGTGAATCAAATGGGCAGGGGTGCTGAGGAAGAGGATTTCTTGGAATGTATGCGGGATCGTTTTCTAAACCAACATGTAGAGGAACCAACGAGAGAGCAGGCTATTCTAGACTGGGTACTGAGTAATGAGGAAGGGTTAGTTAGCAGTCTTGTTGTGCGTGGCCCCTTGGGCAAGAGTGACCATAATATGGTTGAGTTTTTCATTAGGATGGAGAGTGACATTGTTAATTCAGAAACAAGGGTTCTGAACTTAAAGAAAGGTAACTTTGAGGGTATGAGATGTGAATTGGCCAAGATAGACTGGCAAGTGATTCTTAAAGGGTTGACGGTGGATATGCAATGGATGGCATTTAAAGACTGCATGGATGAACTACAACATTTGTTCATCCCAGTTTGGCAAAAGAATAAATCGGGGAAGGTAGTGCATCCGTGGATAACGAGGGAAATCAGGGATAGTATCAAAACTAAAGATGAAGCATACAAATTAGCCAGAAAAAGCAGCCTACCAGAGGACTGGGAGAAATTCAGAGTCCAGCAGAGGAGGACAAAGGGCTTAATTAGGAAAGGGAAAATAGATTATGAAAGAAAACTGGCACGGAACATAAAAATGGACTGCAAAAGCTTTTATAGATATGTGAAGAGAAAAAGGTTAGTTAAAACAAATGTAGGTCCCTTGCAGTCAGAAACTGGTGAATTGATTATGGGGAACAAGGACATGGCAGACCAATTGAATAACTACTTTGGTTCTGTCCTCACAAAGGAAGACATAAGTAACTCTTTAGATTCTGGAGTAGTTCCTGAGGATTGGAGGGTAGCTAAAGTAACCCCACTTTTTAAAAAGGGAGGGAGAGAGAAAAACGGGGAATTACAGACCAATTAGTCTAACATCGGTAGTGGGGAAAATGCTAGAGTCAGTTATTAAAGATGGGATAGCAGCACATTTGGAAAGCAGTGAAATCATTGGACAAAGTCAGCATGGATTAATGAAAGGTAAATCATGTCTGACGAATCTTATAGAATTTTTTGAGGATGTAACTAGTAGAGTGGATCAGGTAGAACCTGTGGATGTGTTATATCTGGACTTTTAGAAGGCCTTTGACAAGATCCCACATAAGAGATTAGCATACAAATTTAAAGCACACGGTATTGGGTGTTCAGTATTGATGTGGATAGAGAACTGGCTGGCAGACAGGAAGCAAAGGGTAGGAGTAAACGGGTCATTTTCAGAATGGCAGGCAGTGACTAGTGCGGTACCGCAAGGCTCAGTGCTGGGACCCCAGCTATTTACAATATATATTAATGATTTGGATGAGGGAATTGAATGCAACATCTCCAAATTTGTGGTTGACACGAAGCTGGGGGGCAGTGTTAGCTGTGAGGAGGATGCTAGGAGGCTGCAAGGTGACTTGGATAGGTTGGGTGAGTGGGCAAATTCATGGCAGATGCAGTATAATGTGGATAAATGTGAGGTTATCCACTTTGGCGGCAAAAACAGGAGGGTAGATTATTATCTGAATGGTGGCCGATTAGGAAAAGGGGAGATGCAACGAGACCTGGGTGTCATGGTACACCAGTCATTGAAAGTAGGCATGCAGGTGCAGCAGGCTGTGAAGAAAACGAATGGTATGTTGGCATTCATAGCAAAAGGATTTGAGTACAAGAGCAGGGAGGTTCTACTGCAGTTGTACAATGTCTTGGTGAGGCCACACCTGGAATATTGCATACAGTTTGGGTCTCCTAATCTGCGGAAAGACATTCTTGCCATAGAGGAAGTACAGAGAAGGTTCACCAGACTGATTCCTGGGATGGCAGGACTTCCATATGAAGAAAGACTGGATAGACTCGGCTTGTACTCGCTGGAATTTAGGAGATTGAGGGGGGATCTTATAGAGGCTTACAAAATTCTTAAGGGGTTGGACAGGCTAGATGCAGGAAGATTGTTTCCCGATATTGGGGAACTCCAGAACAAGGGGTCACAGTTTAAGGATAAGGGGGAAGTCTTTTAGGACCGAGATGAGAAGATCTTTTTTCACAGAGAGTGGTGAGTCTGTGGAATTCTCTGCCACAGAAGGTAGTGGAGGCCAGTTCATTGGCTATATTTAAGTGGGGGTTAGATGTGGCCCTTGTGGCTAAAGGGATCAGGGGATATGGAGAGAAGGCAGGTATAGGATACTGAGTTGTATGATCAGCCATGATCATATTGAATGGCAGTGCAGGCTACAAGGGCTGAATGGCCTACTCCTGCACCTATTTTCTATGATGCTATGATTCTATGACCCAAAACGTCACCTATCCCTTTTCTCCAGAGATGCTGCCTGACTTGCTAAGTTACTCCAGCATCTTGTGTCTATCTCTGGAGGGAATGGATAGTTGACGTTTCAGATTGGGACCTTCAGTCTCTGAAGAAGGGTCCTGACGAGAACCATCGCCTATCCCTGTCCTCTAGAATTGCTGCCTGACCTGCTGAGTTACTCCATGATTTTCATCCTTTCTATTGAGTTGCTGTAGAGAACAACACAGAGTGAAAATGATAAAACACCACTTTACAAATGATAGACAAGTAGGCCATTCGGCCCTTCGAGCCAGGACCGCCATTCACTCTGAACATGGCTGATCATTCACAATCAGTACCAACCTTTTCCCCATATCCCTTGACTCCACTATCGTTAATAGCTCTGTCTAAATGATGCAGGAAATGAAGGTCTGAAGAAGGGTCTCGACCTAAAACATCAACTATTCCTTTTCTCCAGAGATGCTGCCTGACCCGCAGAGTTACTCCAGCTTTTTGTATCTAGCTCCCCAGATGATATTTTGTTCCATTTTCATTTCCAGTAAATGTAATGTAAAACGTTAGCGGTGACCCGGAGGAGATAATCGTTGACCCATTGTCTTCTTCAGCCCATTGGAACGAGGGTGGCGGAAGCAGAAAGAAGGTGCCCCTCCTCCGCCCAAGGTGCGCTTAAGGCAGGAGGTGGTCAGTGTGAGTGGCCAGAGAAGAGGGCAGCGCATCGCAATACCCGTCAAGAAGCTGCTCGCGAAGGAAAAGAGACCCTACGGGCTGGGTATGGTGGGCAAGCTAACGAACCGGACGTACCGCAAGCGGATAGACAGCTACGTGAAGAAACAGATAGACAACATGGACGATCACCGGTAAGGGCCTTCAGGATTGGGTTTGTAAATATTAATTTTCAAAGATTTATTGCGGATTTTAGCGATGATGCAGGTTTTCCTCGTTTCGCCAGCTTGTAAATAATGGAACTTTGGTTTAGTGTTGCTTTAGAGATACAGCGCGGCACTAGGCCCTTCAGCCCACCGAGTCCGCTCCGACCAGCGATCCCCGCACATTAACTCTACCCTTTATGCACTAGGGACAATTGACTTTTATACCAAGCTAATTCGCCTCCAGACTTTGGAGTGTGGGAGGAAACCAAAGATCTTGGAGAAAACCCACGCAGGTCACGGGGAGAACGTACAAACTCCGTACAGACGGCACCCGTAGTCAGGATGGAACCAGGGTCTCTGGCGCTGCAGGTGCTGTAAGGCAGCTACTCTACCGCTGCGGCACCTTGACCGAATATCACTTCAGCTGACAGTCATTGTTATAGATCCAAGGTGTATTCCTTGACATTCTTTCTATTTTTTTAGTGAAGAGTTTACCGTGGGCATCAGTGTTTTACATTAGTTTTTCCAATTTTCTGTGTAATCCCAGTGACCATTCTCCCAACTTTGTTGCTAGTTGTCTTTGCGGTAATGTTGTATATAAGCCAACGGGTTTAGAGAGAGAGAGAGCATGGAAACAGGCCCTTCGGCTCATCGGGTCCACGCCCGCCATTGATCACCCATTCACGCCAGCCCTGTGTTAATCCACTATCGCATCCACTCCCTACGCACATTAGGGGCAATTTACAGAAGCCAAGTAACCAACAAACCGGAGCACCCGGAGGAAACCCATGTGGTCACAGAGAGAATGTACAAACTCCACACAGATCGCACACCAGGTCAGGGCCATCGGGCGTTGTGAGGCAGCAGCTCTTCCAGCATGTACTCAGTGGGCCGAATGGCTTGTTTCCATGCTGTATCGCAAACTTGTAGGTACATTGCAACTAAATTGTAATTTGTTCAACAATCTTTTATCAAATCGCTCACGTCAGGGCAGAAGAGATTGAAGTCTCGAAACTGGACGTCTAATCCTCTTCTCTCCTTGGAGCAACATTCCACTGGCTCTTTTCTCTCAATCCCAGCTAATTGACAATAAACTTGGCTTGACGTAGTATGACTTTTATTTTGCTGCAGTTTGATGGGAATATAAGCAAACAGGTATAATGAGCATCTCTTCCCCTGCGAACAATGTACCATTATAGGCATCACCCTTCCTTTGTCATCTGTTGTCAGCCATGTTTTGTTCTGGCGTTTACCTACCTCGTTCTCCCCCACCCTCTACTTTCAGTTTGAAGAAGTGTTCAAACCGGAAACGTCATCTATTCCGTTTCTCCAGAGATGCTGCCTGGCCCGTTGAGTTATTCCAGCACTTTCTGTCTATTTTTGGAAGACACCAGCATCTCCACTTCCTTCCCACACAAGTATATTGAGTTCCTGCTCTTAAACTCACCTTCCCTGATTCATAAGTTCTAGGAGCAGAGTTAGGCCATTCGGGCCATCATGTCTACTCCCCAATTCAATCATGGCTGATCTATCTTTCCCCCTCAGCACCATTCTCTTGCCTTCTCCCCATAACCCCTGATCCCCTTAAGGGCCTGTCCCACTTGGCGATTTTTTTCGGCAACTGCCGGCGTCATATCAGTGTCGCCAAAAGATTTTGAACATTTCAAAATCCAGTGGCGACAAAAAAAATGTTGCGACACTTGAAAAAAACGCCGCGCGTCAATGCGTCATCACGCAGCGTCACTGCCACGTATTTTTCAGTGACCTGATACGTCAGTCAATGACGCCGGCAATCGCCGAAAAAAATCGCCAAGTGGGATCAAAAATCTGGCAATCTCCGCCTTAAAAATATCCACTGATTGTTCTCATGTTTATCTATATCCTAGTCTTGTGTTAGGTAGGCGAAAGTGCTGGAGAAACTCAGCAGGTGCAGCAGCATCTATGGAGCAAAGGAAATAGGCAACATTTCGGGCCGAAACCCTTCTTCAGACTCCAGAGTGGAGTCTGAAGAGGGTGTTCGGCCCGTAACGTTGCCTATTTCGGCGACTGCCGGCATCATTGACGTATCAGGTCACCGAAAACATTTAAGGGGATCAGGGGTGATCGAGAGTGGAGATTGAAGAAGGGTTTTGGCCCGAAACGTTGCCCATTTCCTTCGTTCCGTAGCTGCTGCAGCACCCGCTGAATTTCTCCAGCACTTTTGTCTACCTTCGATTTTCCAGCATCTACAGTTCGCTTCTTAAACGCTAGTCTTGTGTTAATTTGATGAGAAGCTAACTTGCACATTAGCAATGATGATAAATGTTTAGACTGTTGCTTCAAATCATTGGGTTGATTTACTCACGGCTGTTTCCTTTTCCAGGCCTTTTTTCACGTACTGGGTTACATTTGTGCACATCCTCATCACTATCCTAGCAGTGTGTATCTATGGAATTGCTCCAATAGGATTTTCTCAGCATGAAACAGTAGATTCAGTAAGTAATTGATCATAAAAAAAAAGAAAATAATCCTTTCTTTGGATAATTTAGCAACATAAATTTTTTTAAAAGGCCAGAATTGAAGAGCACTGAACCCCAGACTCCAATCACACCGCCCCCTACCTCTCCTGTCTGGTATAATATCTGAGCTATTGGCAGAGGTTGAGCAGGCGAGGACTCTATTCCTTGGAGCGCAGGAGGATGAGGGGTGATCTTATAGAAACATAGAAAATCAAAATGATCATGGCTGATCATCCAAAATCCAAAATCAGTACCCCGTTCCTGCTTTCTCCCAATATCCCTTGATTCCGTTAGCCCTAAGAGCTATATCTAACTCTCTCTTGAAAACATCCAGTGAATTGGCCTCCACGACCTTCTGTGGCAGAGAATTCCACAGATTCACAACTCTCTGGGTGAAAAAGTTTTTCCTCAACTCAGTCCTAAATGGCCTACACATTATTCTTACACTGTGACCGCTGATTCTTGACTCCCCCGACATCGGGAACATTTTTCCTGGATCTAGCCTGTCCAATCCCTTAAGAATGTTATATGTTTAATAAGATATCCTCTCATCCTCTTAAATTCCAGTGAATATAAGCCCAGTCGACCCATTCTTTCGTCATTTGTCAATCCTGCCATCCCGGGAATTAACCTGGTGATAGAGGTGTACAAAATAATTAGAGGGATTGATCGGGTGGACACACAGTGTCCCTTGCCCCATGTAGGGGACACAGGATTGTGGGGGGGGGAGATTTTATAGGAATCTGAGGGGTAACATTTACTACACAAGAGTGGTGAGTGTATAGACTGAGCTGTCAGAGGAAGTATTTGCAGCAGATATTATTGTAATGTTTAAGAAACAATTAGACAGGTACATCGATAGGACAGGTTCAGAGGGTGAGTGGACCAAGTGCAGGCAAGTGGGACTAGTGTAGAAAGGACATTTTGGTCAGTGTGGGCAAGTTAGGCCGAAGGGCCTGTTTCCACGCTATATGACTCTTTGGCTCTCTCTGCCTCTAATACTGGCTTGGTATCCAGATCCAGAAGTACACCCGATTCCATTTTCCTCTTCAAGCCAGGATTGGCAGTGTACATTGTGGTAATCCAGACCGCAGCAGCCCCTCTCCCTGTTGCATCCTTTACCTTTGGCTTCTGTTCAATTCAGGGTTAGATTCAGAGAGTCATACAGCACAGAAACAGGCCCTTCGGCCCTACTCATCCATGCTGACCAAGTCCCACTAACCTAGTTCAATTTGGCCCATATATTCCTCTAAACCTTTCCTATCCGTGTACCGGTCCAGGTTTTAAACAAAAGGATGTTCCCACTAGTGGGAGAGTCTAGGACCGGAGGTCATAGCCTCAAAATTAAAAGGCGCTCTTTTAGAAAGAGGAGATACTTCTTTAGTCAGCGGGTAGTTAACCTGTGAAACTCATTGCCACAGAGGGCTGTGGAGACCAAGTCAGTGGATATTTTTAAGGCAGAGATAGACAAATTCTTGATTAGAATGGGTGTCAAGGGTTATGGGGAGAAGGCAGGAAAATGGGATTAGGAAGCTAAGATCAGCCAAGATTGAATGGCAGAGTACACTCGATGGGCCGAATGGCTTAATTCTACTCCTATAACATGTGAACGTGATCAATAGGGTTTTCCTGCCCCTTTGGTGTTCTCCTGGGTGGGTGTATGGAACGAGCTGCCAGACGAGGTAGTTGAGGCTGGGACTATCCCAACGTTTAAGAACCAGTTAGACAGGTACATGGATAGGACAGGTTTGGAGGGATATGGACCAAGCGCAGACAGGGGGGACTAGCGTAGATGGAACATGTTGTCCGGTGTGGGCAAGTTGGGCCGAAGGGCCTGTTTCCACACTGTATCGCTCTATGACACGCGTGGTTCTGCGCCACACCTTCCCCACACAAACTTGTGGATCAGCCTCGGTGGTGGAAAGATGCCGGGCCCATGGATTCTCTCCCTACCCACTCCACTGCAACGCCGCCGTTGAAGACCGTCCATGTTACCACCCGTCTTTCGTCACTGTTGATTCTAGTTCTTCGCTTGGTTTTACTGTACGCCCATTTTGTGTGTGGAGTCCATTGCTTTCTTTTCCTTTCTCCAGATTTTACGAAATAAAGGTGTCTATGAAAATGTTAAATTTGTGCAGCAAGAAAACTTCTGGATTGGACCAAACTCTGTAAGTGAGTTTGAATTCTGCTCAAGCTTTTAATTTAATTTCTGTAAGGTGCGATGGAATGGTACAGTGTCATTTAATGAGAAATAAGCACATTCTTTGAGTTAATTCTAAGTGTACTAATTTTTTACATTATGTCTTTCAATTTTCCTTATTTTTGGGCCATTTTTCATGTATTTCATTACATTTGCTTATCACTATCCTAGAAGTGTGTACGTATGGTATACACACTGCTTGGCACACACTAAGTGGGAATACCAGCTTTGAAATGCAGCTGGTTTTGAAGAACCCAACCGGCTTCCGTGTGAACTAAAACTTGCAAAGTGTCTAGAGCTAAACTTTCGCCATAGTTCCTCTACTTGAAGATGGACTCAAAATGCTGGAGTAACGCAGCGGGACAGGCAGCATCTCTGGAGAAAAAGAATAGGTGACATTTCGGGTCGGAACCATCTTCCAACCCAAAACGTCACCTATTCTTTTTCTCCAGAGATGCTGCCTGACCCGCCGAGTTACTCCAGAAGTTTGTGTCTACCTTCGGTCTGAACCAGCATCTCTCGTTCCTTCCAACACAGTTCCTCTACTTGATATATGGTCTTATAACTGAGGGGTCCATTGTCTCCATTACAAGATTGGTTGCCAAGATCCCTGTGCTTTAAGGTGTATGCAGACCTGAATTTTGCAAAATTGCAAAGCAGCAAAGATGATCGTAACTAAGAATACATTCAAACAAAAACACCCGTCGGAACATGGAAGAAGAACACTGTTCCTTCAAAGCTGCTCTGTCAGAAGCAGCCATCGGAGAAGTGAATTCTTGATTTCTTTTTATTGTGAAGAAAGATGAATCATTTTGTATTCCTTTATCACTGAATGCAGGGTCCAAATTTGATAGACAACCACTGGCTTGAGGCACAGACAAACAGAGGGGCATCTTTTCAGATGGACTTGCACTTTAAACAATGGTGAAATCAGTGCACCAGGCTCCCTGTGTGCAGTGAATAATGCTCTGAAACACAGTGCCGCCCTGGAAGATAACTCTGAATGATTGATACTGTATTGTGTACTTGGGACAGTGAAACCCATTGTTTTGCATGCAGTGAGTTGCCACGTGAAGGGTGCCAACAGAGTTACAAACGTGTTCAATATAGTTCCTCTTCCCCAGCCCCACCCCCCAACGCCAAGTCCCTCTGGGCTTAGCTGTGGCAAAATCCACATCATCTGTGATCTCCCATCATCTGTGACTATCATCAAGGAACTAAACCCAACTCCTTCCCAATCTCTCCTTGCAGTTCATCCACTCTTCCGTGAACAATCTTATTGTGTAAGAAGGAACTGCAGATGCTGGTTTAAACTGAAGATAGACACATGAAGCTGGAGTAACTCAGCGGGACTGGCAGCAAATCTGGAGAGAAGGAATGGGTGACGTTTTGGGTCACATCAAACACAAAGAATATTACCAATCTCTCTTCTTGTAAAGTAACTGCCTTAATAAACACGTTGAATGTTACAGTCGTCTGACTAAGAAGCATTTTTCATAGTATGCGTACAAAACTTGAAGATTTAATGGATTGCTCCAGATTTTATTTTCCCAAGACCTAGTTTAAATTGGTAGTCCTGAGTTCCACACTTGTAACCCCTCCATTTCTCTTTGTACTGAATTCAAGGTCTATTTATGATATGTACAAGGTCACAAAGTTCTGGAATAAGTCAGGCAACATCTACGGAGAACATAGATAGGTGACGTTTCAAACTGAAGAAGGACCCTAACCCGAAATGTCACCTCCCCATGTTCTCCAGAGAGGCTGCCAGACCTGCTGAGTTGCTAGAGCGTTTGTTGTCCTTTCGAGTAAGCCGACCTCCGAAGCTCCTTCTTTGTCTCTCCCTTATTTCTGGTGTGTTCTTCCTGTCGCAGGAGGCTTTAATCCACCTCGGAGCAAAGTTCTCTCCGTGCATGAGGCAGGACTCGCAGGTGCACAGTTTAATTACGCAGAAGAGGCAAGAGGAGAATAAATCGGCGTGCTGCGTGAGAAATGACAAGTCAGGGTGCGTTCAAACCTCAGAGAAAGATTGCTCGGTAGGTGAATGTTTCCCAGAAAAAAAAAATGTTTAAAAGCACGAGGGTAAGAATGCACAATGCTGATCCTGTACTGGTTAAGACAATGTTTTAGTTGTTTTCCTCAAGAATGCCAGCATAGGTTCTACCAGAAGGAGACAAAGTGTTGGAGGAACTCAGCATCTCTGGAGAACGTGGATAGGCGACGTTTTGGGTCGAGATCCTTCATACTTAACCCGAAACGTCACCTAACCATGTTCTCCAGAGATGCTGCCTGACCTGAGTTATTCCAGCACTTTGTATCTTTTTCCAGCATCTGCATAGTTCCTTGTATCTACATAGGTCTTACCAGCGAGGGTCAGTGAGATGTGTGAATGTCCAAACGGGCAACATCAGACCAGGAATCCCTTTAGACAATGATGATTGACCCATTGCACAGTATTTCAAGATAAAAATCCAGTCCGAATGTGCACTGTGTGGGGATCTGTAAATGAGTTGGGGGCAAGAGAGAGAGTGAGTATCATGAAGTTGCCATTAGAATTGGCGTACAACCTCCGGTGTGGAGGCTGCTTTTAACGCATTTACATTCATCAATTGTATCAAATAATTTCGAGATACAAGGAACTGCAGATGCTGGTTAACAAAAAAGGACAAAGTGCTGGAGAAACTCAGCAGGTGAGGCTGAAGAAAGCTCCTGACCCAAAACACCAACTATACGTACTCCAGACCGACCTGCTGAGCTACTCCAGCACTTTGTCTTATTTTTTTCAAATAATATTGAGATTGACTTGCTATTTCAGTTCCAGAATAGTATTTTGAGGGAGGATATTATATATGTGGGTGTTATAATCTTCATTTCATATTTGTTAATGAGCTGAAGGTGAGGTTGCCCTATAACATTCTTAATGAGTGTGTGTGTGTGACGTCACTGTCCTTGTGCGTATCCTTAGCAATGGTTACTGAGGTATCAAACACTGTTGTCAAGACGGATGCAGGTGGGCTGTGTATCACACGCATAGTTTTTAGTTCTAGAAATGCAGCGTGGAAACAGGCCCTTCGGCCCCTCAAGTCCACGCATACCAACGTTCACCCGTGCACAGGTTCTATCCTACTCACTGCGGACAATTTACAGAAGCAGGTTAGCCTACAAACCTGCACGTCTTTGGAGTGTGGGAGGAAACCGGAGCACCCGGGGGACAGCCCCACGCAGTCACAGGGAGAACGTGCAAACTCCGTACCGGCGGACCCGCAGTCAGGATCGAACCCAGGTCTCGGACGCGGTGAGGCAGCTACTCTACCGCTGTGCCACTGTGCCGCCCTCAATAGTTTACTTGAGTACTTCAATTATTGCTCTGGATATCAGATCTGGTCAGGGTTGTGTATTTAGCATGAGGGACACCTCTAGCACAGCTGGATGATGCTCTTCCCAGACTACCATTTACTGAGGGAAGGAGAGAACAGACATTTCCAGACACTATTAAATGTGTGTGTGTGTGTGTGTGTATATTTGGAAGGTGTTGTTTAATTTTTAATGTTGATTATGTACATTGTTTGCACAACCACCCGCAACCTATAAAACAGGATTTGTCCTCTAGAGAAGTGTTTCTCCTTACCTCATACTATTAGGTTACGGCACGGGTCAGAGCTATATGTGATTGCATGGGGAATGAAACGGAATAAAGGCTGAGACTTCCACATCCGTCCACCCCTCCAGCCTCCCCCCCCCAAATCCCCCAGATTGTTTCAGCTCTGACACAATGACTTGGTCAGACTTGCTGCAGAAACTGGTTTCCACATCAGATTCATGGTGGCGGAGGCAGATCAGATTTAAACAATCTCCCAGCCCCATTTTGGTGAGGTAGTGTCCGGAGTTTAGTTTAACTTGGGGAAACAGCATGAAAACCTGCATTAAACAATATGAAGCATCTGACGAATGTTCCCAACCAGTAAAGTCACCTGCCCATGTTCTCCAGAGATCAGCCTGACCCGCTGAGTTACTTTAGTTTGGTTTAAAGATACAGCGCGGAAACGGGTCCTTCGGCCCAACGGGTCTACGCCGGCCATCGATCACCCGTGCGCTTGTTCTATGTTACCCCACTTTCGCATCCTACACACTGGGGGCAAATTACAGAAGCCAATTAACCTACAAGCCTGCACGTTTTTGGAGTGTGGGAGGAAACCAGAGCACCCGGAGAATACCCACGAGGTCACGGTGTGAACGTACAAACTATGTTACAGACAGCACCCGTAGTCGGGATCGAACGGTCTCTGGCGCTGTGGGGGAGCCACCACGCTGTGCCGCCCAAACTCAATGTGATCATGCTGTAATAAAGGGAGCGTTCTCCCGTTGACCTTATTAATACTTTGGATGGTTGCAAGGCATGCACTAATGGGATCTATGGCTTCTTGCAGTCAAGGCTCGCTGTCTGGGTAAAGTGGCCACATCACAGTAGTGCTGCATTACTGGGCGACGGAACTCCCCGCAATCACGGCTCGGTGTGCCATCAGGATCCAAGGTAATTATGACGTGATAAGAAAATACTGCTGTTGGCATAACAGTGCAGAGCTTGAAGGCTCACAAGATATGGCAGAAGAAGGCCACATTTAAAGCGTTGTGTTCAGTTGTGGTTACCATGTTACAGGATAGATGTTGTCAAGCTTGAAAGGGTTGAGAGCAGATTTACCAGGATGTTGGTAGAATTCAAGGGGCTGAGGTATAGGGAGAAGTTGAGCAGGCTCGATCTTTATTCCTTGGAGCGCAGGAGGATGAGGGGTTGATCTTTTTGAGGTGTACAAAATCATGAGAGGAATAGACCGGGTAAACGATCTTGGTCTTTTGCCCAGTGTTAAAGAGAATCAAGAACCAAAGGGCATTGGTTTAAGGTGAGGGAGGGAAGGATTTAATGGGAATTTGAGGGTTAACGTTTTTACACAAAAGGGTGGTTGGTGTATGGGACAAGCTCCCAGAGGAGGTAGTTGAAGATGCTATCGCGACATTTGAGAAACATTTAAACTGGTACATGGATAGGATGGGTTTAGAGGGATATGGGCCAAATGTGTAGATGGGACGTGTTGGATGGCGTGCGGAAGTTGGGTCAAAGGGCCCGTTTCCACACTCTATGACTCTAATGCCCCTGTCCGTCTTAGGAAACCTGAACGGAAACATCTGGAGACTTTGCGCCCCACCCAAGGTTTCCGTGCGGTTCCCGGAGGTTTTTGTCAGTCTCCCTAATGGTCGAAAGTGGTTTCCGTTTTAAAAATCGGTAATTTTTTAGTCGAAGCCGGTTGCAATGCTAGTTGAAGGTGGTTGCCGGAGGACAAAAACCTCCAGGAACCTTCGGGAACCGCACAGAAACCTTGGGTGGGGCGCAAAGTCTCCAGAGGTTTCCGTTCAGGTTCCATAAGTGGGACAGGGGCATAAGGGTCTTTAAGGATGTCCCTGTCAGCCATCTGTGCTCCCTGTAGAATGACAGACGGACACCAACCTCCGGCATCATTCACCTCCACTCATTGCCAAGGCCCGTGGCCATGGTGGCTCAAGGCTGTAAACTCTTTGCCTGCATTTTAAGGTGGATCATCGTTTTTCAAAATGTCTTTGCTTCCTTTGGAAGTCTCGTTATGTCACTAGTTCCCACCGCACCACACTTTGACCCACCTGGTGCATGCTACTCCTGAAACAAGTCTAAGCACGATCCTTCAGCGATGCACTGAATCCCAACAGAGGCAAACCTGACCTCCCGGCTCCATAAAATCTCTTGCCCTGCTCTGATAATATTTGACGTGGAAACATAGAAAATAGGTGCGGGAGTATGCCGTTCGGCCCTTCGAGCCAGCACCGCCGCCATTCGATATGGTCATGGCTGAATCATCCAAAATCAGTACCCCGTTCCTGCTTTCTCCCCAAGTCCCTTGATTCCGTAAACCCTAAATCTAACTCTCTCTTGAAAACATCCAGTGAATTGGCCTCCACTGCCTTTTGTGGCAGAGAATTCCACAGATTCACAACTCTCTGGGTGAAAAGGCAGGAGGTTACTTCAGCCATAACAAGACGTGTCTAAACTTCAGCTCTATCCCTGGTACTCCCCCTGGCGTTCCCTGTGCCACCTCTTAAGGGACCAGCAGAACCCTTGTGCACGCACCAACGTTCTTTATCTCAACCTATTGCTGGTTTCCTTCCAATCACTATGGTCGACGTTGTCCAATTGTAGAACGCCTCGCAGAAGATGTGCCCTTTTCTTTGGTCTGAGCTCCAATGTAAAAACTAACAACAAGGTTCTGTGATGGGTTACACAAAATGCTGGAGAAACTCAGCGGGTGCAGCAGCATCTAAGGAGCGAAGGAGATAGGCGACGTTTCGGGTCGACCCGAAACGTCGCCTATCTCCTTCGCTCCTTAGATGCTGCTGCACCCTCTGAGTTTCTCCAGCATTTTGTGTAACCCTCGATTCTCCAGCATCTGCAGTTTCTTCGTTAACACAAGGTTCTGTGATGTATTGATTCTGCGTCCTTTGAAACATAGAAACATAGAAATTATGTGCAGGAGTAGGCCATTCGGCCCTTGGAGCCTGTACCGCCATTCAATATGATCATGGCTGATCATCCAACTCAGTATCCCGTACCTGTCTTCTCTCCATACCCCCTGATCCCTTTAGCCACAAGGGCCACATCTAACTCCCTCTTAAATATAGCCAATGAACTGGCCTCCACTACCCTCTGTGGCAGAGAGTTCCAGAGACTCACCACTCTCTGTGTGAAAAAAGTTCTCATCTCGGTCCTAAAGGATTTCTCCCTTATCCTTAAGCTGTGACCCCTTGTCCTGGACTTCCCCAACATCGGGAACAATCTTCCTGCATCTAGCCTGTCCAACCCCTTAAGAATTTTGTAAGTTTCTATAAGATCCCCTCTCAATCTCCTAAATTCCAGAGAGTATAAACCGAGTCTATCCAGTCTTTCTTCATAAGACAGTCCTGACATCCCAGGAATCAGTCTGGTGAACCTTCTCTGCACTCCCTCTATGGCAATAATGTCCTTCCTCAGATTTGGAGACCAGAACTGTACACAATACTCCAGGTGTGGTCTCACCAAGACCCTGTACAACTGAAGTAGAACCTCCCTGCTCCTATACTCAAATCCTTTTGCTATGAAAGCTAACATACCATTTGCTTTCTTCACTGCCTGCTGCACCTGCATGCCTACTTTCAATGACTGGTGTACCATGACACCCAGGTCTCGCTGCATCTCCCCTTTTCCTAATCGGCCACCATTTAGATAATAGAAAATAATTGGTTACAAATTATTCTCCATCCACAGCTCCAACGTAGCAGCTTGCACGATCTGAGCATAGGCACAAAGTGCTGGAATAACTCAGCGGGTTAGGCAGCATCTCTGAAGAAAACGGATGGGTGACGTTTTGAGCCGGGACCCTTCTTCAGACTGCTTTGTCCTGGCCTTTTCTAACCTCCAGTTCCCTCCCCCCTATCTTCAATCTGAAAAAGGGTCCCGACCCAAAACGTCACCCTTCCTTACCCCCCCACCCCCCAGAAATGCTGCCTGACCCGCTAAGTTATTTCAGCATCTTGTGTCTATTTTCGCTGTAAAGCAACATCTGCAGTTCCTTCCGACAGATCTAAGAACTCTTCTTTAATTCCGTGCATCAGGATCACTGGGGATAAGTCTGTGCCCTCAGTCGCATTCCACCATCTCAAATGCCGCTGCATAATGTTGCAAGGTTCATTATGCAGTCGGAAGGATCCTTCCGTTCTCTGAGATGGGAATGAAGCATTGTTCACACTTTGGTTAATTTAGTTCGGGCGTACAGCGTGGAAATGGGCCCTTTGGCCCACCAATTCCGCGCCGACCAACAATTACCCATGCATTACTTTCATCCTACATGCAAGGGCCAATTTACAGAAGCCAATTAACCTACGAATCTGCGCGTCTTTGGAATGTGGGAGGAAGCCGGAGAAAATGAATGCAGTCACGGGGAGAACGTACAAAGTCGGTATCGACAGCACCCGAAGTCGGGATTGAACCTGGGTCTCTGGCGCTGTGAGGCAGCAACTCTACCACTGTGCTGCCCCTGAATGGCTGGTTGCCGCTTATACTTTGTGACACAGGGTTTAAAAGTTGCATTTGTTGTGACACCCACAAGTTTGTCTTTTTTTTCCGGCAAACTGATAGCTTTATGCTTTTCTGTCTAAACATTCTGCAAATATTCTGCGAGAAAATGACAATCATAAAAGGGACACACCTGCACTGAGCGTTTGTTCATTGACAAGACCGTGGTCGTATCAAATGTCTAATGAAAGGGTCCATCCTCTCCTCCCAATATGCAGCATCGTACTGGAGGGGTGATATTTGTTTCCGTATACCTTAACACTTGCTTCCTTTGTCTTATTCTTTCTTCAGGGTTTGTGTTGAACCTGCCTCTATTCCACCTCATGTATGGCCCGATGACATCACCAAATGGCCGGTAAGGACTCGTGTCAGAATGTTCCCATAATTGTGGTGGGTACCTTCTCAATGCGCTCATTTTCCTCTTCATTGCGATCTAGGTGTTACCGGGCTACTCCCGTTATCTAACCATCGTCTTTTACGAAGGTTATTGATGATGGATATAAGGTGGGCCGTGGGTTTTGTGATGATCTGAAGTAGGGTTGCCAACTTTCTCGCTCCCAAATAAGGGACAAAGGGTCAAAATAGGGGACAGATTCCCGGCGGCAATTCGTTGACCGACTCGGCCGTGGCTGGGTGAATGCTGAGTTGGCCCGGGGGCTGGACTGCACACAAAGCCCAGCCGGCGGGCCCAGGCCACGCGCAAAGCCGGGCACCCCATCCAACTCATGAACCGATGATCGGCCATGAGAAGGAGGGGCGGTGGTGTCGGCAGTAAGCGAAGGTCCGAAGGTCGGACAGCTGGCCGGGCTATTGACTGACGGGGCCACGGGCGAGGCGCTGCTGCTGCACTCCATGGGCTGCACTACCTCGGGACGGGTGAGGCGGGGCCGGACGCGGCGCTCCGACCCGACATTCCCCCTGACCCGAGTAGTAGCCGTCAAATACGGGATCAGGGCGGTCCCTTATGGGACAAACCAGTTTAGCCCAATATACGGGATGCCCCGGCTAATACGGGACAGTTGGCAACCCTAATCTGAAGCAACCAAGCGGTGATTACAGTCCCATGGAATGGAACACCCCAGCCAGGGCATGATCTTTGAAGGTTAAAGATCAAGCAGCGTCTGGGCCTACGAACATTTCTAACTTTATTCTGTCTTTCAGATTTGCACTAAAAGTACTGCTGGAAACCACACTAACCTTCCACACTTGGATTGTGTGCTCACTGGCCGGCCCTGCTGTATCGGCACGAAGGGGAGGTGAGTGTCAACTCAGTCACGTCACCGATGCCTGGACGTGGAAACCCAATATCATCTGCATTTCTCTTTTATTAAGGCACACACTTGGTATAATTCCGGTTGGGAAGAATATTGCAGGTCCACCCCCGATTTTCCGGCAACTGATGATCCGGCCGGCAACTCCTTTATTTAATCCAGACAAGATTATGAGGGCGCACTTGGAATCCAGCCCGGAGGTGACCACAAACATGTGGCGCCTATTTCTGGCTTACATCATCCTACACACACTAGGAACAATTTATTTACATTTGCTCTAAGCCAATTAACCGACAAACCTGTGTGACTTTGGAGTGTCGGAGAAAACCCACACAGTTTTCGGGGAGAATGTACAAACTCCGTACAGGCAGCACCCCTGGTCGGGATCGAACCTGGGTCTCCGGCGCTGCAAGCACTGAAGGGCAGCAACTCTGCCACTGTGCCGCCGTTAGTTTAGAGATACAACAAGTCCACACTGGTCACCTGTTCACATTAGTTCTACGTTATCCCACCTTCCACTCTGCACGACCAAAGCAACCGCTGTAAATGTGACTGGAAAGGCTTTCATCATTGCATTGTGTGGATCTGTAGCAACAATTGTCTCAACACAAAATAATATTGTCCGAGCCATTATAGTGGCTTTCCCATATTCTGATTTTCTCTTTTCTTTCTCAGTTCTTTCAAAAACAAAATTGAGGAATAACACAGGGAGGACATGCCTAAGTAACTTCTCCTTTGTCGGAAGGAACTGCTGATGCTGGTTTACACCGAAGGTGGACACAAAATGCTGTGGTAACTCAGTGGGTCAGGCAGTATCTCTGGAGAGAAGGAATGGATAACGTTTTGGGTCAAGGCCTATCTTCAGACAAGAAGGATCTCGACCCGAAAAATCATCGTTTCCTCCAGAGATGCTGCCTGACCCGCTGAGTTACTCCAGCATTTTGTGTCTATCTTTGGATATGTCCTTCCTGTTTGTCATGAGGTCAGGGATGTTTGTAAGATTATATCAAAAGAAAGGAATTATCTGAAAACAGAGACATTCCACCATCTTTGATCTCCTCTCATCAAATACCATGCCTCCCCAAGTGTGAAATAGCTTTAAGATTTATGACAGAGCTTTAAGTACATTTTGTCATATTTTTACATTGAGATCTTTTTTTTACAGATGTGAGATTACATCAAGAGAATATTGCGAGTTCATGCAAGGTTACTTCCATGAAGAAGCCACTCTCTGCTCTCAGGTCTGTATTTACAATGAATTCCTAGCTTTAGTTTAATTTAGAGACAGAGTGTGGAAACCGGCCCTTCGGCCCACTAGGTCCATGTCAACCAGCGATCCCCGTGCACTAACGCTCTCCTACACACACTAGGGACAATTTACAATTATACCATGCCAAACAACCGACAAACCTGCACGTCTTTAGAGTGTGGGAGGAAACTGGAGATCCCGGAGAAAATTCACGCGGGTCACGGGGAGAATGTACAAACTCCATATAGACAGCACCCATAGTCAGGATCAAACCTGGGTCTCTGGCGTTGTAAAGAACTGTTACAGTAGTACGGGTGTTAGGGTTTATGGGGAGAACGCAGGGGAATGGGGTTGAGAGGGAATGGTAGATTAACCATGATTAAATGGCGGAGCAGACTTGATGGGCTGAATGGCCTAATCTTGCTCCGAGAACCTATGAAGTTACGAGCATGCAAAGCACTAAATGGAAACAACAGACAGAGTTTACTTGGGTTGGGTTTCTGTTAAATTCTCATTATCGTGCGGTTTGATGCTGAAGCAGGTTGGAATTGATCAAGAGTTTGTTTTCTCCTGTGAGGGATTGGTCGCTGATGAGCTAGCATTAGGATTGTTATTGCCTGCGTCCCTTAATGTTATCACTTTATGACAAAGCCAGCAGGAAATGGCTTAATCCACCTGCGTGCATTATCCACTGTTCGTTGTCCTAGGCAGATGAGCGTAGAACCTGTTCCAATGGTTTGTGGGTGGCACAGTGGTGCAGGTGGTAGAGCCACTACCTCAGCCAGTGCCTGAGACCTGATTGAACCTTGGCTGCTGTCTGTGTGGAGTTTGTACGTCCTCGCTGTGACCACGTGAATTTCCTCCGGGTGCTCCGGTTTCCTCCCACATCCCAAAGCCCTCTGGGATTGTACGTTAATCAGCCCTCTGTAAATTTCCCCCAATGTGTCGGGAGTGGATGAGAGATTGGGATAGCATAGGACCGGTGTGAATGGTTGATCGATGGTGAAGGGCCTGTTTCCGTACTGCATCTTTAAACTAAGTGTGCATTTTACTTCTCATTACAGTGCATATCCTGAGCAGTTAAAGTTCATGAAATCAGGCTGGAAGTGTATTGCTTCTAAATTGGTTTTCCTTCCATTTCATCCGCAGAGACTAAGCATTTTGTTCTCATTTTTGGAAAGGGGTCAACCATAGTCATAGAGTGATACAGCGTTCAAACAGGCCCTTCGGCAGCTGCTTGCCCGCACCGGCCAACGTGTCCCAGCTGCACTAGTCACACCTACATGCGCTTGGTCCGCATCCCTCCAAACCTGTCCCATCCATGTACCTGTCTAACTGTTTCTTAAACGTTGGGTTAGTCCCAGCCTCAACTACCTCCTCTGGCAGCTTGTTCCATTCACCCACCACCCTTTGTGGGAAAATGTAGCCGGATGTTCACTGGAAATAACTGTGGGTCTTCACGAAACAATGAAAAATATCAATCCAATAAAATGAAGGTTGGCACTGATCACCAGGTTATGACAATAAAATAAAGCAACGTTAATAAAAATGATTACAAGTATTTAGGTTAGGTTAGATGAGAGATACAGCACGGAAACAGGCCCTTCGGCCCACCGAGACCGCGCTGACCAGTGGTCCCCGTACACGAGTACTATCCTACACACTAGGGACCACTGTCCCAGCCTCAACTACCTCATCTGGCAGCTTGTTCCATACACCCACCGCCCTGTGTGTGAAAACGTTACCCCTCATATTCCTATTAAATCTTCTCCCCTTCACCTTGAACTTATGTCTTCTGAACAATCGTTTCCTGAAGCATTGCTAAGTGTTGGAGAAAGGAGGGTGCTCCACCTTGTGTGCAGTCTGAGCTAGTGAGACGATTGTTAAAACTGCAATGACTTCAGCTGTGTAATGGCCCTGTCTCACGGTGCGGGTTGACCCACGAGGTACCCCGAGTGACAGACTCGCGGTGGTGCACGAGATCCCAAGTTGATGTTCAAGTGTTTGAACCGAGTTCCCACGGGTACGGTATTTTGGCGTTTACTGCGATGTTCCAAGTTCGTCTCCAGAGTTAACCAAGTTTGTCTCCCGTTTACTCTTGAGCTGACAACGTCTCCTGATGTACTCTTGAGCTATCAACTTCTCCTGAAAAGTGACACAGTGTTTCTAACGGGCCCTTCGGCCCACCAAGTCCGCGCCGACCAGCGACACTAGCACCGCCCCACACGAAAAGTGAATTTGATTTTAGTAATTTGACCAAAAGAAAAATGGTGTATGCTAAGTAGGGTGTTGATATGACACTCCCAAAAATAACTTCTAAAAATCTGCAGGATTGTACGATTAGGAGACGTGCCGTCTGCGTAATTATATTAAAATAAAATACAGGAGAGATAACACTCCTTTTCTACATGCCTTTAGAAATAAACTTGCAGTTATATTTGGTCTTGAATTGATTTCCTCCTGAGAGTCTGTGCATAGTCTAATACTCTGAGCCATTTACAGCGCTGTGTGGAAGACACCCTTACCCGTACTAGTTGGGCGGGTGTGTTTCCAGTGATAGTTAATCATACTGTTCCTACTTAATAGTACAATGCTACATGTATTCAGTTGTATAAGGAAGCCCTCCTTTCACTGATTTGCTTTGTTTCCTGATTTCGTAGAGTAGTGTCAGTACTGTGCCGTGTCGCAGTTTGTACGTTTTAAATTGAAAGGCACGGCCATTTGAACCTTAATGTCTTTATCTTAGCGATAAAGGGATGTAACATCCAACTCCGATTCAATTCTAAAGCATTGAAAAGCATGTGAGAGCACGGGGATGGTAAAACGGTGGGTGAACAGATGAAATGTTGACAACGGATCCGTTGAAAATTAAATTCCATTATATTTGTGCAGTTTCTTTATGAATCAGTTTGTGTTTAGTACTGAGAGATTTAATGATCGCAGATTTTTATCTCTGCATCTGAGGTCGATAGCAATTTTTTTTCCTGTTAATGTCCACTAAAAGCTCAGGGTAATTTAGTAATTGATTCCAAGCACAGCGACTCGCCAATGCCCGGTCTACATTTGGGGCAATAACTTTGCTTATCTTATCTATCAGAATGAGATTACCATGCTAATTCACGGGCACCAATTGTCTTCAGGTCACAGGGGGGCACTGGGATCTCTTCGACCACAACCCCAAGGAAAACAAGAAAAATAAAATCACAGACGTGATAAATATCCAGGAAATCCCTTCACAAAATGACTTCAAATACAAATCTGCTTGACATTGTCATGTTATTCCAAATGCTCTGTTGATTGAAACGATAAAATATGTGTCTTATATCAACAAAGGGGGACAATCGCGATGAATAATGTTGAAATATTAACAGGTGACATGTGTTTAAAGCCATGCGTTGGAAAACGGAAAGCGGTCTTTAAATTACCCTAATTAATGCCGAGTTCAGAGTGCCCACGGGTTAACATGTTAAACTCACGAGTTAATAAGGTCAACGCCCGGGCCCCAGGTTAATACTACGAGTTTAAATTTTACACTTGAACAGTGAATTTGACTCGTGGTAAAAATCAAACATGTTTGATTTTTTTTCACGAGTTATCAAGTTTCGCGTGTACCTGCCGTTAGCGCCACGAGTGGACAAGTTGATCGCGCGAGTTCCGACGTTGCCGCTACGTTCATCGTACGTGATCACCACGAGTGAAAACTCGGGGTCACTCGTGGGCCAACTCGCACCGTGAGACAGGGGTTTAATACAAACAGAATGAAATTGAGTGACGAGTCTCTAAATTTAGTGGATAACTGGTTATCAGCTTTAGTGTAGTCCCTGCTGGGGAAAGATCAAGTAACGGTAGTTTCCTTGCCTGCAACGACATCTTCACTTTGTCCATTATATTTACGATACGACACGATAGAACTTTATTTATCCCAGGAGGGAAATTGATCTGCCGACAGTCATTACAACACAAAATACATGAAAATGAAATTAAAGTGATGAGCAGAAAGGATTGGGGATGTGCAAAGATTGGGGTGGGGGGGGGGGGGGGGAGGGAGGAGAGTCAGTCTCAGGCTACCCCATGACAGAACGGGGAGGTGTACAGTTTGATAGCCACAGGGAAGAAGGATCTCCTGTGGCGTTCTGTGCTGCATCTTGGTGGAACCAGTCTGTTGCTGAAGTTGCTCCTCAGGTTGACCAGTGTGCCATGGGGGGGGTGAGATGTATTGTCCAAGATGCTCCGCAGTTTAAGGAGCATCCTCCCCTCCAAGACCTGGCGGGGTGCATCCTGTGGTCCTCAATTACCAGTGTGTGGGAAGGGATTGCAGATGCTAGTTTATACTGAAGATAGACACACAATGCTGGTGGATCAGGCAGCAGCTCTGGAGGAAAGGGAGAAAGGAACCCTTCTTCAGACTGGTTCCGACCCGAAACATGAAACACCACCTTTCCTTTTTCTCCAGAGATGCTGCCTGACCCACCGAGTTACTCCAGCACTGTCCTCCCACAATTCAAAAATCGTACAGATTTGAAAGTTAATTGGCCTTAGTTGTAAATTGTCCCTTGTGTAGGATAGTGCTGGTCGGCGCGGACACAGGTGGGCCGAAGGGCCTGTTTCCATGCTGTATCTCTCAAGTAACCTAATCTAAATATATGTATTTACTTTTATTAACGTTGATTTATTTTATTGTCGTTGGCCTGGCGATCCGTGTCAACCTTCATTTTAGTGGATGGATATTTTAAATTGTTTCTTGAAGACCTACAGTTGTTTCCAGTAAACATCTGGCCACCTTTTCATACAAAGGGTGGTAGGAGGTAGTTGAGGCAGGGACTATACCAACATTTAAGAATGGGTTAGATAGGTACATGGATAGGATGGGTTTGGAGGGATATTGTCCAAACGCGGGCAGGTGGGACTAGTGTAGCTGGGACATGTTGGCCAGTGTGGGTGAGTTAGGCCGAAGGACCTGTTTCCACACTGTATCACTCTATGATTCTATGACCTTGGTCATATTTTTTTCACCCTTCCTTTCAAGCTTGCCTGGTCCACTAATCTGGTGTGGAGATGGTGAATCTATGCAGGGAGACAACTAGAACTGCCTCTGTCTTTAAAGGACACTCACCAGCACAAGAGTACACCTTACACTCTTTGGGATGTGAATTTGAACTGAAAAAGCCCAAACTGGTCAAAATCTCCCATCAGTGTTAATGCTGGTGGCTCTATACTGCCCGTTACCTCGGCAAGGCCACCAGCATAATCAAGGACGAGTCTCATTCCGGACACTCCCTCTTCTACCCTCTCCCATCAGGAAAATGCTACAGTGTGTGAAAACGCACACTTTCTGATTCGGGGACAGTTTCTGATCAGGCAACTGAACCATCCTAGCGTCAACTGGAGAACGGTCCTGACCTACCATCTACCTGATTGGAGATCCTCGGACTATCTTTAATCAGTTTTTACTGGACTCCGCCTTGCACTAAACGTTATTCCCTTTATCCTGTACCTGTACACTGCGGACGGATTGATTGTAATCAGGTATAGCCTTTCCACTGACTAGATAGCACGCAGCAACACAAACCTTCCCTGTACCTCGGTGCACATGACAATAAACTAAACCAAGCCTGTTTCAGGTTTCTAGCCCACTTTAAATATACAGCAAGGTTTGCAAATGGTACACAATCAAGGACCCAACTTGGGTGGCATGTCCAATATCTCTGTGATGGTCTGAGCTGACTATTGCACATGTCCTCAATGTGCAGCCTGGAATTAATCTTGCGGTAGACAGAAATAAATAAATCCAAATCTTTAAGCTACTTTGTTTAATAGACAAACAAGCATACAGAGCATCAGTTGTAATAGTCTTTCTCACTTGGTTAACTTCACTTCCCACATTCTTTACAAAAGATAAAAAATAAAACAGTAGAGCAAACCCCACAGTCAGTGCTGGTAAAGTTATTTCCATAGTTTTGATTTTGACTGAATTTGAAATAAATAAAACACTGGCAACGGTGCAGCGGGTGGAGCTACTGCCTTACAGTGCCGGAGACCCGGGTTCGATCCTGACTACGGGTGCTAGTCTGTACGGGGTTTGTACGTTCTCCCCGTGACCTGCATGGGTTTTCTCCAAGATCTTCGGTTTCCTCCAAACACGTACAGGTTTGTAGGTAAATTGGCTTGGTATAAATGTAAAATTGTCCCTAGTATGTGCAGGGTAGTGTTAATGTGTGGGGACTTGGTGGGCCCGTTTCTACACTGTCTCTAAACTAAAACTAAACACATTACATCATAAGGTGAATTTCTTCCATGGTTCCGATCTAATGGACGCAAAGGAAGAGGTTTTTGCAAGTAGTTAGGCTGATCTAATGATAACGCAGGCTAATTGACCCTTCAAATCCATGCTGGCTCCTGGGGAGCAACCCCACTAGTTCTATTTTGGGGGGTAAACCAGCATCTGCAGTTGCTTGTGTCTCCATTAGTTCAATCGCTCCTCTTGTTTCCCGGTACCCCTGCAGCTTATTCAGTCTCAACAGGCAAACTCCACTCAGACAGTGCCCAAGGACAGCATTGAACTTGGGTCTTTGCAGTTGTGAGACAGCAGCACTAACTGTGACGCTCCCTTGATCAGTAAGTGAAGGGTGGTCAGTTAAGCTGCTGAAGGGGGGGGGGGGGGGGGAGGGGGTAGAACATTTCTTAACCATCAGCTCCTGCCATGGGGTGGGAGATTGCAACCTTCACGTGGTCCGCCCTGTTTCGACGAATGCAATCAACCCGGCGTGCACAATCCAATAAGATCAAATAGAACAAGTTGTCCGACAACCTTAGGCTGTGCACGCCACACGCAAGAAGACGAAGCTCCTGCAATGGCGGCTGAGCCGACGGGAGAGCAAAAAGGAGGCCTTTCTGCCCTGGTTTTTCTCCTAGTTCTTTTTCTTGTCATTGAACAGTAACGTAGCTATGCCTGAGGAGTGTTTTATGTGGCGTACGACCACATTACGTTACTGCTAATTTACCGTAGCTGAGAGTACTGTCTCTTTGTTTTTACAGGTGCACTGTATGGATGACGTATGTGGACTTCTACCATTCCTTAACCCTGAAGTGCCTGATCAGTTTTACAGACTCTGGCTTTCACTCTTTCTACACGCGGGGTAGGTGCTTTGAATGTTTTGAATCACAGCTCGACATTGCTGTTACTTCATTCTGCACTGGAGTTTTGTAAAGGCAAAGTTATTGTTGAAATGCTGCAATCTAAGGCTGCAATCGATAGTTCATGGAGTATAATATTTTTGCCTTTGGAAGGTATATCACTCTATTCCCAGAGATGCCCTTTATTTGCCAGGGCAATGTCATTGTCCATTCTGAACTGTGTTTTGAATTAAGTAGCTTCTTCGAACGTAGTTGTGAGTCTTTAGTTTAGTTTAGAGAGACAGTGGGGAAGCAGGCCCTTCAGCCCACCGTGTCCGCACTGACCAGTGATCCCCGCGCACTTAACGCTATCCTAAAACTCTCGGAGTAATTTGCAATAGTTCACCAAGACAATTAGCCTACAAACCTGTACGCCTTTGGCGTGTGGGAGGGAACCCGCGCAGGTCATGGGGCGAATGTACTGTACGAACTCCGTACAGTCAGCACCCAAAGTCGGGATCGAACCCGGCTCTCTGGAGCTGTAAGGCAGCAACTCTACTGCTGCGCTGCCCGCTGTGCTGCCTGGAGTCGCGTGGAGACCAGTCTGTGGCGGCTATTCCTTCCCCTGAAAGGGTACAATTGAACTAGTTGCTCTTTGTGACTTTCTGGCCATTTCACCAGTTGCAGAGTATATTTTATTAACTAGATTTCAATTCTGCAGTTTCGATATTTGAATATATCTCTGGCTCAATGATCAGTATCTCTGGATCACTGTCCTAGTTAACGTAACCACAAGCTACTAGGTTGCACGAACCTGAAGGAGGTTAAGAAAGGATGGGCTAATTAAACATATAGTTTAAACATAAACATTTATCGAGGACACATCGACTGATGGAAATCTCATGCCCGATCTGTTCCAAACCCTATCCTTGTATTCTTCCTTCCCTTCTCCTAAACCTCCTGCAGCCCTTTTGAGAGTGTGGCCTCCTGGTTATCCATACTGCTTCCTTTCATTGTTGTTGGTAGCAGTGCCTTGTGTTCTGGCCCCTTGCTTTCCTTCATCAATCTATGTTCATGTGGCCCAGTATCAGGTTTAGCGTCACATACACAAGCGTAAGGTGCAGCCACAATGAAAATCTAGCTTGCAGCAGCATCACAGATACATAGACTCAGTTACAAGCTTAAATTGGGGGCAACACAATGGTGCAGCTGTTGCCTTACAGCGCCAGAGACCCGGGTGCGATCCTGACTACGGGTGATGACTGCACGGAGTTTACACGTTCTCCCTGTGAGCCGCGTGGGTTTACTCCGGGTGCTCTGGTCTCCTCCCACATCCCAAAGACGTGTAGGTTTGTAGGCTATTTGGCTTCAGTAACTGTAAATCGCCCTTGGTGTGTAAGATAACGTCAGTGTACAGGGCGATCGCTGGTCGGGGCGATACAGCTGTGTCCAAGCTGTATCTCCAAATGTTTCCAAATTGGCATTCCGGGTTTAGTTTAGCGATTAGTGTAGAAACGCAGCGCGGGAACAGGCCCTTCGGGCCACCAGCGATTCCCCGCACACTAACACTATCCTACACGCACGAGGGACAATGTACAGTTACACCAAGCCAATTAACCTACAAACCTAGGCGTCTTTGGAGTGTGGGAGGAAACTGGAGATCCCGGGCAAAAATCCATCCATGTCACGGGGAGAACGTACAAACAAGCACCCATAGTCAGGATGGAAGCCGGGTCTCTGGCACTGGAAGGCAGCAACTCTGCCGCTGCGCGCCCTCGGTTGCCGATTGTCCGGCTCTCAGTTTACACGAGCAGAATAACTTGCCGTAACTGAATGTAAAGCGCAATGTGTAATCCAGGAGTCCAAACATAAAGTGTGTTCCTTGGTCTTTCACCCTAATGCCTTCATTGGCAGGAGTTTGAAGCTGAGCGAGCCAGTTGCAATCTCAGCCTCATGTTTGCTCCTGAGTCGAGTATTGCTCTATATGCCACACCTTTCCAAGACACTTATTTCCACCTTTCGTTACCTTGTCAACCCCGTGCCTGCCTCAGCTCGTCAGTCTGGAAATCCCATCCACACCTTTATTATCAACGGTATGGATTAATCCACCACACCGCTGAGATATCATTAAAATAGTTTTTTTTTTAATCATTAGGATGACAGAAAAAAATCAAATTGAATATATTCGAGCGATGAGAATTTGCTCGTGTGTTCATTCCTTTAACACTGAGAATAAAATGCAATTGGAGAAATGGTACCATAAGGTACCAGAAGAGGCAGGAAACATGTTCCCGATGTTGGGGGAGTCCAGAACCAGGTGCCACGGTTTAAGAATAAGGAGTAAGCCATTTAGAACGGAGACGAGGAAACACTTTTTCTCACAGAGAGTGGTGAGTCTGTGGAATTTTCTGCCTCAGAGGGTAGTGGAGGCGGGTTCTCTGGATGCTTTCAAGAGAGAGCTGGATAGGGCTCTTAAAAATAGCGGAGTCGGGGGATATGAGGAGAAGGCAGGAACGGGGTACTGATTGGGGATGATCAGCCATGATCACATTGAATGGCGGTGCTGGCTCGAAGGGCCGAATGGCCTACTCCTGCACCTATTGTCTATTGTCTATAAACAGTGGAGAATAACTGATACCATATGGGCTAAATGTGATTACGGTCTTATTTGTCATGGAGGAGACAAAGCCTATTTTGGGTTTAGGCGGATTATTGTCAGGTGTACGGAGGTACAATAGAAAGCTTTGTTGTGCGTGCTATCTGATCAGGTCAGATAAGGCCAGGCATGAATACAATCAAATCGAGCTTGAGTACAATAGGTAGAGCAAAGGGGAAGAAACAGAGTACTAGTTCTCAGCATTGTAACGCATCAGGTTCCAGAGACAATCTGGAGACCCTCTGATTATCACTAATCGGACTTTACTGGCCCATATCTTGCACTAAACGTTATTCCCTGTATCATGTATCTGTACACAGTGGATGGCTCGATTGTAATCGTGTATTGTCTTTCCGCTGGTAGACAAAAGTGTTGGAGAAACTCAGCGGGCGCGGCAGCATCTATGGAACGAAGGAAGTAGGCAACGTTTCGGGCCGAAACCCTCCTTCAGACTCGCACTGTATTTGTCTTTCCGCTGACTGGTTAGCACGCAACACAAGCTTTTCACTGTACCTCGGGACACGTGACAATAAACGAAACTAACGATCTATATGTGTAGGAGGGTCTGAAGAAGGGTCTCGACTCGAAGCGTCACCCATTCCTTCTATCCAGAGATGCTGCCTGTCTGGGCGAGTTACTCCAGCATTTTGTGTCTATCTTCGGTCTAAACAATCTATGGACAGATTTGTTCTGGCAACTGTAACGAGGTAGCAAATATAATATTCACAGCATTTCTGCCACATGGATGTGTAAACTGAAAGTAAATAAAACCCAAAAGTAAATAAATAACTGTCATTCCTTCTGAACCTTCTGAAAGTTGTAGTCGGCAGGGCTGTACTCTGCATATCGCCAACTTGGACAATTTCCCATTTTTATCAATCCAATTAACCTACAAAACTGTACGTCTTTGGAGTGTGGGAGGAAACCGAAGATCTCGGAGAAAACCCCCGCAGGTCACGGGGAGAACGTACAAACTCCATACAGACAGCGCCCGTAGTCGGGATCGAACCCGGGTCTCTGGCGCTGCATTTTGCTATAAGGCAGCAGCTCTACCGCTGCGCCACCGTGACCGCCCCAGACCTCTCTGGTCTTATCGCAAACTATCGAGATAATCCTGGGGTGGTCGGTGGCATGAAACTATCACAGAGCGTGGGTCTAATTCACATCTTCAACCTGGCTATTAATCCCTGCATTTCTCAATCAGCTTCACCTGCACGTGTCTGCACGCTCACAAGCAAAATCAGCTTTGCACAGCTTATGGCAAGGTAAACCTCTTTGGTAAATGGAAAAGCAACACTAAATCTAGCAGCACTCCAGTTGCTTTCTATTCAGCTGCCCTGTGCGGCTCTAGCCAAAGAAACATAGACATAGAAACATAGAAAATAGATGCAGGAGTATCTATTCGGCCCTTCGAGCCAGCATCACCATTCAATATGATCACGCCTGATCATCCAAAATCAGTACCCCGTTCCTGCTTTCTCCCCATGTCCCTTGATTCCGTTAGCCCTTAGAGCTATATCTAACTCACTCTTGAGTATCATAATATCTTCCACGCACCCTTTCACTGTCTAATGGGATATTTTGGTTACTGGTAACCGAAAATAAATGCAGGCTTGTAATCAGTTTTCATTTCTAAGGGAAAAATAAGTTTGAAGTTTAATTAAGCCCCCTCCCAAGAGTTGGGTGTTAAGTGTTTTCTAACAGTAGAATAGTTGTGTGAGGGATTTGCGTATGAAAGGAAGAAAATAATATAGTTATTTTATTCTGATCGTTACTGAGTTCTCATCATGTAATGCACTCAAATGTTAGTAGCACAGATCCTACTTCTGAACTACACGTAAACGGTTGCTGGGAGAATATTTGAATGAGGCCAATAAATAGAAAATATTTGATTCGGTAATTAATTTCATACAAATTGACGCCACACTTATTGCATCAATGGCTGACCTCGAACGCTTGGCCTACATCCTATCGCACAGAAACGTCTAATGCGCTTTTAATCCAATTATTGTACAGTTTAAATGATCCCTATTTAAAGAATGCTTATCTGTCATGGAAAATAATTTGAGCAAAATGCTGTCCAGTTCTAAAACTTTGAAGTTTAGGATTAATTTTAAAGCAAAATTCCCCTGAAAACCAGATATCAAAGTAAAAACTAAAGCCAGGGATTGATTGCGGACAATAGGATTTTATCACCACTGTTGCTACGTGAGTTATGTGTTTCCATCGTTTCTTGTTTTTATGATTTGATTTAAATTGAGGTTGACGTTGCTTTTGACAGTCGACCACAGTCTAGTTGAGTTTAGCTTAGTTTATTGTGATGTGTACCGAGGTACAGTGAAAAGCTTTTGCCTCGTGCTAACCAGTCAGCGGAAAGACAGTCCATGATTACAGTAGATTCATTTACAGTGCACAGATACATGATGAGGGAATAGCGTTTAGCACAAGGTAAAGCCAGCAAAGTCCGATCAAGGATAGTCCGAGGGTCGTCAAAGATGTAGTTCAACACTGCTCTCTGTTTGTGGTCGGATGGTTCAGTTGTCACACCATGCCCGCCCCATTCTAATAGCTGTCGAACACGGTAGTGGGCCAAGGCCTGATGCAGATAGCAGGGCATCTGCAGGGATCCAGGGTCGATTGTGACCTCGGTTGTCTAAGTTTGCTCTTAATTCTCCCTTTGAGCATGTTGATATGTGCTGGCTGCTCCAACTTATCTCCCACATCCCAAAGTTGTGCTGGAAGGTTAATTAACAGGCGGGAAATTATTTCCTTGGTGTAGGAAAATGACAAACTAATCAAAATGGAGTTGATGGTTCTGGGAGTCAAAATAGGTTGCATGGTTCTGGGTCAATATGATAGCTTTGTTATCTAACTATTAGCTAAGGTGATCTAACTATTCCTTTGGTTTATGTTTCATTCGCAAGGAGAAGATGACCCAGGAGAGCTTTAGCTCATTTGTTTTCAGTAAGTGCGCATGATGTGCAATAGTTTGATAATATTGATGTAGTTTTATCGACTTCAAAGACAGATATGTGATTTTGAGAGGCAGGAGCTGAGTCCTGTTTTCATGTTCAAAATGTATCATTTGGTGATCACACTCCTTTCTATTTTTTCCATCCCACAGGATTCTGCACTGCATTGTGTCCATCTGCTTCCAAATGACCATCCTTCGGGACCTGGAGAAATTGGCAGGGTGGCTTCGGATTTCCATCATTTACATCCTGAGTGGGATCACGGGGAACCTGGCCAGTGCCATATTCTTGCCTTATCGAGCGGAGGTTGGTAAATCCTTGCTGCAAAACTTCCAGGCTGGTGGCGTTCGCTCAGAGGGTGGTGGGTGCATGGAACGAGCTGCCAGAGGTTGATCAATGGTTCACTGGTGCTTAATTGGTCGCACATGCAACTGCACTGTGACATTCTTGTTACATATATATATATATATATATATATATATATATATATATATATATATATATATATATATATATATATTATATATATATATATATATATATATATATATATATATATATATATATATATATATCCGTGGATTGTCACCTTGTCATGGTGGAGAAGCTTGTGTGGACCTGAGATCCTGAGAGCGATGCCGTCTGGAGCGATGCTCCTGGTAGGGCCACCCATGGCGGTAAGGTCGAGGAGGATGTCTCTGACAAAGAGCAATCCAACCAAGACCTGAACGGTGGAACAGGCGGAGGACGATGGCCGACCTTAGTGGAGCGTCACAACGGCTGGGAAGGAGGATGAAGGCTGCGGCAGAAAAGAGTCTCCGGTCGTCTTGGACTCCATGCCACTGGATCGTGACCCAGATCTGTGAAGGACTCTGGGGTGGCTGTCTGTGCACCAGTCTCCCCACGTTAAACAAAGTCACGCACAGGCGTCCTCCAACCCTGGAGACACCCATGGTCAGCCATGACCGAAGGGGGCCTAAGAAGAATATTTTACATGCAGGCGACGCCACTTTTGCCACCATTAGACCAGTTGGCCCGCGCGCTTGATGTACTGGAGCAGTTCCTGCAAACCGACATCCCTCTCCCCTCCTCGTCCGGCCATCGTTGAGTCCCGGGGGTGCCTCCTGCAGCTGACCTTTAAGGCGCTGTGGGCATTACCCCAGGTCACCCTCCTTACCGGCCCCTGCCCCTCGCATCCGACGTCACCAGCTTCCTCCTGGTCCTGCCAACAGACGAGCCTTTGGGTGGGTGCCCCTGGTTACACGACTGATAATAGAACAGCACTTAACAGGCACCGGGACAGGTACATGGATAGGGAAAATGTAGTGATACAGGGCAAATGGGACAAAGTTAGAAAGGGCATCGTGGTTTGCATGGATGGGTTGGGCCGAAGGACTTGTTTCTGTGCTGTAAGATTGACTCTAATGCACTTCTATGGAATGCGGTTATAATACTAGCTGAGGTAGAATTGCTGAAATTTTCACACCACGGCTGACATCTTTGAGCATCTTTTAACCACCAAAAATTTATGTCAAGTGTAGGATTTGGGTATTGTTATGAAAGGAAACCAGGGCTGAATTCACAGAGATCTTGCATATATGCTCACCAGAACTGAGGGAAATAAATCTAGATCCCCCTAAAGTACAACCGTACCGCACATATCAGGGACGACGCTTGTTCATGCACAAAGATGACACCTATTCATATTACAGAGATGACAGCAATTCATACTCACAATCCATCAGCACCTCCCACATTCATTGCAATCTAGCAATTTCATCTGTGACTCCTGTCGTAATTATCTTCAGAGCTCAAAGACCAAATTCTTTAAAGATGACCCCCAAATGCAAAGCAACTCTTTAATTGTCCTGCAAATTGCTCGCTTGCTGTCTGTATTCTAAGTGTCCGCTTCTAAGATGGCGACCAAACCAGGCGATTATTTGCACGCTAGCCACAGAAGCAGATCTATCATCACATATTACGATCACTCCACACTTTCAAATCTCTACATCGACAGCCACATTTCTCACTTTAGCTATGACCCTCAGACTATCCTTGATCAGACTTTGCAGGCTTTACATTGCACTAAAGGTTATTCCCTTATCATGTATCTATACACTGAGCATGGCTGGATTGTAATCATGTATTGTCTTTCCGCTGACTGGTTAGCACGCAACAAAAGCTTTTTACTGTACCTCAGTACACGTGGCAATAAACTAAACTGAACTTTACTGAACTGTATTCAATGGAAAATATTGAAGAGAAACCAAAAGGCACGAAAGGTGGTTTTGCATGGAATTTATTTTTAAGTTAGTTCTAATGCGGTCCTAGTCCATAAATAGCAAAAGAGTCATCTATTTACGCAAGTGAAAGCAAATCGCTGGTGGTAAGCGTCAACAACATACGGCGTTTTTGTAAGGTGGAGGCTGTCTGAGTAATTTCCAAACCAGAGCCCCGCAATTTGGTAACCTCCGCCTTCCAATTGCGTCCGTTAATACACCAGTACGGCTGATTACGTCAAAGGCTACTGAGGTTGAAATGGGCTGGTGGCTTTGCGCACAGTAGTTATCCCCACAGCACTCCGAATTTTACTAAATTAATCTGACATTAGTAAAACGAGAGGAGAAATGGTGTGGCCTGTAAATTGACATCTTTAGATTGCAGTCATCTCCGGTACTGATCGGTTACATGCCCTGGTTGTTTTGCTTCTCACACGGAACATTATAATGAGCGTTGATTTCTCGGCCTTTTGTGGATTGGGCTGGTACTTATAAGCTAGTAAACAACTAAGCCTCCTGGGCACCAGGTGCAGCAGGTTAAATGTTTAACCTTGAATGATTTTCTGATCCATCTGACGTTAATGGGATGGAAAATGTCATCGCTGCCCTCGCTCAAAGTCATTGATTCCCCAACCGCATTGATGCCGTCATGGCCAACTGCTGCAGAATGGCGCCAGAATCTGGTGACTATTGCAAATGTACCCAGTGGGCTGTTTTTATGCACTTGGTTTAGTTTGGAGATACAGTGTGGAAACAGGCCCTTCGGTCCGCACTGACCAGCGATCCCCATGTGTTGGCACCATCCCACGCACGAGGGACAATTTACAATCTTTACCGAAACCAATTAACCTGCAGACCTGTGCGTCGTTAAGAGTGTGGGAGGAAACCAGAGCACCCAGCGAAAACCCACGTGGTCACATGGCGAATGTAGAAACTCCATGCAGATAGCAATCGTCAGGATCGAACCCGGTGTCTGACGCTACAAGGAAGCAACTCTACCGCTGCTGGGTACTTAATCGGGGATTGTCTTTATGTACGTCACTAAACGCACTGATCTATATGCAAAACATTTAATTCACTATACCTGTGGTATACAGTACAATAAAAGAACTATCGATAGAACATGAATGAATTCATTCCAATTTCGACTGCACACAAAGTTGTGGCATTAACTTGATGCAAAGTTATCAAACTCACTGAGAGATCCTTGGGGAACCCAGAAACTGAAAATGCTGAAACATTCAGTGGATCAGCCAGCGTCTGTGGAGAAAGAGAAACGCCTAATGTTCCAGGTCCGAGACCCTTCACCACAACCAAGGGTGCAGAATGGAATCTCCGACTGTGGCAGAATGTGGTGTTTGTGAATCCCCGCAGATTACTCCTCAAGTTGAAGCACTTGAGCGTGCGCTCGTTAACCCTCCACTCTTGGTCATATAGTCATACAGCATGGAAACAGCCCAACCTGTCCGTGTCAAGCAAAATGCCCCATCTCCACTCGTCTCCCCCCCCCCCCCCCTCCCCCCCTCACCGGCGGTTGGCCCGTATCCTTCCACACCTTTCCTATCCATGGACTTGTCCAAATGTCCATGAAATGTTGTGGCAGTACCTGCCTCATCTACCTCCTCTGGCAGATAGACACAAAGTGCTGGTGCAACTCAGTGGGTCAGGAGGCGTCTCTGGAGAAAAGGTGCAGGTGACGTTTCGGGTCGGAACCCTTTGTCAAGCCCGGTTCTCCTCCTCTCTCATTGCGATACCACCTCTGGCAGCTCGTTCCCGATACCCACCAGCCTTTGTGTGGAAAGAGTTGCCTCTCGGGTTACTAGGAAATCTTCCCCCCTCCCACCTTAAACCCATGTCCTCTGGTTCTTGATTCTTCTACTCTGGTTAAAGGAATCTGTGCATGTACACTGCAAATATGCAGAGCTCTTTGTAGGTCAGTCCCCCAGGGATTAGAAGCTGCTGCCCCAAAGGTAGCTTAGTTCTTGAAGGGCCTGTTTCCACACTGTATTGTTCTATGACTGCTCTTCAGGCACTTTTGCACTGGGCCTGTCGATAGCTGTCAACCTGATAAACTTTACAAAAAATGTACCGGTTGTTGCAAGCAAAAGAGGTTAATAGTTTTACAGAGTCATCCAAGGTCAGACTAATTGTTTGTTAATATGCCAAGTAGGTAATCAAATTATGTACACCACAAAGAGTTTCCTTTGACCTACTAAAGCAGGGGTTCCCAACCTTTTTTGTCCCGTTTACCCGGGCAACTTTAATAGCACACTTGCAATGTTATCTCACTTATTTATGAACAACTAATGACGAACAGGTATCCCAGAACTAAACACAGTCAGTCAATGAGAAAAAAATATGTACAAATCCAGAATCAATAAATTGACCCCAGGTTGGGAACCCTCGTACTAAAGGATAGCTTGTGGCTGCTTCAACACAAAAAAACATTTCCCCGCTTTGCCTCCTTGAATACGGCTGCATTATTGACCACAAGCAGTCGGCTCAAACAGGCCGTCCCATCATCGTAACGTGACGCTCGCAAAGCGTGATCCAGTTATTGCCAAGTTGATTGTGTGCATGGGTGTTCAGAGTCATTGGGACGTACAGCACAGAAGCAGGCCTTCAAGCCTATGTTGCTCATGGCCAACCAAGATGCCCCATCCGTACTAGTCCCACATTTGGCCCATATCCCTCTAAACATTTCTTATCCATGTACTCCTTTAAACGTTGCTATGGTACCTGTCTCAACTACCTTCTCTGGCAGCTCGTTCCATATACCCGCCATTCTCTGTGTGGAAAAGGTTGCTCCTCATGTTCCCCCTCTCACCTTGAACACATGTCCTCTGGTTCTTGATTACTCTACCCTTGGTATATTTACCCTGCCTATTCCCCTCATCATCTTGTACCTATATAAGATCATGCCTTATCCTCCTGCCCTCCACGGAATAGTCTTAGCCTGTCCAACCTCCCTCTCTGTATAGCTGAGGCCCTAAAGAAGGGTGACCAAAACTGAGCACAATACTCCAAACTACGTTTTCAGTTTGTAAAGCAGAATCTGACAAATGGGAACAATGTCAACCCGAAGAGAATGTCGGGTTATTGACAGTTTGGGCGAATGACACAGAACATTCCTGGAATCTAAGTGAATCAATGTGCGGGAGTAACTCAGCAGATCAGGCAACATCTCTGGAGGACGTGGATAGGAGACGTATCAGGCTGAAAGCATTCCCAATCTGAAGAAGGGTCAAAAGCCGGAAACAATGCCTTTCCATGTCCTCCAGAACTGCTGCCTTACCCACTGAGTTAGTTCAGTTTAATTTGTTTTCCGAGGTGCAGTGAAAAGTTTTTGTTGCGTGCTAAGCAGTCGGCGAACAGCGACCGCAGTTACTCCAGCATTTTGTGTTTCACTCAAGATTCCAGCATCTGCAGTTCCTTGTAGCTCCAGGCTATAAGTGCCTGGGTGAAGTGAAGGATTCTCCACGATGCATAAAGCTGCTGGTGATCGATCGTCCCGGCGCCCCGCTCTCCCACTGAATGGCAGATGAACTTAGTCTGCAGTTATGTAGTAGATGAACGGAAGGGTCTCGATCCGAAACGTCACCTATTTCTTCGCTCCGTACATGTTGCCTAAAGAGGGATCTAGGAATAACTGTGCATAGTTCCCTGAAGGTGGAATCGCATGTAGATAGGGTGGTAAAGAAAGCCTTTGGTGTGCTGGCCTTTATAAATCAGAGCATTGAATATAGGAGTAGGGAAGCAATGTTAAAATTGTACAAGGCATTGGTAAGACCAATTCTGGAGTATGGTGTACAATTTTGGTCGCCTAGTTATAGGAAGGGTGTCAACAAAATAGAGAGAGTACAGAGGAGATTTACTAGAATGTTGCCAGGGTTCCAGCAACTATGTTACAGAGAAAGGTTGAACAAGTTAGGTCTTTATTCTTTGGAGCGCAGAAGGTTAAGGGGGGACTTGATTGAGGTCTTTAAAATGATGAAAGGGATAGACAGAGTTAACGTGGATACATTTTTCCCATTGAGGGTAGGGAAGATTCAAACAAGAGGGCATGACATGAGAATTAAGGGACAGAGGTTTTGGGTAACGTGAGGGGGAACTTCTTTACTCAGAGGGTGGTGGTTGTGTGGAATGAGCTTCCAGCAGAAGTGGTGGAGGCAGGATCGATTTTAACATTTAAGAGTAAAGTGGATAGGTATATGGACGTGAAGGGAATGGAGGGGTATGGTCTGAGTGCAGGTAGATGGGACTAGGGGAAAACAAATGGTCGGCACGGACTGGAAGGGCCGAGAGGGCCTGTTTCCGTGCTGTAATTGTTATATGGTTATATGTTATATGGTTATAAAGATTTTTTTAGTTGCCACTCACAACTTTGCGACAATTAACAACACTTTGTAACTCACCCGCTGAGTTACTCCAACATTTGTCTATTATTAGCTTTGTGGTCCCTTTGTCGTGAGATTATCTGCTCGTCTTTTTTTGTTAGTGAAGCGGTGAAAAATGGACCAGCAGTTAGGTGAAAATAAAACTGCTCCCAAAGTAGATCATTGAGAGAGTGGGAGAGAGAATCTGGGCGGCGGGGTGGCTCAGCGGTGGAGCTGCTGCCTCACAGCACCAGAGACCCGGGTTCGATCCTGACCTCAGGTGTTGTTTGTTTCTACGTTCTCCCTGTGACAGTGTGGGTTTTCGCCGGGAGCTCTGGTTTCCTCCCACACTCCAGAGACGTGCAGGTTTGTTGGTTGGTTGGCTTCTGTAAATTGTGCATTACCCCCAGTGTCTAAGATCGTGCTAGTGTATGTGTCGGCTAGTGTATGCGTGGGCTGAAGGGCCTGTTTCCACACTATCTCTAAGGTATGAAGAATTGTAAGGAGGCAATAAATTGATTGGAACAGTGCATATTGAGTTTGACTGGGGCGGTACACCTCATGTAAAGTTGAGTTGGACAGAAGCATATAGTGTAGGAAGCTAAATTAACAATATTTTGTTTTTCTTTTTAATTGTTGGATCAGGTAAAGTAATAATCTTTTCCTTTTATCTTTGAAGGTTGGACCAGCAGGATCACAGTTTGGCATCCTCGCCTGCCTTTTTGTCGAGCTCTTCCAGAGTTGGCAGATCCTCGCCCGGCCGTGGAAGGCCTTCGTCAAGCTGGTGGGTCTGGTCCTCTTCCTCTTTGCCTTTGGCCTCCTCCCGTGGATCGACAACTTTGCCCACATCTCCGGCTTCATCAGCGGGTTCTTCCTGTCGTTTGCATTCCTCCCCTACATCAGCTTTGGGAGATTTGACTTGTACCGCAAGCGATGTCAAATCATGATCTTCCTCGTCACCTTCGTGGGACTGTTTGCAGGACTGGTGGTCTTGTTCTACGTCTACCCAATAACCTGCGAGTGGTGCGAGTATCTGACTTGTATTCCCTTCACGGATAAATTCTGTGAAAAATATGACCTCAACGCACATCTACACTAGTCGGTCCGCAAGGTGCTTCAATCAATGTTACAGATTTGGTTGTCAGCAGTATTTACATCACGGGGTGTCTAAGGAGGATTTACCCCACCAACACGTTGGCGGTGATGTTCAAGTCATCCTTCAGATCCTCACCTGATGTTGTCTTTTCTAAAATCAAAAATTGAATTTAGCACTTGATGTTCAATCTACATCTCGGGACTGTGGACACCATCTCCAGCTATGATCTATGTGCCTTTCCCATTATTTTTCAACCAACGTTTTGTGCTGCCAATTTTGTATTACACTAGTTTTAGCACTAAATCAAATCTTGTATTGTTTACTACTGCTAAAGTGGTGATGGATTGCCGGTAGTGTTTTAGCTACCGTTAGACTGGACTGCACGTTTGCAGAATACATTATGGAAGCCTTACTGAATCTTCAGTTTTAAATTTGAACGTTGTCATTTATCTTTCTCTTGTCTTGCTCTTGAAATGGTATGAACACATTACCCCCCCCCCCCCCCCCCCCCCCCCCCCATCCCCACCCACCCAGGATAGAAGGCTGCTGTAAAGCACATGAACATCGACATTTATAATTCTTATTTCAAAATAATCTAATCCTTGTCACGCCCTCCTCCGCACTCCCCAACTATTGTGAAATCTGCCATTTTCCTGACTTTGGAATGTCCTACAATTATTGTACTGCTGGTTTCAGGTAGAGATGTCAGAAGGCGTGGAATTTCAAACCGTAATGGATCAGGATTAAATTTACCTTTGCACCCAATATCAGAATAATGGAACTAAAAAAAAAAATATGTTATTGTTTCTTATTTTCCACTCCAATCATGATGTATTCTGAGGGACTCAATCTGTTGCAAGCAGCAGAAATTGGATCTGTGATTAAAATTGATGGTTTATAAACACTAACCATGTTTCTGACAACAATAAAAGTTCATTGGCTATTATTTGGTGGGTTATTGAGGCCAACCAGAAGGTAAGGTTCTCCTTTGATGTTTGGGTATTAAGGTGCAACATTTTTCGTATGTGATCACTTAATTGTGATCCAAAGTGCCTGAAGAAGGGTCTCGACCCGAAACGTTACCCATTCCTTCCCTCCAGAAATGCTGCTTGCCCCGCTGAGTTACTCCAGCTTTTTGTGTCCATCTACGGTTTAAACCAGCATCTGCAGTTCCTTCCTACACTCAATTGTGAGATTGTCAAGGCATGTAATGAAGTCTAGAATGCCTCCAAGGTTACAATGCTTCTTTGAAGCATGCCAACCCAAGTTTCGCATCCACAAAATCACCAAACTGGAATGAGCAGGAGGGAACTGCAGATGCTGGTTTACACCGAAGATGGACGCAAAAAGCTGGAGTAACTCAGCGGGACAGGCAGCATCTCTGGAGAGAAGGAATGGGTGACGTTTTGGGTGGAGACCCTTCTTCAGACTGAGAGTCGGGGGGAGGGAGGGAGACACAGAAATGGAATGGTAAGGTGAAAACGAGAGATCAAACGGGATGAAGTTGAAAAAGATAAAATGTAATCAGGAAAACAGGTATGACAGGTCGGAGAACTAGGGATGGGGGAGGGATGGAGAGAGGGGGAGAGCGAAGGTTACTTGAAGTTAGAGAAGTCAATAATCATAGCGCTGGGTTGCAACCTGTCCAAGCGAAATATGAGGTGGTGTTCCTTCACTTTGTGTCGGGCCTCGCTCTGACAGGAGGAGGCCCAGGACAGAAAGGTCAGTGTGGGAATGGGAGGGGGGAAATGAGTGCCTTCTTTGCTCCCTGGGTGATTATCACAATCTGCCACTGATGCCACTAAGTCGCCTGTTCTGGCCGCGTACAGTCTACTGTGTGTGGCACGGTGGTGCAGCTGGCGGAGCTGCTGCCTCTCAGCTATCTTCACCCAAGCTCAATCCTGGCTTTCGGTGTAAACCGCGTGAAGTTGGTGTGCTCTCTCGGTTACAGTACAGACCTCTGCCGGATGTTCCAGTATCCTCCTCCATCCTGCAGATGTGCATGTTTGTAAGTTTAATTGACAGCTATGCATTGTCCCTAATGTGTCAGAGAGTGGTAGAACATGGGGGAGCTGTTGAGAATGCAGGAAGAATGAGTGGAGTTGTTCTCAAGTGAAATTCTTTTTATGCGCACGGTTCAGTAAATTATTACTATACATCCATACAATCTCAGATTAAGTACAAAGCGTATAGAGATAGCATGAGGCCATGCGCGAGCCGCCAGGCTTTGGTGCATTTTCAAAGTCCAGGCTGCAGCTGGCCATGAAGGCCCGTTGTACCCGTCGCCTCCATCCGGATTGTCCAGCAAGCTCTCACCCCTCTCCTCGCCTTTGTGCCCCGGGGTCGCCTCCTGCAGTCGGCCTTGCGGTCGTGGAAGGTAAGACCATGCTTCCGTTTACCGGCCCCTTTGTTCTTGTGTCCGACGTAGCTAATTCCATCCACTCTCTCGTTCTCCGGTCCTTGGGGAGGGGGGGGGGGGGGGGGGGGGGGTGAGCAGTGGCCGGGCGCAATAGACAACGGGTGCAGGAGTAGGCCATTCGGCCCTTCGAGCCAGCACCGCCATTCAATGTGGTCATGGCACGGTGGCCTCCCTCTTCAGGCGGGTTTCTCTGTTCCACAGAGGCCGAACCAGGCCTGCCGCACAGTTTGAGAGTCTAAAACCATCTCGATCCTAATAGTTTAGTTTGGAGATCCAGCGCAGAAACTAGCCCTCCAGCCCACCGAGTCCACACTGACCAGCGGTCAACGCACACTAACACTATCCTACACGCACGAGGGACAATTTAATTTTTTTATACCAAGCCAATTAACCTAAAAACCTGTCCGGCTTTGGAGTCTCGGAGAAAACCCATGCGGTCACAGGAAGAACGTACAAACTCCGTACAGCCAGTAGTCGGGATCGAACCCTTGCCTCCGGCGCTGTAAGGCAGCAACTATACTGCTGCACCACTGTGGCACTCAATGTCTAGAGTATTTGGATGTCCAAGTGTACTTATTATTGTTTGACTATCATAAAGATTAATACCTGCGTAAACAGCAAATTTTAAGATGCACATTCGTTTGGGGCAGTCCAGGCTTCCTGCTTTATCATTACTTATAATTTCTATAGAAATTGCATTATGGTTAGAAGAAGTCAAAAACATGATGGTTAATTGGGAGCAGCTGAGATCATTTCATGCCGCTATACTTCTGATTAGAATCATTCCGATCACTTGCTTTGAAAACATGATGGAAAGGTACTGACCAGCTGAGTAGTTGAGCCCAACTGGAAATATTAATTAACCAGAAGTGAGTGAAAATATTGATGCATTTTCCTTACTATCGCGACTTCTGTGAGGAAACCACAGTTCAGGAGTGATAGATTGCCACCTATCTTTGAAAGCTAGAATGTAGAAACGAGGAACTGCAGAGGCTGGTTTACACCAAAGGACACAAAGTGCTGGAGTATCTCAGCGGGTCAGGCAGCTTCTCTGGAGTAACATGGACAAGTGACGTTTCATGTCTGGACCCTTCGTCAATTGTGTCCTATGGTTTGAAAGTTTTTTTTTTAAATCTGAAGTTAGTTTTTTTTTTGCTCCCTGTGTTTTTGTTCGTGTTTTTATACTTTTGATTTTTTTCCCCAGTCTTTTCAAAATACTTGCCTTTTAAATGACCTTCTCAGCAGGGAAGCTAATGACATTTCATAATAGATTTACTGCTTGTTGAACCAATGTATTTAATTCTCCATGTTGAAATCCCAGGTTGAAATCTGTGTAGCTACGATTTGTTTGAGCACCTTTGCATGGAGTTTGTTTGAGTCTATATTAGAATTTGGTCTTGTTCTGGACTTTTATTAATGCCAGCAAAAGTGTGACAAAGACCCACGTGTGATGAGCCTCCAGTATGGGACGGACGTGCTAATTTAATGGTTGTGTTTTTTTAGGATTGGATATCACGTATTATTGAGGCTGGAACAAGCTAAATTGCAAACTTTCACAAAAATTGTGTTATTGAAAAGCACTGATGGTGATGTATTAACTACTTATTAATTTTGACTTTGTTTAAATTATACTCGAATATTAAATTCAGAATTATGTGACGTCGACCTGTTCTGGACACTTGCCTAACATCTCATTATTAAATCTGCTTTAATAATGGAATGGTATGAAGTGGAAGGAAGGTAGAGGCGAAGCATCTCAATCTGGTAATATTGTAACAGTTTTATTGAAAATATTGTAAGTACAGAGATACACTAGTTCACTAAGTTCAGAATACATCACAGACAACATGTAACACCAAGAAATGGAGAAGAATGTTTGGCAATATGATGATTACCGCAACTGAATCAAGGCAAATTATAGATTATTTAAACCTCAACAGGTTGTTAATAGAGCATTCTATAGTGCTAAATTGCACGAGGAATAATATGAAGGATAGACACAAAGTGCTGGTGTAACACAGGCAAAGGACAAAAGGACATTTATTGTCACATACACCAATTGGTGCAGTGAAATTTCAGTTGCAGGGGTGGGGGACAGGAAACAGGGCGGACCTTCACGCGGTCCGCCCTGTTTCGACGAATGCAATCAACCCCGGCATGCACAATCAAGTAAGATCAAATAGAACGAGTTGCCCTACAACTTGAGGCTGTGCACGCCACACGCAGGACGAAGACGTTCCTATTGCGGCACACCAACAATATAAACGCAACATTATAGAATTTAACATTAAACATAAAAAAACATCCCCCCCCCCCCCCCCCACCCCCCCCCCCCCCCCCACAGCGGGATCAATGTTTCCCACTGTGAGGGAAGGCAGCAAAGTTCAGTCCACTTCCTCCACGTTCACCCGTGGTCGGGGCCTATTTGAGGCCTCCACAGTCGCCACTACGGTCAGGCAGCGTCTCTGGAGAAAAAGGACGGATGACATTTCTGGAAGAAGGGTCCCAACCCGAAACGTCACCCATCCTTTTTCTCCAGAGATGCTGCCTGACCCGCTGAGTTACTCCAGCACTTTGTCTATCAATGGTATAAAGCAGCATCTGCAGTTTTTTGTTTTTTTTGTATCTGCAAGGAATAGTATGGTTGACTAATTGTTCTAAAGGTTTCAGGCTGGACAGGTGAGGTTAACATTACCCTTCTGCGTTTGGCAGCCTGAAGTTATTAAACTTTCCTTGAAAAGTACAATATGAAATCTAGGATTTGAGCAAGGATCAAAACGCACATTATGGAAAACTCGGTCTGAAGAAGTGTAGGAAGGAACTGCAGATGCTGGTTTAAATCGAATATAGACACAAAATGCTGGAGTAACTCAGCGGGACAGGCAGCATCTCTGGAGAGAAAAGGCATGGGTGACGATTCGGGTCGAGACCCTTCTTCAGACTGAAACGTCACCCATTCCTTCTCTCCAGAGATGCTGCCTGTCCCGTTGAATTACTCCAACCATTTAGAAACATAGAAAATAGTTGCAAGAGTAGGCTATTCGGCCCTTCGAGCCTGCACCGCCATCAATATCATGGCTGATCATCCAACTCAGTATCCTGTACCTGCCTTCTCTCCATACCCCCTGATCCCTTTAGCCACAAGGGCCACTTCTAAGTCCCTCTTAAATATAGCCAATGAACTGGCCTCAACTACATTCTGTGGCAGAGAGTTCCACAGATTCACCACTCTCTGTGTGAAAAATGATTTTCTCATCTCGGTCCTAAAATACTTCCCTCTTATCCTTAAACTGTGACCCCTTGTTCTGGACTTCCCCAACATCGGGAACAATCTTCCTGCATCTAGCCTGTCCAACCCATTAAGAATGTTGTAAGTCTCTATAAAATTTTCAATGTTATAAATTCTAGCGAGTACAAGCCGAGTCTATCCAGTCGTTCATCATATGAAAGTCCTGCCATCGTTTTGTTTCTATCTTTGGTCTGAAGAAGGGTCCTGGCCCAGAATGTCGCCCATTAATTCCCTCCATAGATGCTAGCTGACTGGCCGAGTTCTCCAGCATTTTGTGTTTGAATAAAGTTCCAACATCTGCAGTGTCTTGTGTCTTGACTTGAGGAAGGACATTCAGATATTGTATTGATGGAACATCATTGTAGAACGAATAGTCGGGATCAAAGGTTTTAGTTGAAAATACTGAGCATTGCCATTGGATAATGTCAACCCAAATTCCTATGTTTCGTTAGAAATCATCGAGAGACAAATACACTCTGCTCCATTAACCAATGATTACGATTCAAATCCCTGAACCAATTCATTCATAGTATTTGTTATTCATAGTCTGAAGAAATATCGCCCATCCCTTTTCTCCAGAGATGCTGCCTGTCCCGCTGAGTTACTCCAGCATTTTGTGTCTACCTTCCATTTAAACCAACATCAGCAGTTCTTTCTTACACATTTATAGTATTTGATGGACAACCGGAAACGTCACTCATCCTTATTCTCCAGAGATGCAGCCTGAATTAGTTACTCCAGCATTTTGTGTCTATCTTCCGTATAAAATAAATATTTGTAGTTCCTTCCTACACCATATTTTAAAATGTTTGTCCAAGGATGTGTGACTTCTTTTGCAGTTCTATTTGTGTATCTTACAACCCGTAGCATGTGCATTGAAAAATGTCCAATTTTAGGTAACATCGCGTCTCCATCCCGTTAAAACCCCCCCCCCCCCCCCCCCCCCCACTGTTTTCTGTGCGCACACCTGATTCTCCCCTCCCCCACACCTAATTCTCACACTATCCTGCCTCCCCCCCACCTCACCCCCATCCCCTTCCACCCATATCCCTTCCTATGGCTGTTCATTCCACTCCTCTGTTCTAATCTGACTCCCTGTAGCCTCCTTCCCATCGCTAGCCTTTGCCCACCCATCTGCCGATCAAAACCCTCACCTGTATCCACCTATCACTCGCCAAGCTTTGCCTTGTCCCACACCCCCCTCCCAACGTGCTCCCCTCTTCTACATTCAGTCCGAAGAAGGGTCTCGACCAGAAACGTCACCCATCCATGTTCTCCTGCGATGCTGCCTGACCTGCCGAGTGCTCCAGCACATTGTGTCTTTCTTTGAGAGTTTAGTCTAGTTTGGTAACTCTGCATGGATACAAGGCCGTTCAGCCCATTGAGTCCATGCCAACCATCGATCACTGGATCACTCTAGTTCTATCCCATTTTCTCATTCGCCCCCTACACACTTGGGACACTTTACAGTGGCCAATTAACATAGACATTTCCAGTTGTTGGAAAGATTCATGAGGCCAGGTGCAATGTTAATGCAAGATTTAATAGGGAATAAATTGGACAGGCTTCTTTAAGTTAGATTTTCCTGCCTGTATACACACCTGACACAGTTGGGAAACACCCACCTCCAGAGGAACATTTTTAGTTAATTGCAATTTTTGTTGCACGTCTTAATCTATCTAAAATAAACTGGAATACCGACTGTTCGTACATTGCAGGCTGAAGTTTAATGTGAACGGCAGAAATAATGTGGTGAAATTGAAGACGGCCGTTTCGAGGGAGAGAGAGACTAATCTATGTGACTCGACTGGACGCAACTCAGATCCCACTGTTTCTCCGCAGGTACGCGCCCCCCCCGAGAACGTGTTCCATCTCCGTAAATGTGAGGGAACCCACTGCGATGTCAGAAGGTCCGCGCTCTTTAAAGCCCGCCTTCTGGTAGAATGGAATCAAGAAGTCTTCGCACATCAGCACAGCGCGTTTGACTGCCGGAAGACAGCGTAGGTACTGCAAGTATCTCCACAATATGATGGGACCTTTACCCTGCTGGCGGCACCTGTGGTGAACAGCCAGGACGTGGATGTGGACAGTCGAACCTCCTGGGACGTGGATCGTCATGGCATCCTGCATTCAATGGAACACTTCACGTTAATTTGTACCATGACAAGAAAGAGCTATTATGCATATATTTACATTTCTGTAGCACGCATCCTATTAATAGTTGATGCTGCCTGGCCCACTGCATTACTCCAGCACTTCCTCTTTTTTTTCCAGAAATACATTGATCCATAAATCATAGGAGCGGGATTAGGCCATTTGACACATCGAGTCTACTTCGCCATTCAATCATGGCTGATCTATCTTTCCCTTTCAACCCCATTCTCCTGCCTTCTCCACATAACCCCTGACATCCTTACTGATCAGGAATCTGTCAATCTCTTCCTTAAAAATACCCACTGACTTATCCTCCGCAGTGTCTGTGGCAATGAATTTCACAGATTCACCACCCTTGGACTAAAGCAATTCCTCCACATCGACTTTCTAAAGGTATGTCCTTTCACTCTGAGGTTGTGCCCTCTGGTCCTAATGTGTAGGAAAGAACTGCAGATGCTGGTTTACACCGAAGATAGACAAAAAATGCTGGAGTAGGATAAAACTCAGCGGGGTAGGATACAATGGGACACCTGTCCTGCTGAGGTAATCCAGCAATTTGCTTCCACCCTCTGCTCCTACAATGGAAACATTCTCTCCACACCCTTTCACTGTTCGGTAAGTTTTAACGACCCCCCTCTCCCACGCCCATGCCTCCCTCCCCCCCCCCCCCCCCCCCCCACCCCACCCCACCCGCCCATCCTTCTAAACTCCAGCGAGTACAGGCCCAGTGCCATCAGATGCTTCACAGAAAAAGTTCAGAAGTCATGGGAGCAGAATTAATCCATCGAGTCTATTCTGTATTAAAAAAAACTCGAGTGATTTTACAACTGATGCACTTTGACTATTTTTAACAAGGAGAAAATTCTAAAAATTATTGCCAATCTGAAAGTTGACTAAGAGTATACGAATGGATAGCACAGGTATCTGGAGCAGGTTACCGGATGGCTGTGATACATTGAATTAAAAAAAATCATGTACCTAGTGCCCTGTAAAATCCCGATCTCGGCTAGACCATGGTAGATAGTCAGAAAGATAGGGTTCCCGACGCATGCAGCAGGAGCCCTGTGAGCCAATGCTCGGTCCCAGCACTGTTTCAGCTGCTCAGCTTCGAGCCACCATCGGGATACACTGTATCCTTGATCCCCAATTATGTCAGTAGCTCGGGTTAAGTGCATTTCATACGCAAGTGGTTTAATCATGAAACAAATGCTTCTGTCATGCTCTATTAGACGAAGGATGAGAGGGGATCTTATTGAAACATATAAGATTATTAAGGGTTTGGACACGCTAGAGGCAGGAAACATGTTCCCGGTGTTGGGGGTCTCCAGAACCAGGGGCCACTGTTTAAGAATAAGGGATAAGAAGAACGGAGATGAGGAAACACTTTTTCATACAGAGAGTTGTGAATCTGTCGAATTCTCTGCCTCAGAGGGCGGTGGAAGCCGGTTCTCTGGATGCTTTCAAGAGTTAGGTAGAGCTCTTAAAGATAGCGGAGTCAAGGGATAAGGGGAGAAGGCAGGAACGGGGTACTGATTGGGGATGATCAGCCATGATCACATTGAATGGCGGTGCTGGCTCCAAGGGCCAAATGGTCAACTCCTGCACCTATTGTCTATTGTCTATAACATACATTGTCAAAAAGAACTAAATTCCTTTAAAGACTCCTTTGGATTAGTTTAAAGCCATTAATTCCATTGGAAAATACCAGATACATGCACACAGTCTTTTACCTGGAGCAGGGGAATTAAAAACCAGAGGGCGTAGGTTTAAGGTAAGGGGGGAAAGATTTAATGGCAATCTGAGTGGGGACTTTTTTAAACAAAGTGTGATGGGTGCATGGAATGAGCTGTTGGTGGAGGTAGTTGAGGCAGGTACTATCTCAACACTTAACAAACATTTAGACAGGGTAGGTTTAGATGGATTATGGGCCAAATGCAGGCAGGTGGGGCTAGTGTTGATAGCACAAGCTTGTCAGCATGGGGAAGTTGGGCCAAAGGGCCTGTTTCCACATTGTATGACTCCAAGACTAATCGTAAGTATGAATCCTGCTTGAGTTCCCTCTCCTCATTTGTTCTTGCAACTCGTAAGCTTTTTGCATTAGTTTTGTTTTAGATTAGCATCCAAAATGTAATATTTCTGAGTGGTAGTTTCTAACTATGTCGTTTCCATCGTGTTACTTGTTCTGTACTCGTTTCTTTTTCCCAAAAGTTGCAAATTATAATGCAATAGAATGAATAGATAATGCAAGATAGGGTTGAAAAGTAAACATACTAACAGCTTTGGCACATACAAACATGGGATTTAGAACAAGGTAAAGATTGCTAGAAATGCAGGCTTAAAAACTAACACCAGAATGAAGACTATTAACCTAGATGAGAAAACACCATCAGGCAACATCTCAGGAGAAGATGGGTAGGCTACATTTGTGGTGGTGACCCTTCTACAGACATCCCGACCCGAAACGCTGCCTATCTATGGTCTCCTGGACTGCCTTCTTTTGCAAACCAGAATCAGTAGCTCCTTGTTTCCACTAAGTTAACCTGCATGCTGGAAATCTGAAGCAAATGGACGCTGCAGGAACCATTAAACAACTCCCTGCCTGAGGTCATCTGTTGGTGCTTCTGATATGTCCTGGTCTTTCCTTGCTTCGAGTAACCCCCCCCCCCCCTCCACTCCCTCCCCTCACTCACCCCGCCCATCATCTCCCCCCCCCTCCCACCCGCCCCCAACAATCGGTCTGATGAAGGGTGTCGACCCGAAACGTTACCTATTAATTTTCTCTGGAGATGCTGCCTGACCCGCTGAGTTACCCCAGCATTTTACGTCCACCCTTGAGCGAGCTGGAATGCGTAGGAAGTAACTGCAGATGCTGGTTAACACTGAAGGTAGAAACTAAATGCTGGAGTAACTCAGAGGGACAGGCAGCATCTCTGGAGAGAAGGAATGGGTGACGTTTGTGTCCATCCTGAGCCAGTTGGATATCTACTGCAGGGAGAGAGAGATAAGGTTGGTGCCTTGGGATGGGGGTTCACCCTCATAGCTCCACCATTAGTTTGGTTTAGTTTATTGTCACGTGCTCTGAGGTACAGTGAAAACCTTATCTTTTATTGCGTGCTATCTGGACAGCAGAAAGGCGGTACATGTTGACAATCGAGCCATTTACAGTGTATAGGTACATGATATGGGAATAATGTTTCGTGCAAGGTAAAGCCAGCAAAGTCTGACCAAGGAGTTGACGTGGATAAGCTTTTCCCATTGAGGGTAGGGAAGATTCAAACAAGAGGGCATGACATGAGAATTAAGGGACAGAAGTTTAGGGGTAACGTGAGGGGGAACTTCTTTACTCAGAGGGTGGTGGCTGTGTGGAATGAGCTTCCAGCAGAGGTGGTGGAGGCAGGATCGATTTTAACATTTAAGAGTAAAGTGGATAGATATATGGACGTGAAGGGAATGGAGGGGTATGGTCTGAGTGCAGGTAGATGGGACTAGGGGAAAACAAATGGTCGGCACGGACTGGAAGGGCCGAGAGGGCCTGTCTCCATGCTGTAATTGTTATATGGTTATATGATAGTCCGAGGGTCACCATAGAGGTAGGTAGTAGTTCGCCACTGCTCTCTGGTTGTGGTGGGAAGATTCAGTTGTCTAGTAAGAGCTGGGAAGAAACTGTTCCTGAATCTGGAGGTGTGTGCTTTCGCACTTCTATACCTTTTGCCTGATGGGCGAGGGGAGAAGAGGGGTACCCTCTTGATTTCTACACCCCCATTTCCTCCGCTCACTATTCGAACAACATTCAAGTTTACTTGTGCTTTCACATTCCGCCAACTGACCAATTGCCTCGACACCAAACCCTTCGCCTGCACTTATTTCCATCGAGGTTGAGCACGTGTTATTTTTACTCCAGTTTTCTTTTTGTTGCCATCAGATCTGCCCTTTTGCCTCCTGCTGCGTTGCTTCTGGGATGCTGCACCTCGTTCTATGTTGAGGATTAAAACAAACTTCTGGAGGAACTGTGTAGGAAGGAACTGCGGGTGCTGGTTTACACCAAAGATGGACACAAACTGCTGGAGTAACTCAGTGGGACAGGCAGCATCTGTGGAACTCGCCGGGTCAGGCACCGTCTGTGGAGGGGGAGGGATAGTCGACGTCTCGGGCCGCGATCCTCCTCCAGGTTTAGTTTAGAGCATTTCCCCTGTCCCACTTAGGAAACCTGAACGGAAACCTCTGGAGACTTTGCGCCCCACCAAAGGTTTCCGTGAGGTTCCCGGTGGTTTTTATCCTCCGGCAACCACCTTCAACTAGCATCGCAATCAACTAAAAAATTACCGATGTTTAAAATGGAAACCACTTTCGACCATTAGGGAGACTGACAAAAACTTCCGGGAACCGCACGGAAACCTTGGGTGGGGCGCAAAGTCTCCATAGGTTTCCGTTCAGGTTTCCTAAGTGGGAAAGGGGCATAACAGCATGGAAACAGGCCCTTTGGCCCACCGAGTCTACGCTGACCAGCGATCACCCACACTCATTCTATGTGATCTCACTCTCTCGCCCACTTCCTGCAGTCTCGGGGTAATTTACAAATTCTCGATTCTTGTACAAACCCAATGGGCACAAAGTGCTGGAGTAACTCAGCGGGTCAGGCAGCATCTCTGGAGACAAAGGATGGGCGGGTTTCGGGTCGGGACCCTTACTCACACCTGACCCGTCCTGAAACGTCACCTATCCTCTTCCTCCAGAGATGCTGCCTGACCCACGCAGTTACTCCAGCTTAGGCATAAACAATCTTGTTTATCTTAGGAATAAACAATCACTTGCATTTTTTTGTTTCTGAAAAACCTGCTTGTCTTTGGGATGTGGGAGGAAACCCACATGGACACAGGGAGAACGTGCGAACTCCACACGGACAGCACCCGAGGTCAGGATCCAATCTGGGTCTCTGGTTTTGTAAAATTCTTGCCCTCCCCTCTCACATCCTATTCCCAGAGTCTGAGCAAAGTTCCCTGATGCCTTGAACATTTCTGCATTGATACACGATAAAGCGACATTCATGAACAGGGCAAGGCGGTGGTGAAATTCTATTTAATAATTCCGAGTATCTGACCTGCGATAGTTTGTCCTTGTCCCATCCTGAACCGATTACAAAGGCGACGAGCCTCCCCTCTTCAAACCAGCCCAGGGACAAGTCGGGGCACAGTTCCAAGAAATGTCTCACTTCGTCCATGTGCAGAGGACACTCTCCAGAGACAGAGATAAAAGCTGGGGGCAGGAAAACAGAGGCAGTGAGAGTTGCTAAGTTGATATATTTTATAGTGCAACATTTCACCGTGGTTTCGTTTTTTTTTGGAGATACACGGTGGAAACAGGCCCTTCGGCCCTCCGAGCCCGTACCGACCAGCGATCCCTGCACACTAGCACTATTACACACTCACACGCTCACTCACTCACTCTCTCGCTCACTCTCTCACACACACACTCTCTCTCACTCACACATACACACACACTCTCACTCACACACACTCACTCATTCACTCACTCATTCACTCACTCATCACTCACTCATTCACTCACACACTCACACACACACACACTCACACACACACTCACTCTCACACACACTCGCTCACTCTCTCTCACACACACACACACTCTCTCTCACACACACTCACTCACACTCACACACACACACTCACTCATTCACTCACACACTCACTCATTCACTCACACACTCATTCATTCATTCACTCACTCACACACACCCTCACACACACACACACTCACTCTCACACACTCACTCATTCACTCTCTCACACACTCGCACTCAGACTCCCAAACACCCACACACTAACCTGTCCGTCTTTGGAGGGTGGGAGGAAACTGGAGCACCCGGAGAAAGCCCACGCAGGTCACGGGGAGGAGAACGTACAAACTCCGTACAGACAGCACCCGTGGCCGGGATTGAACCCGGGTGTCCGGCGCCACGTAGTTTACGAACACCCGGTTTAAGGACAGGAGCTACATCTGAATGCGGGTTTGGGTGGGCGACGGGCACTCTGTGCCGTGCGGGGCCTTGTTTCACGGCGATGTCTAAATGACTAAGTTAAACGCCCTAGTTTAAACAAAAATCTTGGCATAACCCGGCGGCCACATGTTCGACTTGGGAAGGGTTCGGGTTCCGGGCAATTCTCGGGAGCGGATCCCTGTCTTTTGCCGGGGATGAACTGCACATGAGCATTGCCGTCAAAAAAAAAGTTGTACAACACAGGAGCCGGCCCTTCGGCCCATCGCCTGCCTGCCTGCCGACCCATTTCGGCACTAATGTAATTTGCCCATATAAGTGCTCCACAGAGCAGTGGGGGTATCATCACTCAAGGTAATTACTGTACCGGGTTATTCACTTGAGCAAGAAAATGAACACGAAATAAACTCTGCTGGAAATGTGAAGTTCTGGCGATATGTGGGCGCGCCGTTTCCCCATCCACGGAGGAAGATTGGAAATCCTCATTTTCCCTTCATTTTCTTGCTCAAGTGAATAACCCGGTACATAATCTCGTATGGTGATCGTTTGAGTTGTGAGAGGTCTGCGTCCGTTGGATATTATTCAAACCCAGTTATGAACCCAGTCAGTGACGGGCAAGCCGCCAACACCAGGCAAAGGTTGAACTTGGTGTAAAGTACAACCCAAAGTGCAGGAGGAACTCAGCGGGTCAGGCAGCATCTGTGGCTGGAGGGGGCAGGCGGCTGAGGAACGATCCCGACCCGAACTGTCTCCTCCCCTTCATATTCCCTCCACAGGTGCTGGCTGATCCGCTGAGTTACTCCAGCACTTTGTATTTTGCTGAGCACCCCAGCATCTGCAGTTCCTAACGTCTCCAAGTTAATTTAAAGCCAGCTAATAACACAGGGAGAGACAGCTGTCGAGGATTAGCAGCGAAAATAGTCACAAAATGCTGGAGTAACTCAGAGAGAGAAAGAGAGAAAGAGAGACACAGAGAGACACAGGGACACAGAGACAGACAGAGACAGAGAGAGACAGAGAAACACAGAGAGAGACAGAGAGACACGCAGACAGACAGACAGAGACAGAGAGACACAGAGAGAGAGAGACAGAGAGACACGCAGAGAGACAGACAGACAGAGACAGAGAGACACAGTGAGAGACAGAGAGACACACAGAGAGACACACATAGACAGACAGAGACAGACAGAGACTCTAGAGAGAGACAGACAGAGACAGAGAGACACAGTGAGAGACAGAGAGACACACATAGACAGACAGAGACAGAGAGACACAGTGAGAGACAGAGAGACACACAGAGAGACACACATAGACAGACAGAGACAGAGAGACACAGTGAGAGACCGAGACAGACAGAGACAGAGAGACACGCAGAGAGACAGCGAGAGACAGACAGACAGAGACAGAGAGACACAGTGAGAGACAGAGAGACACACAGAGAGACACACATAGACAGACAGAGACAGAGAGAGACTCTAGAGAGAGGCAGGGAAACACAGAGAGACACACAGAGAAAGAGGGAGAGAGAGAGAGCGAGAAACAGTGCTCCCGTGGAATTGGCGCTAACGTTAACGGGTGGAGGTATCTACCCGGGGCAGGAACGGGACTGGAGACACGAGAGACTGTTTGTGCTGGAATTCTGAGCAATGAACAAACTGCCGGTGGATAGACACAAAATGCTGGAGTAACTCAGCGGGTCAGGCAGCATCTCTGGAGAAAAGGGAATAGGTGACGTTTCGGGTCGAGACGTTTCCTGGAGGAACTCAGGAAGCAGGGTCCCGGCACGAAAAGTCGCCTGTCCATTCCCCTCCACAGATGCTGCCCGACCAGCTGAGTTATAGAGTCGTGGCATCATTCATTGCCGCCGACGGCGGTGGAGACCAAAGTCAATGGATATTTTTAAGACGGGGATAGACCGATTATTGACTAGTACGGGTGTCAGGGGTTGTGGGGAGAAGGCAGGAGAATGGGGTTGAGAGGGAAAGACTGATCGGCCACGATTGAACGGCTGATGGGCCGAATGGCCTAATTCTGCTCCTGGAACGTATGAACAGTGTGGAGACATGTCCCATCTACATTAGTCCAAGCCATTTAGAACGGAGACGAGGAAACACGTTTTCTCACAGAGAGTGGTGAGTCTGTGGAATTCTCTGCCTCTGTGGCGGTGGGGGCAGGTTCTCTGGATACTTTCAAGAGAGAGCTCTTAAAGATAGGGCTCTTAAAGATAGCGGAGTCATGGGATATGGGGAGAAGGCAGGAACGGGGTACTGATTGGGGATGATCAGCCATGATCACATTGAATGGCGTTGCTGGCTCGAAGGGCCGAATGGCCTACTCCTGCACCTATTGTCTATTGTCTATTGTCCTATCCATGTACCTGTCTACATGTCCATATGTAGGAACTGCAGATGTTGGTTCAAAACCGAAGATGGACACAGAAAGCTGGAGTAACCCAGCATCTCTGGAGAGAAGGAACGGGTGACGTTCCGGGTCGAAACCCTTCTTCAGACTGAGAGGCAGGGGAAGGGGCAAAACGAGAGATATAGAGTCATACTCAGAGTGATACAGTGTGGAAACAGGTCGTTCGTCCCAACTTGCCGACACTAATATCCACCTGAATACTGTTTACAAGTCTGTATTACCCGTGCAAGTAAGAATTGCGTTGCTCCGTTATTGGTATATATCGGAATTAACCACTCCTGTGGTAGCAGAAACTCTGCTGCTTTCTGATGCCCCAGCTTATACCTCATAGAGTGATACAGTGTGGAAACAGGCCCTTCGGCCCAACTTGCCCACCCGGCCAATATGTCCCAGCTACACTAGTCCCACCTGCCTGCGCTTGGTCCATATCCTCCAAACCTGTCCTGTCCATGAACCTGTCTTACCGTTGCTCATAGAAACATTAAAAAATGGGTGCAGGAGTAGGCCATTCGGCCCTTCGAGCCTGCACCGCCATTCAATATGATCATGGCTGATCATCCAACTCAGTGTCCTGTACCTGCCTTCTCTCCAGGTGGGATAGTCCCAGCCTCAACTACCTCCTCTGGCAGGGTTACACAAAAAGCTGGAGAAACTCAGCGGGTGCAGCAGCATCTAAGGAGCGAAGGAGATAGGCGACGTTTCGGGTCGAGACCCTTCTTCAGACTTTAATACCTCCTCTGGCAGCTTGTTCCATACACGCACCACCCTTTGTGTGAAAAAGTGACCTCTCAGATTCCTATTAAATCTTTATCCCTTTACCTTGAACCCATGCCCTCCACTTCCCCTACTCTGGGCAAGAGACTCTCTGCATCTCTCTCCTCTCACACGGACGGCACTTTGAACAAACGGACGGACGGACGCGGGTCCGCTGCTCCCAACTCACCTTCTCTCTCGATCTCGAACACGCTGATGGCATCCTCCAGCGTGAGGTTGCGGAACTCGCTGGCCGGCAGCGTGTGGCGTCTCCGGCCGCGGGGGCTGGAGGCCTCGGAGTAGCGCAGGGCGAAGGGTTTGAGGAAAGGCGAGGCGCAGGCTGGGGCCATGGGGGCGGCGGGGCTGGCGCGGCGGGGCTGGGGCTGGGGCTGCGGCTGGGGCTGGGGCTGGGGCTGGGGCTGGGGCTGGGGCTGGGGCTGCGGCTGGGGCGGGGAGGCGAGCTGGATCCCCGCACACTCTGCCTGTCCGCTCGGGCACACGTCCTCATAAAAGCAGGAGCTGATTCCCGTGCACAAGAAATTCATAATCGGCTTAAACACTCAGCGGGAGACGCTGACTGCCTGGATGACAAAAGCGATTAGAACACCCGCACTGTTTACGGCGCGCTGCTGCCAATAAACTTATATAGCGCTCCTTTGCCCGGCGAGGTTACTTTCGCTGACCTATTTGGATGAAGGGCAAAACAAGGTCCCGCAGTCGGCGATCGAAGCCCTCGCACTGGGGCGATCGAGGCTCCACGACTGGGGCGGTCGCAGCTCCTGCAGCTGCAGTTCCCGAAGTCGGTCGAGTTGAATGGGTCCTTTGAAATGTCTAAAACTGATTTCAGGGTTCTCAAATTAAGCTGTCTAAGTCCTGCCGACAAGTTGCCATAAGACCCTGTTTACATTCCCATGTAGCAATGTTTAGATTTTCTACCATCGAACAGTTAAGACCAATTCAAGTCAAGTTACAAAGCACTTAACAAGCCCTTTGGCCCAACTTGCCCTTGCTGTCCAAGATATCTGTCCAAGATATCTACATATCTGTATCCAGTCGGATTTGGTCATTATACCTCTAAACCTTTTCTACCCACGAATCTGTCTTCTGAGGGCAGGTGGGACTAGTGCAGATGGGGCATCTAGATAGGTAGGCATGGACAAGTTGGGCTGAATGACCCGTTTCCATGCTGTATGGCTCTGTGACTAAGGGTCTTTTAAACATAAATATACCTATCTTGACAGCTTCCTCGGTCCGCTTGATCCATTCACCCACCAGTCTTTGCGTGAAACAGTTGTCCCTCTTCATTCTTCCCCCTTTCACTTTAAGTCTATTTTGTCTAGTTTTAGTCTCCCTTACCCTTGGGGCGGAAAAACCTCATCTCCATCCCTCAGGATTTTCGATACTTCAGCAAGATCACTCCTCAGCCTCCGATGCTCCAGGGGAAAAAGTCCCAGCCTCTCCACCCGACCAAAGCAAATAGTCTTGACCTGAAACATCACCCATTCCTTCTCTCCACAGATGCTGCCTGTCCCGCTGAGTTACTACAGTTTTTTTTGTGTCTATCTTCCAAATAAAGTATTAATGGGCTCACATCAATGCAGTGGTTAACTTAAGGGATGTAGGCATCTGTGATGAAAAGTAGCGCCATGTACTTATTGGAGATGGAAGGAACTGTAGATGCTGGATTCTTGAGCAAAAGATGAATTACGGGAGGAACAAGTGGTGCGTGGAATGCATCTGTGGGGCGAAAGGAGAGACGACGATTCAGGCTGGGACCGCTCTTCAGACTCTTCAGAGTTGGATAATGGTGCCAGTCTATGTTTGGAACAAGGACTGGTCAATGGTTCACTGGTACACGTGTACCAGGGTACAGCCAAATTCATTTTGTGTACAGTTCAGTACATGTGTCACTCTACATAAGCACTTAGATACAGTGCATCTTAGACAAGCATGTCAGGCACAGTGCAAGTGTGTGGCAGTTGTACACTGAGACAGTTTAGAGTCGCCAGATTTGGCGTTGTTTGCGTGTCCCAGTTGTTGTAAGTGCAGGGTTCTTGACCTCACCATGAAGGCCCGTTGTCCTGACGGCGTTGCAGGGTCTGTTAGAAGTGAACAACATAAGGTGGGCATGGCTAGGTCCATGCACGCACCCAGTGGCTATACCTTTGGCTTGACGGAATTGGGGATGATGCCAGTGTATGTTCGCTGATGTAGTGTGTCTGTTTTGGGCTCGCTGTGAGGAACCGAATAAGGTCATAAGGTCATAAAGAATAGGAGTAGAATTAGGCCATTCTGCCCATCAAGTCTACTCTGCCATTCAATCACGGCTGATATATCTCTCCATCCTAACCCCATTCTCCTGCCTTCTCCCCGTAACCTCTTACACCTGTACTAATCAACAATCTATCCATCTCTGCAGTAAAATTATCCACTGACGGCCTCCACAGCCTTCTGTGGCAAAGAATTCCACGGATTCACCATCCTCTGACTAAATAAATTTCTCCTCATCTCCTTCCTAAATGAAAATCCTTTAAGTCCTTTAATGACCTCAAGTACTAGACTCTCCCACTAGAGGAAACTTCCCCTCCACATGCACTATCCAAGCCTTTCACTATTCTGTACGTCTCAATGAGGTCCCCCTTCATTCTTCTAAACTCCAGCGAGTACAGGCCCAGTGCCGACAAACGCTCATCATGGGTTAACCTCCTCATTCCTGGGATCATTCTTGTAAACCTCCTCTGAACCCTCTCCAGGGCTAGCTCATCCTTCCTCAGATATGGTGCCCAAAATTCCTCACAATATTCCACAAGACCCTTACCAGCACCTTATAGAGCCTCACCATTACATCCCTGTTTTTGTACACAAGCTCTCTTGAAATAAATGCTAGCATTGAGTTGGCTTTCATTACCACCGAATCGACTTGCAGATTAACTTTTTGGGAATCCTGCACCAGCACTCCCAAGTCCCTTTGCACTCCGATTTCTGGATTCTCACCCCATTTAGAAAATAGTCTCTGCCTTTATTCCTACTACCAAATTGCATGACTCCACACTTTGCTACCCTATCCCCCATCTGCCACTTCTCTGCCCACTCTCCCAGCCTGTCCAAGTCCTTCTGCAGAGTCCCTGCGTTTCTCTACACCACCTGCCCCTCCACCTATTTTCGTATCATTCGCAAACATTTGCCAAAGCCTTCAATCCCCTCGTCCAAATCATTAATATACAAACACAATATACAATATGTCATGTCCTACTTCTCGTCCTTATGTTATATTCAAACTCATTTCAGTTTCAGTAATAGGGACCTTTTTCTCGTGAGCATCTCCACATTTGCTACCACAAATATTTAGCATATTAATATTTAGCATATTAATATCACAGAGAGCTGGAAAAAAAAAGGCTTCATGTTAAGTAGACTTGTATGCTGCCCATTGTTTGAAACTCTAATCCATACTAATGAGATTTCTAAATGACTCGCTACTTTCAGTGGAGAGGGAAAGCTGCTAAAGATAATGATGGTGGTTGTGTGAGGCTAAAATAGATCTTCAATGTTTATGTATAAAAGTTGAATCAATTAGAAGAAGATAGCTATGTCCTCTAGAATTTAAATAAATACCTAGAAAAATTGCAATAAGCTAAAAACAGACGTAGAAACATAGAAAATAGGCGCTGGAGTAGGCCATTTGGCCCTTCGAGCCAGCACCGCCATTCAATATGATCATGGCTGATCATTTAAATCAGTACCCCGTTCCTGCTTTATCCCCATATCCCTTGATTCCTTTCATGATGAAATTATTATGTGCAACAAAGAAATGGCAGAAGAGTTGAACGGGTACTTCGGATCTGTCTTCACTAAGGGAGACACAAACAATCTCCCAGATGTACTGGAGGACAGAGGATCTAAGGGCGTAGAGGAACTGAAAGAAATTTTCATTAGGCGAGAATTAGTATTGGGTAGGCTAATGGGACTGAAGGATGATAAAGCCCCTGGGCCTGATGGTCTGCATCCCAGGGTCCTCAGGGAGGTGGCTCTAGAAATAGCGGACGCATTGGTGATCATTTTCCAATGTTCAATAGATTCAGGATCAGTTCCTGTGTATTGGAGGATAGCTAATGTTATCCCACTTTTCAAGAAAGGAGCGAGAGAGAAAACAGGGAATTACAGACCAGTTAGCCTGACTTCGGTGGTGGGAAAGATGCTGGAGTTAATTATTAAAGAGGTATTAATGGGGCATTTGGATAGCAGTAAAAGGTTAGTCCAAGTCAGCATGGATTTATGAAAGGGAAATCATGCTTGACTAATCTTCTGGAATTTTTTGAGGATGTGACAAGTAAAAATGGATGAAGGGGAGCCAATGGATGAGTGTATCGAGACTTTCAGAAAGCCCTTGATAAGGTCCCCGCACGGGAGGACTGGTGACTAAAATTAGAGCACATGGTATTGGGGTTAGGGTGTTGACATGGATAGAAAATTAGGTTGGCAGACAGGAAGCAAAGAGAAGGAGTGAACGGGTCCCCTTTTCAAATTGGCAGGCAGTGGCGAGTGGAGTGCCGCAAGGCTCGGTGTTGTGGCCGCAACTGTTTACCATATATATATTAATGATTTGGAAGATGGGATTAGGAGCAACACTAGCAAGTTTGTGGATGTCACAAAGCTGGGTGGCAGTGTGAACTGTGAAGAGGATGTTAGGAGGTTGCAGGGTGACCTGGACCACAGGGTTGAGTGAGTGGGCAGATGCGTGTCAGATGCAGTATAATGTAGATAAATGTGACGGTTATCCACTTTGGCGGCAAAAAATAAGTGGGGCAGATTATTATCTCAATGGGGTTAGGTTAGTTAAGGGGGAGGTGCAGCGAGACCTGGGCGCCCTTGTACACCGGTCACTGAAAGTTGGCTTACAGGTGCAGCAGGCAGTGAAGAAAGCTAATGGAATGTTGGCCTTCATAACAAGAGGATTTCAGTATAGGAGTAAAGAGGTTCTTCTGCAGTTGTATAGGGCTCTGGTAAGACCACACCTGGAGTATTTTGTACAGTTTTGGTCTCCTAATTTGAGGAAGGACATCCTTATGATTGAGGCAGTGCAGCGTAGGTTCATGAGATTGATCCCTGGGATGGCGGGACTGTCATATGAGGAAAGATTGAAAAGACTAGGCTTGTATTCACTGGAGTTTAGAAGGATGAGGGGGGATCTTATAGAAACATATAAATTATAAAAGGACTGGACAAGCTAGATGCAGGAAAAATGTTCCCAATGTTGGGCGAGTCCAGAACCAGGGGCCACAGTCTTACAATAAAGGGGAGGTGATTTAAGACTGAGGTGAGAAAAAAATATTTTCACCCAGAGAGTTGTGAATTTATGAAATTCCCTCCCACAAAGGGCAGTGGAGGCCAAGTCACTGGATGGATTTAAGAGAGAGTTAGATAGAGCTCTAGGGGCTAGTGGAGTCAAGGGATATGGGGAGAAGGCAGGCACGGGCTATTGATAGGGGACGATCAGCCATCACAATGAATGGCGGTGCTGGCTCGAAGGGCCGAATGACGTCCTCCTGCACCTATTTTCTATGTTTCTATGTTTTTCTATGTTTAGCCCTAAGAGCTAAATCTAACTCTCCAGACTGCTGGAGGAACTCAATGGGCCAGGCAGCCTATCTGGGAGGCAATGAGGAGATAATACTTTGGATCAGGACCCTTCTTAAGACTGGGCGGCACGGTGGCGCAGTGGTAGAGTTGCTGCCTTACAGCGCCAGGGACCACGGGTGCTGGTTGTACGGAGTTTGTATGTTCTCCCGTGCAAGAGCGGAACTCGCTATCAAAACATGGAGGGGACCGGGGGACAGGGGGGGAAACACAATTATTTGCCGGCAGCGCACGCATGCACACACTCACACACACATGCGCGAGGTTTCGGAGGCGCAAAGCAGCGCTAAATGCAGCTCAACTCTGCCTGTCTCGCCGGGTTAACCTACAGCCCTGACTGGACTGACGGGACACCAGCGCTGCTTCTCCGCGCTGGCCATATTTCCCGCAAGCCCAGGCAGGTTAACCAGGCAGAGGTGAGCTGGGTTTAGCGCTGCTTCTGTGCGCTGACTGTGGGCCTGGGGGTACAACTTGCGTCTGACTGCCGACCTCTCTGGCCACCCGTGGGGGGGCACTCGGGTGGGAACGGGACAGCGCTGGAGACCCGGCCGGGATCGATCCTGGCTGTGGATGAGGCGCAGGTCTGTGCCGCGTCTCCCTCCTCCAATCACCGCAATCTATCCTCAGTCCCCCCCCAACTCCTCCCTCCTCCAATCATCGCGCTTAATCATCATGTCCCGACCCCATTGCTTGCTGACCGACGTCTCTCTCGTCCAATCGACGCCCTCGATCAGCAGTCCCACCTCCATTGTCTCGAGGAAAGCGGAGATTACAAAAACTTGGGGGGGGATGTCCCCCACCTCTCAAAACATGGGGGGGACGTGTACCCTCTGGCCCCCCCGTGTCTTCCGCCCCTGTGACCTGCGTTATTTTTCTCTGGGGGCTTCGGTTTCATTCCACACTCCAAAGACCTACAGGTTTGTAGGTTAATTGGCTTTGTATAGCAACATAGAAACAAAGAAAATAGGTGCAGGAGTAGGCCATTCGGCCCTTCGAGCCACCACCGCCATTCAATATGATCATGGCTGATCATCCAAAATCAGTACCCCCGTTAATCCTGCTTTTTTCCCCCTATCCCTGGATGTTAGCTCCAACGAACTAAATCCATCGCCTCTCTTGAAATACAGTGTAATTGGCTTCCACACCCGTCTGTGGCATGAGAATTCACATACTCCAATCTCACACTGGGTATAATTGTTTAAATGTCCTGCTTGTGTAGGATAGTGTTTAGTGTATTGCGGGATAGCTGGTCAGCATGGACTACTCGGTGGGCCGAATGGCCTTTTTTCCCTATCTGTCTCTCTAAACTATACCAAACTTCAGACTGAAGAAGGGTCCCCGACCAAACACACATCACCACTTTATTCTCTCCACATAAGCTGCCTGACCTCTGTGTACCCGCAGCAGTTTTTTTTGTGCTGTCACTTGTGCCCTCTAGTACCAGTTGTACTTTTATCTTGAAGAGGCATTCGGAACGGTGATGATGGCTTCATTTATCGCTCCGCTGTGTGTATGTCGTGAGGTTCTGAAAGAAGTCGGAAGGAATTGATGAGAGAAGTTAAAAAATTGAACTTTCATTGTGAGCATGTTCGATCTCTTACAGGTGTCCATTCCTCATAATTTCTTAAATACTTGGCGCTAAAGTAAAACCCTGATCATCCTGTTTACCTCATAATTCCAGGAGCAGAATTAGTACCATTCGGCCCATCAAGGTCTACTCCGCCATTTCAATCAAGGCTGATCTCTCTTTCCATCTTTCCCACTCAACCCATATCCTGACTTTGCCCCATAACCCCTGACACCCTTACATAACAAGAATTCTTTCAATCTCCGCCTTAAAAAACACCCAAGACTTGATCACGGCTTACTGTGCCATGAAACTTCCACAGATTCACCACCCTCTGCTAAATAAATTCCTCCTCATCGCCTTTCTAAATGTTTCGTCCTTTATCTGAGACAGTGCCCTCTCCTTGACCCTCACCAGTTGGAAACATCCTCTTGTGGCGCCCCCTAGGACACGTGTTATGCCACACCTACACTGAGCGAACACCTCGGCACTTGGGCTGACAGGTCACTGTGACTGCTTTGGCGTGAAGGAGCCGACACGTGGATTAAGGGGTGTGCCCTGCGATTAATACTAGAGCTTCTGGAAAACCCTCCCCAGTCGCCAGTGTGCTGTCTCATTAATTACCTAAAAAAAGATCACTTTGATTTCACAACACCGAGATGGGCGTTCCCTATGTTCGAGTAGACGATGTGAGCAAATTAACTATTGAAAAGACTCAGGGCATTGCGAGAGTATTGCCTCGCAGGAGTGAGATAGTCTTGCTCTAATTGTCCAGTGTCCCATTGGAGACCTATAAATCATACGCAGTGTGGGAAGATTAGCAGCCTTCACAGGTCCCCCTGTTTCCTACGAATGCAATCAACCTGGCTTGCACAAACAGAAGCATCAACAACAGAACGAGTTGTCCTTACAATTTAGGCTGTGCAAAACCTCATAATGACTCACACAAATAAATTATTACGCTGGAGTGACTCAGCGGACAGGCAGCATCCTGGAGTCGAAGGAATGGGCACCGGATTCGGGTCAAGACCCGTCTCAGACTGAAGAGGTGGTCTCGACCCAATAACGTTGTCCCATTCCTTCTCTCCACTTGATGCTGCCTGAAACCCTGTTTATTTACTCCCAGCATTTTGTGTCATCCTCATTGTAAACACACCTTCCTACACGCTAAATATCATATGCTATTCTGTTTACACGGAAGAGAATACAACATAGGTACTCGCGGATGAACCTAGCGTACGATGGTTTGTCGCATGAGAAGCGAGATTTAAGCAAATGGGCCAACACACACCTGAACACGTATAAGAATTAGAATTCTCCTACTTTCCTTTTTAAATCTGTAGACCAAGCGGCAAGGATCAGTTTTCAAAGCGGCAGTGGGAGTTTGAAAAGGGGGAAAGAAACACATTTTTCTTAATTTTACTGGCTGCATGTAAAAGGGAAGACAGGTCGTAGCAGGATTGGCCATTTTGAGAGGGGGTGTCGTGAAGTCAACGTGCGGGCTTCAGGTGAGTAATGACTGGGTAAGAGTTTTTCTCTCCATCTTCAAGTCAAAGGCAGGAGTCATCAATGTTATGGAGGCTGTGGCAGTCACCAGCCCTTCCTGCAGGGTCTGCTGGAGATCACGGACATTTCCGATGCGGTAGGTCCACAGCCGATCACTGGTAATATTTATGCCAAGGAACTTTAAGCTCTCAGCCTTTTCCACTTTGGCACCATTAATGTCGATCGGGGCATCTACTCCACCACGCTTCCTCAAGTTGATAACTGGATCCTTCGTCTTGCTAACATTGAGGGAGACGTTGTTGTTCTAACTCCAAGTTCTCCATCTCCTTCCTGTACTCCATCTAGTGGAGATCATTTTTCTTGGCTGGCCCACCAGTGCGGTGTCATCTGCAGACTTGTCGCTGGAGTTGGAGTTGCAGTTGAACTTGACCGCACGGTCGTGAACGTGTTGGGGGCTGAGAACGCACCTTTGTGTAGAGCATCATTGTGGAGGGGGTGTTGTCAACAATCCTCACATTATGGTCTGTGGGAGAGAAAGGCAAGGATCCGGTGGCGGAGCGGGCTGCGGGCTCCAAGGTCAAGGAGTTTGGATGGGATTGTGATGTTGAGGGCAGAGCCATTGTCGTTATATAGAAACATAGAAACATAGAAAATAGGTGCAGGAGTAGGCCATTCGGCCCTTCGAGCCTGCACCGCCATTCAATATGATCATGGCTGATCATCCAACTCAGTATCCTGTACCTGCCTTCTCTCCATACCCCCTGATCCCTTTAGCCACAAGGGCCACATCTAACTCCCTCTTAAATATAGCCAATGAACTGGCCTCAACTACCTTCTATGGCAGAGAATTACAAAGATTCACCACTCTGTGTGAAAAATGTTTTTCTCACCTCGGTCCTAAAAGATTTCTCCCTTATCCTTAAACTGTGACCCCTTGTCCTGGACTTCCCCAACATCGGGAACAATCTTCCTGCATCTAGCTTGTCCAACCCCTTAAGAATTTTGTAAGTTTCTATAAGATCCCACCTCAGCCTTCTAAATTCTAGCGAGTACAAGCCAAGTCTATCCAGTCTTTCCTCATATGAAAGTCCTGCCATCCCAGGATCAGTCTGGTGAACCTTCTCTGTACCCCCTCTATGGCAAGAATGTCTTTCTTCAGATTTGGAGACCAAAACTGTACGCAGTACTCCAGGTGTGGTCTCACCAAAACCCTGTACAACTGCAGTAGAACCTCCCTACTCCTATACTCAAATCCTTTCGCTATAAATGCTAACATAACATTTGCTTTCTTCACTGCCTGCTGCACCTGCATGCCTACTTTCAATGACTGGTGTACCATGACACACAGGTCTTGTTGCATCTCCCCTTTTCCTAATCTGCCACCATTCAGATGATAGTCTACCCTCCTGTTTTTGCTACCAAAGTGGATAACCTCACATTTATCCACATTATACTGCATCTGCCATGCATTTGCCCACTCACCCAGCCTATCCAAGTCACCTTGCAGCCTCCTAGCATCCTCCTCACACCTAACACTGCCCCCCAGCTTCGTGTCATCCGCAAACCTGGAGATGTTGCATTCAATACCCTCGTCCAAATCATTCATATATATTGTAAATAGCTGGGGTCCCAGCACTGAGCCTTGCGGTACCACCACTAGACACTGCCTGCCATTTTTGAAAAGGACCCGTTTTACCTCCTACTCTTTTGCTTCCTGTTTGCCAGCCAGTTCTCTATCCACATCAATACTGAACACCCAATACTGTGTGCTTTAAGGTTTTGTATACTAAATCAAGGTGGGACCTTGTCGAAAAACCTTCTGAAAGTCTAGATTAACACATTCACAGTAATACTCTGCTAGTTAGGCATCTTTTTTCTGTTGCCGCTACCATAATATGACTGTATACTGATGTTGGGACTTTTGTTTTTTAAATACTATCCAATCCCAGGAACCACTCCAGAATCTAAGGAGTTTTGTTACCACTATGCATCCTGGCTGAGTACTCCTGGGATAGACTACCTCTGGCCCTGGATTTATCCCTTTAATCCGTTCAATTTAACCCAACAACCCACTTCCCGGCTATTTTCACTTTTTTTGACCATTGGTCTGCCCCTTGTTCCCAAGATCCAATTCACCAGTTTTCGTTTTCTGATTTCTCCTGTCCAATTTTTTTTGTTCCCTGACAGTTTTCTTTCATAATCTATTTTCCCTTTTCTAATTAAGACCCTTGTCCTCCTCTGCTGGATCTTTAAATGCTTTTGCTATCCCTGATGTTATCCATGTGCACTACTTCCCTGATTTATTCTTTTGCCAACTTTAACAATTGTTTTAGTTCATCCGTGCAGTCTTTAAATGCCTTCCATTGCACATCCACTGTCAACCCTTTAAGAATCACTTGCCAGTCTATCTTGGCCAATTCACGTCTCATACCTTCAAAGCTACCTTTGTTTAAGTTCAGAACCTTTGTTTCTGACAATTATGTCACTCTCCATCCTAATGAAGAACTCAACCATATTATGGTCACTCTTGCCCAAGGGGCCACGCACAACAAGACTGCTAACTAACCCTTCCTCATTACTCAATACCCAGTCTAGAATAGCCTGCTCTCTCGTTGGTTCCTCTACATGTTGGTTTAGAAAACTATCCCAAGAAATTCCAAGAAATCCTCTTCCTCAGCACCCCTGCCTATTTGATTCACCCAATCTATATGTAGATTGAAGTCACCCATTATAACTGTTTTACCCTTGTTGCACGCATTTCTAATTTCCTGTTTGATGCCATCCCCAACTCCACTATTACTGTTAGGTGGCCTGTACACAACTCCCACTAGCGTTTTCTGCCCCTTAGAGTTTCACAGCTCTACCCATATCGATCCACATCCAAGCTAATGTCCTTCCTTTCTATTGCATTAATCTCCTCTCTAAACCAGCAACGCTACCCCACCTCCTTTTTCTTTCTGTCTATCCCTCCTGAATATTGAATATCCCTGGATGTTTCAGCTCCCAGCTCCCAGCCTTGGTCCCCCTGGAGCCATGTCTCCGTGATCCCAACTATAGCATAGTCATTAATAGCTATCTGCACATTCAACTCGTCCACCTTATTACGAATGCTCCTCGCATTGAGACACAAAGCCTTCAAGCTTGTTTTTACAACACTCTTACTCCTTATACAATTATGTTGACAAGTGGCCCCTTTTGATTTTTGCCCTGGATTTGTCTGCCTGCCACTATTAATTTTCACCTTGCTACCGATTGCTTCTACCCTCATTTTATACACTTCTTTCTCTCTGCTCACACATTTAAGAAACCCACCACCTCTTATTCTCTGTTTATTATTTTTTTCTTCTTTCCCCCCTACATGTTGGTCTGAGTGCTTCCCTTCTCTGCCTCCTGCCTCAGACCCTGTCTACTAGCTTTCTCTATTTGAGTCCCTCCCCCCAACCGTTCTAGTTTAAAGTCCACCCAGTAGCCTTTGCAAATTTCCCCGCCAGGATACTGGTCCCCCTCGGGTTCAAGTGCAACCCGTCCTTTTTATACAGGTCACTCCTTCCCCAAAAGAGGTTCCAATGATCCAGAAACGAATCCCTGCCCTCTGCACCAGTCCTTCAGCCAGGCATTTATCCTGCACCTTGCTCCATTCCTACTCTCACTGTCACGTGGCACAGGAAGTAATCCTGAGATTGTTATCTTTGCGGTTCTTTTCCTTAACTCTCTTCCTAATTCCCAAAATTCTTCTTTCAGGACCTCTCCTCTTATTTTACCTATGTCATTGGTACCAATATGTACCACAACCTCAGGCTCCTCCCCCTCACTTTTCAGGATATCTTGGACACATTCAGACACATCCTGGACCCTTGCACCAGGGAGGCAAACTAACATCCGGGTCTCCGGACTGCGTCCACAGAATCGCCAATCTGACCCCCTAACTATAGAGTCCCCAATCACTAATGCCCTCCTCTTCTTTTCCTTACCCTTGTGAGCAACAGGGCCGGTCTCTGTACCGCAGGCCAGGTCGCTGTTGCTACCCCCAGGTAGGCTGTCCCCCCCAACAGCACTCAAACAGGAGTACTTATTTTCAAGGTGTACAGCCACTGGGGTACTCTCTAGTCCCTGCCTCTGCCCCTTGCCTCTCTTAACCGTGACCCACGTGTCTGCCTCCTGTGGTTTTGGAGTGACTACCTCCCTGTAACTCCTCTCTATGACCTCCTCACTCTCCCTGTCCAGACGGAGGTCATCGAGCTGCTGCTCCAGGATCCTAACACACTCATTTAGGAGCCCCATCTTGACGCACCTGGCGCAGATGTGGACTTCTGGAGGGCTACCCAACTCCATGACCTCCCACATCTGACATCCAGAACAGTAAGCTGCCCTGGCACTCATACTTCCCTTACCCTGGATACAACACAAAATACAATATACAATACAAAAATACAAAGTACAGTACACTACAAACTGCTGGAATCTGACTGCCAATCAGCTGTGTACTCTAGTCCACCAATCAGCGGCTTCCTCAAGCCCAGTTAATTGAATGGAACGTTACAGATTTAGAACGTTATGGATTTTGGTTCCTCCCTCACCAACGGCTCCTGGGCCTCATGTAGGATGTAGGGTGTCATTAGACAGACACAAAAGGCTGGAGTAACTCAACGGGTCAGGCAGCATCTCTGGAGAGAAGGAAACAGGTGACGATTCGGGTAGACACCATTCTTCAGACGACTGCTTCTCGACCCAAAATGTCACCTATTCCTTTTCTCCAGAGATGCTACCTGGCCGACTGAGTTACTCCAGCTTTTTGAGTCTGTCCTGCGTTTAAACCAGCATCTGCAGTTCCACCCTACACATGTTTAGTTTAGATTAGTTTAGAGATACAGCGCGGAAACAGGCCCTTTGGCCCACTGGGTCCGCACCGACCAGCGATCCCTACACATTAACACTATCCTACACACACTAGGGACAATTTACATGCACACCAAGCCAATTAACCTACATACCTGTACGTCTTTGGAGTGTGGGAGGAAAGTGAAGATCTGGGAGAAAACCCACGCAGGTTACGTACAAACTCCGTACAGACGGCACCCGTAGTCGGGGTCGAACCCGGGTCTCTGACACTGCAAGCACTGTAGGACAGCAACTCTACCGCTGTGACTGCCCTTTTTCTGGAAATTGTGTCACTGGTATGTGTATATGTATGTGTTCCAAAGATGAGTTTAGGGCCATGGAGATGACGTCTGCTGTGGACCTGTTTCAACATTAGGCAATCGATCAAGTCTGTCTGGGAGGCTGGAGATAATGTGAGTCATTGCCAGGCTCCTAAAGCATTTCATGATGGTGGATGTCAGAGCTACTGGACGGTAGTCATTAAGGCACGCTTAATGACTCACTTTTCTTTGGTACTGGGATGATAGTGGTCCTCTTTAAGCACGCAGCAACTCCTGAATGGTGTAGTGAGAGTTTAAGGATGTCAATGACTACCTCTTCCAGCTGATCCACACAGGTCCTGAGGCTCAGCCCTGAGCATCACACAAACCAACCTCCCTTCCATTGACTCCATTTATACTTCACGCTGCCTCGGCAAGGGCTGCAGCATAATCAAGGACCAGTCTCACCCCGGTCACTCCCTCTTCCCCCATCAGGCAAGAGGTACAGAAGATTGTAAACACAAAACTCCAGATTCAGGGACAGTTTCTTCCCAGCTGTAATCAGGCAACTGAACCATCCTACCAACAACTAGGGAGCAGCCCTGAACTACGATCTACCTCATTGGAAGCGTCAGATTATCTTTGATCAGGTGTTACTGGCATTATCTTGCACCAAAGGTTACTCCCTTATCATGGGAGACAAAATTGCTGGAGAAACTCAGCGGGTGCGGCAGCATCTATGGAGCGAAGGAAATAGGCAACGTTTCGGGTCGAAACGTTGCCCATTTCCTTCGCTCCATAGATGCTGCCGCACCCGCTGAGTTTCTCCAGCAATTTTGTCTACCTTCGATTTTCCAGCATCTGCAGTTCCTTCTTGAACACTCCCTTATGATGTATCTGTACGCTGCAGATGGCGCAAGTGTAATCATGTATTGTCTTTCTGCTGACTGATTAGCACGCAACAAACGCTTTTCACTGTACGTCAGTACGCGTGACAATAAACAAAACAGAACCAAACTAAAGGATGCAGCCGGGAACTCCATCCGGGTGAGTTGATTTCCGTGAACTCACTCTTTGGAAAGACGATTCTGCGCCTGCCGCGATAACCGTTGGTACAGGTGCACCCCAGACTGGCATTCCCCCACTGACCGCCTGTTCAAAGCGGGCATAGAATACAGTGAGTTTACTGGAGAGGCATCCAATGCTGGCAGCGGTACGGCCCACCTTGCCGTAATCTACAAGAGTCCATCTCAATGTCTGGAGACTCCAGCTTGGTCTGAAATTCCCACTTTGGCATCCTTTATGGCTCTGCAAAGTTTGTACATGGGTTTCTTGTATCACCTGGGATCATTTTTTTTTTTCGTTTTGTTAGTAGTAAATACAGTAATGTAGTACATAAGTACCCGATGCAAACAGACATATTACAATTCTTGTACAACTTCTTATTTTTAATTTATAATAAAACAGCCAATATGAAAAGCAATGATAGAAAGAAGAAAATTGAAAGTGTCATAGGAAATGGTGATGGTGCTAATTCGTGATATAATATGAAAAGCCCGAAAAAAGAGATAAATAGACAAGAGAGTAGAAATGAATAGCGAGAGAAACAGAAAGAAGAAAGAAGAAGCAAGGGAAAAAAACGAAGGAAAAGAAATTAAGAGAGATATACCTATTTAATATCTTTACCCACCTGTCACCCGGTTCTGAACCATTTAATTTCTAAGGTTATGTTGCACCATATACTTGTAAGAAGTCGATAAAAGGAGACTAAATCTTTAAGAATTGGTCTGCTTTGCCTAACAGGAGGAATCTTATTTCTTCAAAATGTAATGTTTCCGACATATTTGAAATCCACATTTTAAACGTTGGCGCAGATGTGTTTTTCCAGAATTTAAGTATGTTTTTTTGCTGTTATTAAACCATAATTAAAGAGAGATTCTTGAAACCTAGTTAGCTTACGTCTATCTTCCATTGATCCAAAGATAATCAGTTCTGTATTGGGGTTCAATTTTATGTTAAATAGTTTTGTAAAAGTTCCAAAAATTTTGTTCCAAAATTTATGACGTTTTATACAGGAGACAAAGAAATGTGTTATAATGACATTTTGAGATAGACATTTGTCACAATTGGGGGAAACGTTTGGAAACATTTTATTCAGTCTAGTTTTCGAGTAATATAGTCTATGTAAAATTTTTAATTGAATTAAGTTATGCCTTACATTAATCGAACATTTATGTACATATAATAGGTATTTTTCCCATCTGTCTTTTGGAATTTATATCAATAATTCTTGTTCCCAGTCCCTTCTAATTGCCTCTGTCATTGGTGTTTCTATATTTAAAATTATATAATATAAATATGACATTAAATTGCTTGATTCTGCCTTTCTGTTCATTTAATAAATCTGAGATTAGAGTTTATCTTTGTATATGTTTTTTTCAAATAATCTCGAATTTGAAGGTATTTGAAATATTGATTACTTTTCAGATTATATTTTAGTTGTAATTGTTGGAATGATAGACGTTTTCCCATTTCATACATGTCTCCAATCATTTTAATTCCTATTCTTTCCCAATGGATAAACGTTTCCAATCATTTTAATAATGGATGGTTTGAATGAGGGGTTGTTGAATATTGGGGAAAGAAACGATATATTTCTTAATTTTAAAGTTAATTTTATTTGTTTCCAAATTTGTATTATACTGTGAATAATTGGGTTCATCTTATATATTATATTGTTCAGTTTTATCGGAGAGAGAAGAATCGCTCCTATATTATAGGGGGAACAATCCTCTTTCTCCATTCTTATCCAGTCTACTTGTTGGGCAGAACTGTCCAACCAGTAAATTATATTTTTGATATTCACTGCCCAATATTAGTACAGCAAGTTGGGGAGTGTCAGTCCCCCAAATTCTTTAGGTTTACACAGATGTTTTCTTTGGATTCTAAGTGATCTATAGTCCCATATAAAATTTGTAATATCAGTCTCATTTTTTTAAGATATTTTTTGGTAACTATATTGGTATTGATTAAAATAGGCACAGTATTTGTGGTAAAAAGATCATTTTTATTGTATTTATTCTGCCTATTAAGGACATCGGCAATGTTTTCCAGAATTTAATCAACATGTTCAATTTAGTTAATAAAGGCATGTAGTTTGTGTTAAATAATGATTTATATTTTCTAGTGATTTGGATACCCAAATACTTGAATTTTTCTGTTGCAATTCTAAAAGGGAATTTTAACAGATGTGTCAGATCTTGAGGTTTTATCGTCATAATTTCACTTTTATTCCAACTTATTCTATATCCTGAAAAGGAACCAAATTCCTCTATTAAATTTAATATATTTGGTATGCTAATTCGTGAATTTGTAATGTATAATAATATGTTGTCTGCGAATAATGAAATGTTATTGTTTGAGTGTTTGGAATTATACCCATGAATATTCGGATGGCTTCGTATACTTTCTGCTAGAGGTTCTATCACAAGTGCAAATAGCAGGGGAGATAGTGCACACCCCTGTCTATTGCCCCTTGATAATTGGAATTTTGAAGATAATATATTATTGGTCAGTATTCTAGCATCGGCTTCTCATATACTGGACATATATATGTCCTGGACATATACAGGAAGAGATGTATCAGCAGAGCCATCTCCATCATCAAAGACCCCTACCACCCATTGCATCACATACTCTCCATTCTGCCATCTGGGAAGAGGTACAGGAGCATCAGCTGCAAAACCAGCAGGATGCTCCTCAGCTTCTTCCCGCAGGCTATAAGACTGATAAACGCACTTTGACCCCTGCCAAAGTATCGCGCACCAACCACCAACCTGGACACACTGAAGCAGAGCCATTGTCGTGCCGCTGCCGATTGGAACTCATGATATACGTATTTTTATTTTTATTTCTATTTATTTTTTACCGCACACTGAATGGACACCGGTTGAGCAACGTTTTTTCGTTTCCTCTGGGTATGTAAGTACTCAGGAAAAATGATAATAAAGATATACAATGACAATACAATACAATAATCATATATTCTATCAACCCATGAGATAGAATTCTCTCCCATATTATTTTTTTGCAATACTTTAAACAAATATTGCCATGCTACTTGATCAAATGCTTTTCCTGTATCCAGTGAAATAATTGATGTCTTCTTCTTCAGTTTTATGTGAATACATTATATTAAACAGATGTCTCAAATTGTTGAATGAGTATCTCTTGGGTATGAACCCCGTTTGATCCAGGTTTATTAGATTACTAACCTATTTCCTCAATCTTCTCGCTAGGCTCTTTGCTAATATTTTTTTCATCTGTATTTAAGAATGCTATGGCTCTACATGAACCTGGTTCTTCTAGATCTTTATCTTTTTTAGATATAAGTGTAATAGTTGATTTGGTTAGTGTTTCTGGTAGTATATTTTCTTTAAAGCATGTATATATACATTTTGTCAGCGTGGTGAAATTATCTCGTAGAATTGTTTATAGAATTCATTACTAAAGCCATCTGTTCCTGGCGTTTTACCATTCTTCAACAAATTTATTGTTTCTTCTATTTCTTTAAGTGTAATCTGTACTCCTAATTCCTCTTGTTCCAACGTGTTAAGTTTTGGAAGATTACAATTGTCTAAGAAGTTTATAATTTTAATATTATCTGCTGAGGTTTTAGATGTATATTGATTGTGATAAAATTGAGCAAATCTTTTGTTAATGTCTTTAGGTAATGTTAATAATTCGCCTTTATCTGATTTAATTTTAGTAATTGTATTTTCCTTTTCCCATTTTTTCAGTTGACGTGTTAAGAGTTTATGTGGTTTATCACCGAATTCGAAGTTTTCCTGTTTTTTTAATTTGAAATAATCTTATTACCCTTGCCAATAAAATTTTATTTAATTTATATTTCAATATTGTTATCTTATTATGTTTGTCTATGGTTGGTTCTTTGGCATTATCTAGATCTAATTGTCTAATTTGTTGTTCTAGCTGCAATTGTTCAGTGTTGTTCTTTTTAGTTTGGAAAGCTTGATATGAAATTATAGTTCCTCTAATGAATGCCTTAAAAGCTTCCCTTAATAAGGAGGGTGTGATACCTGGTTTATCGTTAGTCTCAAAGAAGAATTTCATCTGCTGTTTTAACCCTCCAGAACAATTTTTTATCAGACATTCTTTCTAATTTTAAGAAAAACATTAACGGGGAGTGATCAGAAATAATACTATTATGATATTTAGAGTTGTATGTGTACGGAATTAATTTCGTATCCACTAAAAAATAGTCGATATGTGAATAAGGTTTATGTACCGTTGAATAAAATGAGTATTCCCTTCCAACTGGATTAGCGATCCTCCATACAGCTGTTATATTTGTGTTTTTTATGTATGTATTTAGGAGTTCACTAGTTTTAGATTTTATGTTAATCCTTTTTTGTTTTGCTGGTTTATCCAGATATGGATCTAGAACACAATTGAAGTCTCCCCCTATTATCACGTTTTGATAGTTAAGCTCTGAAATTATATCCAGAATTTTATTAAAGAATTGAGGGTTATCAAAGTTGGGAGCATAAATGTTTATCATAGTAAGTGGGGTAGAGTGAATTTCTCCCGTAACTATAACATACCTCCCCTCTTTATCTGCTATGATATTCTTTGATTTAAATGGTATACCTTTACAAATACTAATAGCCGTGCCTCTAGATTTAGAAGTAAATGAAGAGTAGTTTGTTTGCCCAATCCAATTTGCCTTCAATCTTATCTGTGTTTGATGTTTCAAGTGTGTTTCCTGTAAAAACATTATGTCAGAATTAAGTGATTTTAATTGGGCAAAAATCTTACCCCTTTTAATTGGTTCATTAGCGCCCCTTATATTCCAACCACAAAACGTGATTCCTCCAGTTTTCTTTTGTTTCTCGTCTTGCATTATAAATCATGTTAATACCCTTAAGTCATATGGTGAAACCAGGTACCTCAGAACTCTATGTGATTGGTGGTCATCCACAACTGTTAAATTTTGTTGCCATCTCCCCTTCAAAGTAGATCTTAAAAAAGACCAGAAAGTGTAAAGTGATGAAAAGGTAATTGAAAATCAAAAAGTGATAATATAATATCTAAAAATAAGGATATTATAAGAAAAAAACCACGTAAAGGTGGTAGGTAAGTTCTTGTAGACTTACGTGGATGTTGTTATACATTCCGCTCTGCTCCCTTGACCAAATATTATTAAAAGGAAGAAAGGCCGGTTCAAAACTGAAAAAATATATACTAAGATAAGCCCCCCTTTTCCCCCTTTGGGGCGTCAATCATTATTACGCTGTGCATTAATCAATATTACACAGTAGTGGTTTATTGTTGTTGAGTTAGTTCTGTTAGTTAATTGTTTTGTGTTAGTATATAATTGTAAGTTTCTTAAGTCATCAATCTTTGTATAAAAAATCCATTGGTATTATTTTTTCGTGTTCCCAGACTCCGCTTGTTTTCCATTTTCCTTGGCTCCACTTTGTTTCCATGTCCTTCATTCAGAGTGAAACATAGAGTTCGACCTTGAATTAACATTCCAGAGATAAAATGTCTAGCCATCGCCTCATGGAAGAATCCGCCATCTTAACAAGAGCAGGCTTTTTTATTAAAAAGTCTTATCTTCGCCGCATCTCCCCTGTAATATTATGAGAGACCGACTCCTGATAATCAGTTGACCTTCTTTATGATATCGTGCATATTTAAATGCTTCTTCTGGGTCCGTGAAGGCACATTCAACAGATTTATAAGTACTTCTCATCTTTGCAGGATACATTATTCCATATCTTACATTAGTAATTCCTTTCAGAATCTGTCTTGTCTTTGCGAACATGTCCCTCTTTTTAGCAATTTCAGCTGGATAGTCACGAAAAAATCTTAGGTTATCCTCTTCAAACATCAAATTCGATCCAAATGGAATCAGTTTCATGATTTCTTCCAGAGCAGAGATGTCGTGAAATTTCACTATGATCTGTCTTGAAGGGGCAGCTAACCTTGCTTGAGCCTTGCATCGAACCCGGTGAGCCATGTCTATTCTCTGGTTTTCAGGCAGATTAAATACTTGTTTAAGTAAGTTGGCAGCAAACTCCCGAGTGCTTTTTTCACTTTCCCTTCCCTATTTTACTCCAACTATTCTTAAATTCTGCCTTCTCGATCTTGCTTCCAAGTCCATGCATTTATCATTCATTTTGGCAAGTTGTCCCCCAGTACTTTCTTGCTCCTTTCTCAGTCTCTTTATCTCCTTAGACAATTCAGTCATCGTATTTTCCATTTCTTCCATAACCGAATCGTATTTGTTAGTAGTCTTGAGAATGGAATCAAACTTCTTGTTACAGTCTTTTTCAACCCGCTTAATTTCTTCGGTTAAATCCTCCTCAATTTCTTCAACACGTTTTCTTAAGTTATCAATTTTCTCCATCACTTCCTCATTACCGTGTTTAATTTTTTTAGAGATACTTTTCTCCGGTGTGGCGTTCCCTTCTTGTATTATTTTAGAAATATCTTTAGTAACTGAAGTTGTTACCGATTGTTCCAATTGCTCTATCTGTCTGTCCTTTGAAGTCATTTCTGTAGGTGGACTTTGAGAATCAGCTTCTTCTTCCGAGCTTTCAGCTGATGTTTGCAGAGTTTTACCAGGTTTTTTCAGGTAAAATCTTGTAGCAGGTCTTAGAAACATAGAAAACATAGAAAATAGGTGGAGGAGTAGGCCATTCGACCCTTCAAGCCTGCACCGCCAATCAATATGATCATGGCTGATCATCCAACTCAGTATCCTGTACCTGCCTTCTCTCCATACCCCCTGATCCCTTTAGCCACAAGGGCCACATCTAACTCCCTCTTAAATATAGCCAATGAACTGGCCTCAACTACCTTCTGTGGCAGAGGATTCCACAGATTCACCACTCTCTGTGTGAAAAATGATTTTCTCATCTCGGTCCTAAAAGACTTCCTCCTTATCCTTAAACTGTGACCCCTTGTCCTGGACTTCCCCAACATCGGGAACAATCTTCCTGCATCTAGCCTGTCCAACCGCTTAAGAATTTTGTAAGTCTCTATGAGATCCCCCCTCAATCTTCTAAATTCCAGTGCCAAATCTATCCAGTGCACTCCCATCAGTCTTGATGCACAGACACGTGTAGGGGCAGGCAGCAGATCAGACTGTTCAGTACTTTTGTAACTTTGTTGGCACCAAGACGTGGTGACACTTGTGCAATGCCCGGCTTGTAGGCAAAACAAAGCCTTGCACTGTACCCAGGTACATGTGGCAATAAAGCATAATTCATTCAAAAAGCATCATTCATTCATAAAGCATCATTCATTCATAAAGTATGTCATTCATACATTCACAGCGCCAGAGACACGGGTGTGATCCTGACCTTGAATGCTGTTTGTGTGGAGTTTGCACGTTCTCCGTGCGACAATGTGGGTTTCCGCTGGGTGCTCTGGTTTCCTCCCAAACCCCAAAGACATGCAGGTTTGTTGTCTTAAGTTAAGTAGCCATTGTAAAATCATCGCTGATCTCCAGGGAGTAGTTCAGAACGTGGGATAGCAGATAACCAGTGTAAACGGGTGCTCGATGTTCCCCATCGACTCGGTGGGCTCAGGGAACGGTTTCCACGCTGTATCTCATTAAAAAAAAAATATGAACCAGTTTACTCTACTTTGGACTTTGCATTATAGATACACCTTTCGGCCCACTGAGTCCGGGCCGACCAGCTATCACCCCGTACACTAGCACTATTCGACACACTAGGGACAATTTACAATTTTACCGAAACCAATTAACCTACAAACCTGTACGTCTTTGGAGTGTGGGAAGAAAAATCCGGAGAAAATCCACCTAGGTCACGGGGGGACGCAAAAAAGCCATAAGGACAGCACTGTTGTCAGGATTGAACCCGAGTCTCTGGCGCTGTAAGGCAGCAACTCTACCACTAAGGCACCATGTTACCCCTAGTTCTTCTAGTTATAGAGTTTCCATAGATACATAGACAATAGGTGCAGGAGAAGGCCATTTGACCCTTCGAGCCCGCACCACCATTCAATGTGATCATGGCTGATCCCTCTATTGTACCGAGTTGGCTGCTCTTTAAGACAATGCATTCTAAATTGCAAGCAGTTGTACCCAATTGGAAGTAAACATGTTCCCGATGTTGGGAGAGTCCAGAATCAGGGACCACAGCTTAAGAATAAGGAGTAAGCCGTTTAGAGCGGAGATTAGGAAAAACGGTTTCACGCAGAGAGTTGTGAATCTGTGGAATTCTCTGCCTCAGAAGGCAGTGGAGGCCAATTCTTTGGAGGCTTTCAAGAGAGAGTTAGATAGAGCTCTTAAAGATAACGGAATCATGGGATATGGGGAGAAGGCAGGAACGGGCTACTGATTGTGGATGATCAGCCATGATCATATTAAATGGCGGTGCTGGCTCGAAGGGCCGAATGGCCTATTCCCGCACCTATTGTCTATAGTCTAAATATGGATTTGGGGAGATATATTGTGATCTATGAAGAAGAGTTTGAATTTTAGCCACGTTTAACAGAATGTTCTGGCCACTAGGTGGCAGACCTTCTCCATGGAATAATTAGTATATACAAGCCAGGTTTTCAGATGGAAAGGATGAGTCCCCTTGTAGTGTTGGTCAGGCCAATGCAATATAGCTGCAAGATGGCATTAGATGAGAGCGTCGCAGTTCTTATCACAAATTGCATTTATTCATCTAGGTGGCCCATCATTTTGGGCGGCACGGTGGCGCAGCGGTAGAATTGCTACCACACATCACCAGTGACCCCGGTTCGATCCTGACTACTGGTGCTGTCTGTATGGAGTTTGTACGTTCTCTCTGTGACTGCGTGGGTTTTCTCCGGGTGCTCAGTTTCCACAATCCAGCAATTCGAGTGTGGAAACAGGCCCTTGGGCCCACCGAGTTCCTGGCGGTCCAGCGATCATCCCGCACACTAACACTGCCTTACTTGCACACAAGGGGCAATTCACAGAAGCCAATTAACCTACAAACCTGTGCGTGTGCGAGGAAACCGGCAGCGCCCGGAGAAAACATGCAAACTCCGTACAGACAGCACCAGTAGTCGGGATTGAACCTGGGTCTCTGGCGCCGGAAGGCAGCGACTTTACCGCTAAGCCACTGAGCCGCTTTATGGGCACCTCATGAACTCTATGAAAGGAAAGTGAAAATCACAGAGTAATTAAAGGATAAGGTGTATTTTTCTGAATTCTGAATTAATTTTAGCATATCAATGATCCTTTTCATTGATTTAATTACAGTCATTAGAGGATTATGCTGAATATTTTCTTCATTGAGCAATCAAAGTCTAATTCATTTTATGCTTTTTGTGGAATTGATTGTGGAATTGTGGATATATAATTAAGGCAGAGATAGATAGATTCTTGATTAGTTCGGGTGTCAGGGGTTCTGGGGAGAAGGTAGGAGAAAGGGGTTAGGGGGGAGAGATAGAACAGCCATAATTGAATGGCATAGATGGGCCGAATGGCCTAATCCCGCTCCTATCGCTTATGAACCTATGAACTTCTGATTCCTTCGTGCGGGAAAAAAATATTGAAATTACATGTGATGTGAATCATAGATAGTTTGAAAATAAATGGAGGAATTTTTTGCCAGAAGAATTCGGATTAAATCTTTCCATAATGGATATGATATATGTGAGGTTTTAAATGGTTTATTTACGAATTGTGCAGTAAATAAAATGGAATTAGCCTGCTCAGCAGTAAATGTGGATCCATTATTTTAGTTTTTGTTTAGTTTAGAGATAGCGCGCGGAAACATGCCTTTGAACGGGCGTGTCCGCGCCGACCAGCGCACTTCACACGTTAACACCATCCGACACACACTAGGGACAAGTTACAATTTTATCAAATCCAATTAACCTGCGAACCTGTGAATCTTTGGAGTGGTCGAGGAAACCGGAGCTCCCGGGGAAAACCCACGCAGCCACGTATAGACAGCACCCGTGGTCAGGATCGAACCCGGGTTTCTGGCGCTGTAAGGCATCAACTCTACTGCTGCGTCACCGTGCTGCCTGGATGCTGGGTGCCATTACCTTTGAGGGGGTGGTTAAAGTTATGGATCTAACAGAGTTGTGGATTAATCTTTCAGACAAATCCGAACCTCCAGGACTGGCCTAGAACTGCTTAATCCTTCCAGTCAATGAAGCCCCATAGTTCAGTTCAGTTTAGTCCATTGTCACGTGTACCGTGAAAAGCTTTTGTTGCGTGCTAAGCCGTCAGCGGGAAGACAATCCATGATTACAATCGAGCCATTTACAGTGTAGAGACACATGATAAGGGAATAACATTTAGTGCAAGGTAAAGCCAGCAAAGTTCGATCAAGGATAGTCCGAGGGTCACCAATGAGGTAGATAGTAGTTCAGCACTGCTCTCTGGTTGTGATAAGATGATTCAGTTGTCTTATAACAGCTGGGAAGAAACTGTCCCTTAGTCTGGTGGTGTGCATTTTCACACTTCTATACATAGACTGCTGAATGCCTGTATAAGAGACTCAGGCCACCCCGGCAATGCCAGGTGCAGTTGACATAGTGGGTGAGGAGATGGGCAATGCCAGGTTGCCCTGCATCAGAGTCGCCAATGATGCCAGTCCGTGTTAGGCAGCATGTAAGGTACCTCAGTAGTTACAGCAGTTCTCCAGCCTGGGTTTTGGGCTGAGTTGCAATCAAATACTAACATACCGTGAGCTGTAGGGAGAAGTTCTGCAGGCGTGGTCTCTACTCCTAGGAGCACAGGAGGATGAGGGCTGGTCTGATCGAGGTGTATAAAACCATGAGAGGAACAAATCGGGTAGATGCACAGAGTCTCTTGCCCAGAGTAGGTGAATCGAGGACCAGCGGGCATGCGTTTAAGGTGAAGGGGAAAAGATTTAATAGGAATCTGAGAGATAAACTTTCCACACAAAGGGTGGTGGGTGTATGGAACAATAGACAATAGACAATAGGTGCAGGAGTAGGCCATTCGGCCCTTCGAGCCAGCACTGCCATTCAATGTGATCATGGCTGATCATCCCCAATCAGCACCCCGTTCCTGCCTTCTCCCCATATCCCCTGACTCCGCTATCTTTAAGAGCCCTATCTAGTTCTCGCTTGAAAGTATCCAGAGAACTGGTCTCTGAGGCAGAGAATTCCGCAGACTCACAACTCTCTGTGTGAAGAAGTGTTTCCTCATCTCTGTTCTAAACGGCTCACCCCTTATTTTTAAACAGTGGCCCCTGGAACGAGCAGCCAGAGGAGGTAGTTGACGCAGGGACTATCGCAACGTTTAAGAAACAATTAGATATGCGCTAGGTGAAGACAGGTTTAGAGGGATATTGGCCAAACGCGCCAGGTGGGACTAGTGTAGGTGGGACATGTTGGTCGGTGAGGGCAGGCTTGGCCAAAGGGCCTGTATCCACACTATGTGACTTTAATTCGATAACTCAGTAATAATCTAATCTTGTTTGTGGCCTCCAACTAGCAGGCTCTTGAACGCCACACAACACTAGCCTCAACCATGGACCTCTGTGAACTACCTTTGATTGCACTAAGGTCTACAGGAATTTTGCCCTGCTGTTGTGGATATACAAATATATAAAATATGTAATTAATTATATATATTAATTTTTGCTTTTCTTTTGACAGACACAGAATGCTGGAGTAGCTCAGTGGGACAGGCAACATCTGTGGAGAGAAGGAATGGGTGATGTTTCGGGTCGAGACCCTTCTTCTATTGTTTATTACATACTGTACTATCCATGTGTACACTGTTTACAAGCCTTTTTTGCACGTGCAAGTAAAAATTTCATTGCTCCGTTAATGGTATATATCAGAATTAACCACTCCTGTCTTTCTGATGCCCCTGCTTATACCTCAGAGAGTGATAGAGTGTGGAAACAGGCCCTTCGGCCCAACTTGTCCACATCGGCCAACCTATCCCAGCTACATTAGTCCCACCTGCTCGTATCTGGTCCATATCCCTCCAAACCTGTCCTTGTCCAACTGTTTCGTAAACTTTGGGATAGTCCCAGCCTCAACTACCTCCTCTGGCAGCTCGTTCCATACACCCACCACCCTTTGTGTGAAAAAGTGACTCCTCAGATTCCTATTAAATCGTTTCCCCTTCACCTTGAACCTATGTCCTCTGGTCCTCGATTCATCTACTCTGGGCAAGAGACTTGTGTGTGCATCTACCCGATCTATTCCTCTCATGATTTTATACCTCCTGCCATCTCACTGCTACCATTGACACCTCTCACCGTCCCCACCCCTTCACTCAGAGACCTTTCTGCTGATCAACTAACAAACCGTGGAGGAACTGCGCTGCCTTCCCATTTCCCAGTTTCTCCTCCTTCTTTGTACAAAATGTTTATTTTTACCTGGATGATCTTTTGTGAATTTGAATTTCTATGATAAAATATTATAAAAGAGCTTTTGAGTGAGATTTACAGTGATGCGTTTGAAACTAAAGATACTTTTTTTCCCATTCATCTTCCTTGTTCACTGATTGATTGAAAGATACAGCATGGAAACAGGCCCTTCAGCCCTCCGACTCCACACTGACCATCATTCACACCAGTTCTGTTATCCCACACTACACCCGTTACAGAGACCAATTAACCTATTAACCTGCATGTCTTAACTGGAATGTGAGACAAAACTAGAGCACCTGGAGGAAACCCACGTGCTCACAGGGAGAACGTGCAAACTCCACACAGAAAGCAACTGAGGTCAAGGTCGAACCCGGGAACTCTGAGATCTCTGAGAATTAGCGATCAGCCATGATTGAATGGCGGAGTCGACTCGATGGGCCAAATGGCCTCATACTCCTACAACATGTGAACGAGTGAACTCTGACGCTGTGAGGCAGCAGCTCTGTCTGCTGTCCCCCTGTTGAATGACTGTTGCATGCCAAACTTATTAAAAGGCTTGAACTTACTTAAGGGCCTGTGAGGTAATTATTTAAGGGCTCACGAGGTAATTCAAGAGCTCTCCCGAGTTTAAAAAAAAAATCAAACTCGTGGTAAGTACGTAGAATGTACGTAGCGGGTACGTCGGAGCTCGGGACGTCTCTTAGCGGCTCGTAACGCTAACGGCAGGTACTCAGGAAACGCTCGTGAAGACTCGTGAAGATTTTTCAACATGTTGAAAAATATCCACGAGAGCTCCGAGTAACTATGAGCAGCTATTACCGTAATTCTCCGAGTTCGAATCAGGGGAAACTCGGGAGAGCTCTTGAATTAGCTCGTACAGTGGGACAGGCCCTTTACACTTGCTCTTGGCTAATCTTAATGCAACCTGTACAAATGTGAGTAACATATCATCCGTTTGTGCAATGATAATGAAAAGATTTATGTAATTATACATAATGAGAACTTCAGACTGAAAATCATTTTGATAAAATGTTTCAAAGAAATTTTAGTCAATCTAATCAAGGGCTTCGAGATATGATTGTAGTCTTGGTTGCTAGAAACGACAACACTACTTGAACAAATGTACTACTGGTACAACACAGAAGGATGAGGAAGGACCTCATTCAGACCTCAGTATCGAACTGTGAAAGGCTTGGATCGAGTAGATGTGGAGAGGATGTTTTCATCGTTGGCAGAGGCTAGGACCAGAGGCCATAGCCTCAGAATAAAAGGACGTACCTTAAGAAATGAGATGAAGAGGAATTTCTTTAGTCAGAAGGTGGTGAACCTGTGGAATCCATTGCCACAGACGGCTGCGGAGGCCATGTCAGTGGATATTTTTAAGCCGGAGATTGACAGATTCTTGATTAGTATGGGTGTCAGGGGAGAAGACCGGAGAATGGGGTTAGGAGGGAGTGATAGATCAGCCTTGATTGAATGGCGGAATAGACTTGATGGGCCAAATCCTAGAAGTTTTAGCTTTATGTTTTAGAGATACAAGCGGGGAAACAGGCCCTTTGGCCCACTGAGTCCGCACCAACTCCAACTCGCACAATAACACTATCCCAGGGACACTTTTTTACATTCATGCCAAGCCAATTAACCTACAAACCTGTACGTCTTTGGAGTGTGGGAGGAAACCGAAATTCTCGGAGAAAACCCACACTGTCACGGGGGAGAACGTGCAAACTCCGTGCAGACAGCGCCCGTAGTCGGGATCGAACCCGGGTCTCTGGTGCCGTAAGGGATGTAAGGCAGCAGCTCTACCGCCGCGCCACCGTTCCTGCCATTAGAACATGAACTTACTTAATACATATTTAAAAATTAACATAGACCTTCGGCAAGGTTGCAGTGCTCAGATGACAAACACTCAGTCCTCAGCCATTCAGTTTATTATCTCACCTGCAGCCATTGATTACAATACAACCCTGCAATCCATTCTTCATCGCGGAAACGCTCCCATCAGGAGGTATCGTGATAAATTATTCATCTTATCCGAGTGTCAGGGCATAGCAATTCATTTAAATGGTTTGTGGACACTGTTGGGAATGCAGTATAAAGGCAGAGCCAGGCCTGTCCAGGACTTGCACCACATGTAACCTTTGGACAGGTTTATCTGTCGTTGCAAAAGATAGAAACTAAAATGTGGTAAGTTCCAGGAGCAAATGGCACATACAAGTTGAAACAAAGCTGCTAGTCAGCCTAATGATGTTTGCTTGTTACAGATTATAACTCGCTGAACGTAAATACCATTTTACCAGCCTTAAATTAAGTCATTTTGTACATAATGGAATGGTTTAGTTAAAGAGCAGCTCAAGGTTATACATTTTTGAACTACTATACATTATTTATCCAGTTCGTAAGCAGATTTTAAAAAGCGATCCATTTAGCATTCGCTTAGTTTAGCTTCATTCAGTTTAGAGATACACCGCGTAAACAGGCCCTTCGGCCCACTGAGTCTGCGCCGACCAGCGATCCCCGCATACAAACACTATTCTACGCAGATTAGGGACCGTTTACATTTATACCAAGCCAATTAGCCAACAAACCTGTGCGTCTTTGGAGTGCGGGAGGAAACCAGAGCTCCCCGTTGAAAGCTCACGCAGGTCACTGGGGAGAACGTACAAACCCTGTACAGACAACGGCCATAGTCAGGATCGAACCAGGGTCTCTGGCGCTGTGAGGCAGCAACTCTACCACTGCGCCACCATGCCGCCCCACTGTGTCTACTGAGGAGTTGAGGTAGCCAATCCACTCAAAGTGCAGTATTTTCAGGCGATGAGGCATAGGAGCGACATTAGGCCATTCAGCCCATTGAGTCTTCCCCTGTGTAACTTCTCCTTGGAAACGTTCTGCACCTTAATTTCACCCGTCAAATATTTGCACTGCAAAACTGGGCTATGAAGCTCGTAATTTTCTAATTTGCTACATGAAACACCTCCTCGTTAACACGGCTCACACACTCATGTAAACGAGTTTGTGCAGTCGTGTTATTATGCAGCTTAGTATGATGGTGACATAGACGGTCGAATAGTAAAAGGCCTGGATAGAGTGGATGTGGAGACTCCACTAATGGGGGAGTCTAGAATCAGAGGCCAGAGCCTCAGAATAAAAGGACATACCTTTACAAAGCAGATGAGGAGGAATGTATTTAGTCACAGGGTGGTGGATCTGTGGAATTCATTGCCGCGCTGTGGAGGCCAAGTCATTGGGTATTTTTACGGCAGAGATTGACAGATTCTTGATTAGTAATGGTGTCAGGGGTCATGGGGAGAATGGAGTTAAGAGGAAAAGATAGACCAGCCATGACTGAATTGCAGAGAGACTTGATTGGACAAATGGCCTAATTCTGCTCCTAGAACTTATGACCTTATGACACAAGGTTCTCTGAAAAGCTAATTTAATTAAGGAAATTCTCTCTCCCCCCCCCCCCCCCCCCCGCCAGACCCGCTGAATGACTCCAGCACGTTGCATCTATCTTCGATACAAACCAGCATCTGCAGTTCATTCCTACACAGGGATGTATAGTGGATGTTCCCACTAATGGGAGAGTCTGGGAACCGCAACAGACTTTACAAACAGCAGAAGTCTTTACAAAAGAAGACATAAGGCACTGAAGTAACTCAGTGGGTCAGGTAGCATCTCTGGAGAACATGAATAGGTCACTTCCCGACCCGAAACGTCGCCTGTCCATGTCCTCCACAGATGCTGCCTGACCCGCTGAGTTACTTCAGCACTCTGCGTCTTTGTTTGATAAAACAAAAGCTCCGTCTGCTCTCTGAGTAGAAAGCAAAAAGACTCGTTCGTGTTTAGTTTAGTTTAGTTTAGTTTAGAGATACAGCACGGAAACAGGCCCTTCAGCCCACTGAGTCCGCACCGACCAGCGATCCCCGCACATTTACACTATTCCGCACATACAAGGGAACATTTTACTGTTATGCCAAGCCGATTAACCTACAAACCTGTACGTTTTTGGAGTGTGGGAGATCCCGGAGAAAAACCCATGCAGGTCACGGGGAGAACGTACAAAACTCTGTACAGACAAGACAGCACCGGGGGACGGGATCGAACCCGGGTCTCTGGCGCTGTAAACGCTGCAAGGCAGCAACGCTACCGCTGCGCCACCGTGCCTTTGATAAAACGTTCTGGCTCAGTGCTCTGGCCAACATTCAGCCCTCCATCACTGTCACACAAATGCATCTGGTTATTATCATCGGATGCTTGTGGGAGCTTGTTGTGTGCATATTGTTGCTGTGTTTCCGTCCAACTCAAACGGTGACAAAGTCCCTCGGCAGCACTTCATCCGCAGTAACGCGCAGCGGGATGACAGGAAAGGCATTACAGAAATGCAAGTCTTTCTTTCTCAACATTTGCCCATTGTTCTCGCTGACAGAGGAAAAATTAATGCTCTGTAAGGCTGGTTCTCTTTCCGTAAGCAGATACTGTAATATTAGTCCTGCCCTGCATGTCTTGGGTCAATGTGGGGGGGGGAGGGTGCAGTATGCCTGCTTTGCTTTTGCCTTTTATGGTAGCTGGGTGGTTCAGTGAATCAGCTATTGAATAAATACCCATTGTTTCCCTAATGACTGTGTGACAGTTACATTCTATTCAGGCAACTGATTAATTATGAAGCATATGAGGCAAGATCCATTACACCCTCTTAGAGGATCATCATATTGTGTGTTTTTTAATTGTTTGATTCTCCAAATTATAATGTTCTGAAGGCTGGATTCTAAGTCTGAAGAAGAGTCTCGACCCGAAACGACACCCATTCCTTCTCTCCAGAGATGCTGCCTGTCCTGCTGAGTCACTCCAGCATTCTGTGTCTACCTTCTAAGGGCGAGAATTTGCTGCATGTCCCTTACATTACTTTCAATATCTTAAAAATGGCCCCTGCAAGTACACCTACAGTGTTATCTAATTGCAGGATGGAACTGCTTTGAAGTTGGACACAAAATGCCGGAGTAACTCAGCGGGACAGGCAGCATCTCTGGAGAGAAGGAATGGGTGACATTTCGGGATCGAGAAGTAACAAGAAGGGTCTCGACCCGAAACGTCACCCATTCCTTCTCTCCAGAGATGCTGCCTGTCCCGCTGAGTTACTCCGGCATTTTGTGTGTATCTTCAATTTTCTTGGTCCCGCTCTGGGAGTAGAAGTGGGGGCGGATCCGGACCGCAACGGCCGTGAGCCGCAGGCCGAGCTCGGCGATCGTTTGCCTGCTTCTGCTGCTGTTGGAGGTGAGACGTCGTGTCGCACCAGGGTCTTGGGCCTGTCCCACTTTGGCCGTCGGTTCCGCTACAGGCCGATGGCGCGCGAAGATTTCATTCGCTACAAAAACTTTGGAGCCCCGCGCGATGTCGTGCACAACTACATACCCCTCCGCGCTTCTCAGTGGGACCGGCCGCACGCGGCCATACGATGCCCATGCGCCTCAACGCGACCACGAGGTCACGTAATTTGCGTGCCAAGGACACGTAAGTGGGACAGGCCCTTTAAGTAGAGTGCCATATTCGAACCCAGCGGTAGAGTTGCTAACTCCCACTTTCACAACCTAATTCACGACCTCTGCCGAGTTTGCCCTTGACTCATACTCGCAGCATGGTTGTCACAAGGTCGTAGGAGGTCATATGTAGGCCGTAGGTAGGTCGTGATGCTAGTCATGGGTACTTGTGGCATCAAGTAGGTCGGGGCGTTTTTCTAGCCTGATGAAAAATGTCCACGAGAGCATGAGCATGTGCGGGCAAAGAGAGAGACATAAAGTTGCTAACTGACAAAGAGGTTATTGGTAGTTGGATAATGGGGTTCTAGGAGAACAGCAGGTCAATGAGACTAGTGCTGTATATCATTAGAAGATGCATCCAGGCATCATAACAAAGTGTGTCAGATCATTACTTTTATTTGTGGGCTGCTTCAATGTTCTCAGAACACCACTGGCCTCAGCTGCTCGTTCTTCCACGAACTACTGATCATCTGTCTGTGGACCCTCCTGCCCTTCTGTGGACCCTCCTGAATGTGTCTATGCTCCTCATGTCCCAACTGAGCTCCAATCCAGTGCCTGAAACCTCTGGTGTTTGGTCTTTTGAAAGGTTGCTCAAATCAATAATGAGATCAAGTTCATAACTTCATCAATTCTGGGAGCAGAATTAGGCCATTCAGCCCATCAAGTCTACTCCGCCATTCAATCATGGCTGATCTACCTCTCCCTTCTCCATTCTCCTGCCTTCTCCCCATAACCCCTGACACCCATACTAATGAAGAAGCTGTCACAATCTCTACCTTAAAAGTATCCATTGACTTGGCCATCTGTGGCAATGAATTCCACAGATTCACCAACCTGTGACTAAAGAAATTCCTCCTCATCTCATTTCTTAAGGAACCTCCTTATATTCTGAGGCTATGGCCTCTGGTCCTAGACTCTCCCACCAGTGGAAACATCCTCTCCACACCTTCTCTATCCAAGCCTTTCACTGTTCGATAAGTTTTATTCTGAGGCTATGGCCTCTGGTCCTAGACCGGAGAGGTGATCTGTACAGCTGTCTGTGGCAGTTTCCTTTTGGAATCCTTCCACCAAATGTTACAGGCACAATTTAAGCAGCACAGGTCAGTCTCAATGATAGGCCTCTGCTGATTAGTGCAATCACTGGCAGGATGTGGATTACTGGTGGCCAATAACTAACACTCAAATGAAAAGGCCACATCAGTTTAATATGCTGCTGTTGCTGCTGTTGCTGCTGCTATGCCACTACCAGCTGTTGGTTATACATGCAATCCAATCCCAATCCCACACTTTTCAATGTTTAGTCAAGAACTGAATTTTAGTTTTGTTTAGTTTGGAGATGCAGCGCGGAAACAGGCCTTTCGGCCCACTCTACCGCTGCGCCACCGAGCCGCCCTGTTGCGTGCCGTTGCTCTGAGAAGGCAGGAGAGGGAAAGATAGATCAGCCATGACTGAATGGCGGAGCACACTCGATGGGCCGAATGGTCAAATTCCGCTCCTATGTATATGTCGAGCTTGGCACATCAAAATGCCTTTCAGCAGCACAATACGGATGGCACAGTGACGTATCTGGTAGAGCTGCCGGTTACAGCACCAGAGACCCGGTTCAATCCCGACTTTGGGTGCTGTCTTTGTGGCGTTTGCATGTTCTGCCTGTGACTTTGTGGGGTTTTTTTTTCCGGGTGCTCTGGTTTTCCCCCCACATCCCAGAGACGTGCAGGTCTGCAGGTTAATTGGCCTCTGTAAAATTGCCGTTATTGTGTAATGAGTGGATGAAAAAGTGGGGTAACGTTGAAATTGTGTGAATGACTGATTGATGGTCAGTGTGTACTTGGTGGGCCAAAGGGCCTGTTTCCATGCTGTATATCGTTTAAAAAAATATCTACAGGCGTTAGAAACTGGTTTGCTGGGAAAGAAATGGCACAAAGAACTGCAGATGCTGGGGAATCTTGAGCAGAAACAACAAAGTGCTGGAGTGGCATAGATGGAGCGAAGGAAATAGGCAACATTTCGGGCTGAAATCTGAAGAAGGGTTTTGGCCCGAAACGTTGCCCATTTCCTTCGATCCATAGATGCTGCCGCACCCGCTGAGTTTCTCCAGCATTTCTGTCTACCTTCGATTTTCCAGCATTTGCAGTTCCTTCTTAAACCAAGTGCTGGAGTAGCTCAGCAACTTAGCAGACTGTCCGAAGGAGGGTCTTGACCCGAAACGTCACCCATTCCATCTCTCCAGAGATGCTGCCCGTGTATCATTTAAACGTTACTCCAGCTTTTTGTGTCTATCTTCGGTTTTAACCAGCATCTGCAGTTCTCTCCTGCAGAGATACTGTCTGACCTAATGCTTCTGCACGTTGAGTGTTTTTCGCAAGTAAAACTCAGCAGATTGGGCAGCGAAACACAAGTTCATATTTCATGTCTCCGACTTTTCATTCAAAACCGGGAAAAAGTTAGGAATCAGACAAAATCTGCGGTGGCAGAGATGACGGGGCGGGGGAACAAAAGGGAACATTTTGGTGAGAGGGTGGAGATTGGCAGAGACCTACCTGATAGACAGGAGTGCTGGTGATGCCAGTGGGAGGAAGGCGAGACTGGGAGGAGGTGGAACTCGCAGGAGATGAATGAAACCTGCAAAACCAGAAGAGGAAAGAGGAGAAACAATGTTGGAAACATGAGATACGAGGCGACTGGAAAGGAGAGTTGAATTTGCTTTCATGTCCCGAGGTAACACGCCAAGTTTGGAAGATGATACGCCGTTCCACAAGTTTAATACAAGTTTCATTGGATTAGTGCAAGAGGCCAAATGCTCAGAGATCAGAATGGGCTGGAGGATTAAGGTGACGGGAGCTGTTAAACTTAGGGTCACCTTTGCTCCTGAACACATTTGTTCATCAAAGGGAACATCACCCAATCTGTGACTGGGTTCTCTGATGTAGAGGAGGCCACGTTTGTGAGCACTGCACTACATTGGACAGGTTCAGGCGGATCACTGCTTCATGTAAGCCGCAGCTCCTGTGAAGAAGTTGCAGCACATTGTGTTAAAAGTAGTTTTTCACAAGACCATATACAGTTGCTTGCAAAAGTTTTCATACCCCTTGAACTTTTCCACATTTTGTCACGTTCAAAACCACAAACGTAAATGTATTTTATTGAGATTTTATGTGATAGACCAACACAAAGTGGCGCATAATTGTGAAGTGGAAGGAAAATGATACATGGTTTCAAATTTTTTTTACAAATAAAAAACTGAAAAGTGTGGCGTGCAAAAGTATTCAGCCCCCTTTCCTCTGATACCCCTAAATAAAATCCAGTGCAACCAATTGCCTTCAGAAGTCACCTAATTAGTAAATAGAGTCCACTTGTGTGTAATCTAATCTCAGTATAAATACAGCTGTTCTGTGAAGGCCTCAGAGGTTTGTTAGAGAACATTAGTGAACAAACAGCATCATGAAGCCCAAGGAACACACCAGACAGGTCAGGGATAAAGTTGTGGAGAAGTTTAAAGCAGGGTTAGGTTATAAAAAAATATCCCAAGCTTTGGACATCTCACGGAGCACTGTTCAATCCATCATCCGAAAATGGAAAGAGTATGGCACAACTGCAAACCTACCAAGACATGGCCGTCCACCTAAACTGACAGGCCGGGCAACGAGAGCATTGATCAGAGAAGCAGCCAAGAGGCCCATGTTAACTCTGGAGGAGCTGCAGAGATCCACAGCTCAGGTGGGAGAATCTGTCCACAGGACAACTATTAGTCGTGCACTCCCCAAATCGGGCCTTTATGGAAGAGTGGCAAGAAGAAAGCCATTGTTGAAACAAAGCGATAAGAAGTCCCATTTGCAGTTTTCCATAAGCCATGTGGGGGACACAGCAAACATGTGGAGGAAGGTGCTCTGGCCTGATGAGACCAAAATTGAAGTTTTTGGCCTAAATGCAAAACGCTATGTGTGGTGGAAAACTAACACTGCACATCACCCTGAACACACCATCCCCACTGTGAAACATGGTGGTGGCAGCATCATGCTGTGGGGATGCTTTTCTTCAGCAGGGACAGGGAAGCTGGTCAGAGTTGATGGGAAGATGGATGGAGCCAAATACAGAGCAATCTTGGAAGAAAGCCTGTTAGAGTCTGCAAAAGACTTGAGACTGGGGCGGAGGTTCACCTTCCAGCAGGACAACATACAGCCAGAGCTACAATGGAACGGTTTAGATCAAAGCATATTCAAGTGTTAGAATGGCCCAGTCAAAGTCCAGACCTAAATCCAATTGAGAATCTCTGGCAAGACTTGAAAATTGCTGTTCACAGACGCTCTCCATCCAATCTGACTGAGCTTGAGGTGTTTTGCAAAGAAGAATGGGCAAAAATTTCAGTCTCTAGATGTGCAAAGCTGGTAGAGACATACCCCAAAAGACTTGCAGCTGTAATTGCAGCGAAAGGTGGTTCTACAAAGTATTGACTCAGGGGGGCTGAATACTTTTGCACGCCACACTTTTCAGTTTTTTATTTGTAATGAAATTTGGAAACCTTGTATCATTTTCCTTCCACTTCACAATTATGCACCACTTTGTGTTGGTCTATCACATAAAATCCCAATAAAATACATTTACGTTTGTGGTTGTAATGGGCCAAAATGTGGAAAAGTTCAAGGGGTATGAATACTTTTGCAAGCCACTGTATATAGGAGCAGAATTTGACCATTTGGCCCATCGAGTCTGCTCCGCCATTCGATCATAGCTGATCTATCTTTCCCTCTCCAGCCTTCTCAGTGTAAAGGCGCGCAACAGGGCGACAGGGTGACACAGCGGTAGAGTTACTGCCTTACAGCGCCAGAGACCTGGGTTTGATCCCGACTATGGGTGCTGTCTGTGCGGAGTTTGTACCTTCGCCCCGTTACCTGCGTCGGTTTCAATACAGCACAAACATATTCGAATGATGGAAAATCACCAAGTGACATCTGTTTCCCCTGAAATACATTTTTAAATATAGCAGCAACCCCTCCACCTCTTTTTCCAGAACTACATACATCAAAAAAGTTATAGTTGGGAGGAGCTGTCTCGATCAGAATGGTTGCACTGTTATTTTGTTCCAGCCATGTTTCAGTTAAAAACATAAAATCCAGTTTAGAGGTGGTAATAACATAATTGACTAAAAATGATTTGTTATTAAGAGACCTAACATTAAGCAGACCTATCCTGATGGTTTTATTGATAAGCTTTGCGGTTGGTTTTGGTTTGGAGGGAATAGGTATTAGATTTGTTAGGTTAGCAGTGTGTCTAAGTTTCCCTTTGTTTCCTCTCTTAGTAGTCACAACAGGAATGCAGAAGGTGCCATGCTTTGACGTAGGTGACCTTGGGTTCAGCTGATAAAACATTATTGATTAAACATGTGAATTTTAATAAAGTACCAGAACAAAGGGAGGCTGCAGATCTTTGGTTATTGAGTAGAGCTACTACTCGTGAAAAAAAAAAGCTGTTTTTATGTCTGGCTGTGGCAGCTCTGACTGTCCGGAGTCGCCTTCCAGAGGAAAGTGATTCAAATGTGAGGAGGAAATCAGTACACCTGAAAGAAACCACCCAGAGGGCAAACATGTAAACTCCACACAGACAGTTCCAGAGATCAGCGACATATCTAAAGAAGGGTCCCAAACCCCCAAACGCCATCTGTCCATTCCCTCCGCGGATGCTGCCTGACCCAATGAGTTCCTCCAGCAATTTGTGCTTTTGGTCAAGATTCCAGCACATTCCTTGTGTCACCAGAAGTAATGGTTAAATCTGCTAACAGCTGCTCCACAAGTGCCACTGCAAAGCAAACCTCTCCATTCACCTCAATAGTGAAGCATCAATTGTTCTATCTACGTACGGTATTGAGATTTCATACTTTATAGATACAGCGTGGAAACAGTCCTTCCGGCCCCACCGAACAGCGATCGCCCCATATACTATCCTAGACGCTAGGAATAATTTGCAATTTACAGAAGCCAATTAACCTACAAACCTGTGTGAGTGTGTGTGTGTATATAGTGCTACATAGTGCTAGTGCACAGAGGTTGCTGGTTGGTGCGGCCAAAGGGCCTGTTTCTGCGCTGTATGCTAGAGTGCTATATTATACATATATAATATGTAAACTAGAGTCATCAAGAGTGTTTTATTGTCATAAGACACCAACTCTGCAGCTGTGCCTAAATGTTTCTTTTTCTTGATTGATTGGAATCATCGGTGCAGAGTAAGTACAACATTATATGGTTTGGAAAGCAATCTTCTCGTAAAAAAAATGAATTCTATTTAAAAAAAAATCTATCCAGGTTGCAAATGATTATTGTATTTTTGCTTTACTGGACATTTATCCAGCTGCGGTTCGGGCACTGAGAGATACTGCAATTAATTTGAACGCATTCTAGTTGATTAACCACTGGCGCTGGCGCGTACCACGATCCCCCTCCTACTATTTTCCTCTCGACGCTTCGTTTCGCGGTGGCAGAGTCGAGGGAAGCTCGGCCACCCGTAGGACAAGCGTCGCACAAGCTGCGGGGGAAGGTGAGAGTGCCGCTGAACTCTGAAAAAGAAAAATATTGAACTTGAAGAGGAGATCCAGTAAATCACAGGAAGAAAAGTTCACGTGGGAAAGCAAGGATTTTACGCAGCCAATTCCGAATCTCTCTTTTCAACTTTTTCATTTAACTTCTACATCTAGTCATTGGAACATCGAAAATGTACGGGTTGGAAGGAAATCACTTGGTCCATCGTGTTTGGCTCAGTGAAAAAAGCGACCCGTTCTAATGCCTCCGTCTGACACTAGATGTACATCCCCCAATAGACAATAGGTGCAGGAGTAGGCCATTCGGTGCTCCGAGCCAGCACCGCCATTCAATGTGATCATGGCCGATCATCTCCAATCAGTACCCCGTTCCTGCCTTCTCCCCATATCCCCCGACTCCGCTATCTTTAAGAGCCTCTCGCTAGCTCTCTCCTGAAAGCATCCAGAGAACCTGCCTCCACCGTCCTCTGAGGCAGAGAATTCCACAGACTGGTCACAGCTCTTTAAATACACTGCCAAGTATTGTCTAAATGGAGTTAGGCAGTGAATTCTAGAGCCTTTTCATTATCTGGGGCAAGCTTTCCAAATCTCCCCTCTAATCCTTCCACCAGTTCCTTATTATTTATGTGTAGGAAGGAACTGCAGAATCTGGTTTAGACCAAAGAAAGACACAAAATGCAGTCCTGACCACGGCTGCTGCCCATACCGAGTTTGTACATGCTGCCTCTGACCACGTGGGTTTTCTGCGGGTGCTCCAGTTTCCTCCCACATTCCAAAGAGGTGCAGCTTCTGTAAATTGGCCCTAGTGTGTAGGATATGAATGCAAGATAACACATCTCGCGTAAAGGTGATTGATGGTCAGCATGGACTAGGTGGGCTGAAGGGCCTGTTTCCACACTGCGTCTCTAAGAAATAGCTGGCTGAGTGATTTGTCCTTGGGCTGAAACCCAAGGATCAGCACGGTTCGACTCTACTTAAACTGTCCCAAACTGACCCAACGCATAGCAAGACGCTTTAACTCCCGTACCATTCCCACAATGACCTTACTGTCCTGGGACTCCTCCACTGTCAGAGTGAGGCCCAGCGCAAATTGGAGGAACAGCAACTCATATTTCACTTGGGCAGCTCACACCCCAGTGGTTTGAATGTTGACTTCTCTAACTCCAAGTAACCCTTGCTACCCCTCTCTCTCCATCCCTCGCCCATCCTAGTTCTCCAACTACTTTCACTGTCCTCCTGATTAAATTTTACTGATTGTGAGCCTTGTTGTCACCTTCCCCTCAGCTCACAATGATCCATTGTTTAAGAAGGACCTGCAGATGCTGGAAAATCGAAGGTAGACAAAAATGCTGGAGAAACTCAGCGGCTGAGGCGGCATCTATGGAGCAAAGGAAACGTTTCGGGTCTGAAGAAGGGTTTCAACCTGAAACGTTGCCTATTTCCTTCGCTCCATAGATGCTGCCTCACCGGCTGCGTTTCTCCAGCATTTTTGTCTACCAACAATGATCCATTCTGCATTTTCCGTCGAACCTGATCTCTCGTTTTCACATCCTACCCTTCCATATCTCTATGTCTCCCTCTTCCCTGACTCAGTGTGAAGAAGGGCCTCCACCCGAAAGGTCGCCCATTCCTCTTTTCCAGAGATGTTGCCTATTGAAACTAAACTAAACTAAATCCCTTTACTGAGTAATGCAATGGATGGCAGAACAGGTTCAGCAGCCATGTGCGGCTAAAAGTTAAAAATCACCGAATCCCTAAACAATAATGCTAACAGTTAAAATAATAATATTAAAGCCTCTTTCAAGAAATCCGGCGGCAACATTGCCCTTCAGGACATTTTGACCGATTATTCTTCATCCATTCTGAGTGTGTAACCATGTGTAACAGCACAATTTTGTTTGCTGCTCCGCCTGCTAGCTGTACGCTGAATGTAACCTCAGACACAAGATCAGAGGTGATTAAATGTTCTCACGTGTAAATTTAAGCTTCAGCAACACATTCCCCATCCCATCAATGGCACATTAAATTTGTATAACGATCCTTTTCACTTTTACGACCAATCTATGCTAGCATCCTGGCCAAGCTTTTTTCTTGGTTTTAGTCTTAATCTTTAACAGCTGCCACTTTTCTTGTCATGCACATTTATGCCGTCACTTTACGGGGACGTTCACATCTTACCTTCAAGTTTTTTTGCTTTTGTGTTCAAATCATGCAGCTTCCTCCTGACCTCCTGCCAAGCCATTGGAGCTGTCGACACTCAAAGGACGAGCTGTAATAAATTATCACTTGATTGTCTTTGTAAATTTGTTACTCTCCTCCTCCACAACAACTGTGCTTATTCTTCTCCTACTAGTTTAATTTAGTAGATACAGCATAGAAACAGGCCCTTCGGCCCACTGCTGTTCACGTTGACCATCGATCCCCCGTCCACACTAGTCTGAAGGAGGGTCTCGACGTTTCAATTCCTTCTATTGATCTCTCGTTTTCACATCTTACCCTTCCATATCTCTATGGCTCCCACTTCCCTGACTCAGTCTCGGCCCAAAAGGTCACCCCTTTCCTTCTCTCCAGGGATGCTGCCTGACACCCTGAGTTACTCCAGCATTTTGGGTCTTTCTTCGGTGTAGTTCTGCAGTTCCTTCCCACACTAGTTCCATGTCATCCCACCTTCTCATCCACTCCCTACACACTAGGGCCAATTTACAGAAGCCAATTAACCTACAAACCCACACGTCCTTGGGATGCGGGGGGAAACCAGTTTAGCTGAGAGAATGGAGCAGCTGGGTTTGTACACTCTGGAGTTTAGAAGGATGAGAGGGAATCTCATTGAAACATATAAGATTGTTAAGGGCTTGGACACACTAGAGGCAGGAAACATGTTCCCGATGTTGGGGGAGTCCAGAACCAGGGGCCACAGTTTAAGAATAAGGAGTAAGCCAGTTAGAATGGAGATGAGGAAACACTTTTTCTCACAGAGAGTGGTGAGTCTGTGGAATCCTCTGCCTCAGTGGGCGGTGGAGGCAGGTTCTCTTGATGCTTTCAAGAGAGAGCTAGATAGGGCTCTTACAAAATAGCAGTCAGGGGATATGGGGAGAAGGCAGGAACGGGGTACTGATTGGGGATGATCAGCCATGAACACATTGATTGGCGATGCTGACTCGAAGGGCCAAATGGCCTTCTCCTGCACCTATTGTCTATTGTCTATTGTCCATAGCTCAGAGGAAACCCACAGAGTCAGAGGGAGAACATACAAACTCAGTACAGACAACACCCATGGCCAGGATTGAACTTGGGACTGTGGCTCTGTTAAGGCAGCAATGCATTCAATGCCTGTGCCACAGTGTCACCTGTTAGCTTAGATATACAACATAGAACGGACCCTTCAGCCCAATGAGTGCACACCGACCATCGATCACCCACCCGTTCACACTAGTTCTATGTTACCCCACTTTCTCACCCACTATCTGCACACTTGGGGCAATTTACCAAGGGACCATTAACCTACAAACCCGCAAGTCTTTGGGATGTGGGAGGAAACAGGAGCACCCTGAGGAAACCCACGCAGTCTGGTCACAGGGAAAACGTGCAAACTCCACACAGACAGCACCCGAGGTCAGGATCGAACCCGGTTCTCTGGTGATGTGAGTTAGCAGCTCTACCAGCAGAAGCAGAATCTGCTTGTCCTTAGCTAAAAGATGAGCTTGATATCAGGCCAGTAAATGCACATACTTTTCACACATCCCCATCCCACAAAACCCACGTTGGTGACAAGTTAAGTGGCTTCAGGGATCAATGTTACATTTATTGCCTAAAGTTAAATGTAGGCGATACTAACAAAATTGTATTCTGCTGTTTCACACAAATGGGAAATATCGTTCCAATGATTATGGTTATCTCGATAGATTGCTTACCAATCGCCTAGCTCCGTTCACCAAAATGAAAATATAACTTTAAAATGTGTTCCTTAAACGAATTACATGCATTGATCCCAACTGACACTACTAATGATGTCTGTATAGTGACCTGTCACCAGTAAAAGCATGCTTTTCAAGCTTCACTATAGAATATAATCATTGCGAGATCCATTTTGCATTCCATTAGTGGAACAGGCAGGATTCGCGAAGGGCAGAGGGATACTGTATTTTGGATGTTGTAAACAACCATTCTTTTGCTTTGATTAGTACAATTAACCTTTTGCACCCAATGTTATTTACTTATCAGGAACAGTGGGTCCTGACTGTTAGATCCCGGTTCTAGGAAGTGGCACAAAATGGTCGGTAGGTTTTTGGCTATGAATGATTTATAGAGGCCACTGGTGACTTAAGCTGTAAATCCTGAGGCATTTCTTTTGTCGTAGGAGTGAAAGTCTGTTGGTGCATTTTGTGTTGAGTCACTGCCTGCGGTAGAACGAGACTCTTGCTGGGCATACACATGCCGTTACCTCCGCTATCATTTCTGGGTGCTACAGATATTTTTTTCATCCGCTCAGGTTCGCTGACTGACCGCGTGGCAGGTCGGGCCTGTGTCAAACGCTGCTAAATAGCCGGATCTAGCTGTGAAAACAACCCACAAAGTGCAGAATCAGTCGGCCAAACGTTTGAAAACGAACGCGATACGTATCCTGCCGTGGCAAAACATGCCTTTGTCACTTTCGAAACTAGAGCTCCCCTTGGACCATGTTCAATCATATCAGGACCTTGATTGTACGCTGATGTAAAATAATCCCTATGGTTCTTTGCAAAGTCTACATTCATTGCATCATGCACTTGAGAGGACTCCAATAAGATCCCCTTCTTAACTACCGAAGAAACCAGGCCTATACTGAAACCAGTCATAATGACCCTTCAGATAAGGTTGAAAACAAACATAACTAGACATTTGCACAATAAACTGTCAACATTGATTTTCCTATCGACAACCGTTCATTTGGTTACCAAAAGCTACTGTGTTTATAATCCTGTAGAATGGTTAGGCCAGACTGATTTAACCTTTTGCAGGAGTCTTGGAACTGTTCAGATTTGTGTCTGTCTCCCTTTGCCTCATAATTACGCTCCTATTCATCTGATCAGCTGCATTTTCAGCCGGTATGAAAAGTGTCACTGGGACTTGAGAATGCTCAGGAGGTGGAAATGGTTGAACTTCAAATGGTTGAACTTCAAACGGCTGTTAGAATAAGAGAGAGAGTTGCTATTCCGTCCACAAGGGGGAATTGATGAGCTGCCTAACAGGCTGGCACTCCACTAGCCCTTCTCTTAATCCAGTCTCTGTAATCTGCTCATTTGTACAACTTTACCTTCATCAGATCATGCTTACTATATTCACCAAGCGGAATAGAACAGCGAGCTGTAAAAGTCCCAGATTAAGTCAATTATCATGGGCAAAATGCTGGAGTAAGTCAGCGGGCCCAGCGTTTTATGTCTATGTGTGGGAAAGAACTGCAGATACTGGTTTACACCGAAGATAGACGCAAAATGCTGGAGCAACTCAACGGGACGGGTAGCATCCCTGGAGAGAAGGAATGGGTGACCTTTCGGGGTTGAGACCCTTCAGACTCATTTAATCTTATTTTGTGTCGATCTCCACCGTAAAACCAGCAACTGAAGTTCCTTCCGACACATATTGTTACAAGTGAGTTGTTTAAGAAGGAACTGCAGATGCTGGAAAATCGACCTTATTACAAGTGAGTGTGTTTTTTTTTAAATTAAATACTTTGAAACCAATTTTTTTTAAAGTTACCGGAAAACCAGCATTATTATAGCAACAACTCTGAAGTAACTCAGAAACTATTTGGTTTTTAAATAGCAAATCTGTTTGGGAATGTAAAGCACATTGTTTCGGCAGTGTGTACCCTTTGTTATGCTATTTGCCTTCATTCCTGATTCTGTTAGGATCTGAGCTATAATTTGACTGAGCGTTTTACCTGCTCCCTTTTAATCATTAAATACACAGTATGTGCGTGTTGAACATTTGCCGCATTCCCACTAGCAAGTCTACACTTGCCCTGGTGACATCACAGGACGCAAGTAGCCTCCCGTTAATGAGGTGCAAGCCATTGGTTAGTGCTAATGGATAACTCAGCACAATTAGACCTTGCCAACTATTAATCTCTGCCCGCATGCCTTTTCAGAGGAACAACCGCTTGTAATGCTGATAATTACTGTGCAACTCTCGCCGATATCCAATGGCATGCTTTTGCAATGGGCTATAAAGTTTTGCATTCAGCGCTAACTGTTTATTTAGCCGCCTACCACACAAGGTGCTGCTGAAATCCCAACCATTCAGATAAGCCCGAAAGCTGAGGTAAAACACAACATTGTGAACCTTCAAGATAGATATTTCTTATTTTTATTTAACGTAAATTTATTGAGCTCTATTAAGTTTGCTGGTAGGTAGGGTCTGACTTTTTGTTCAGCCTCTTGATTTAGATGTATTAAGCAATAGAATGATATTGTAAAGAGAACCTTTTATTCCTGAGTGTAGGTTAATGGGTTCAGGATGTCTTTTTTTTAAATTTCCTTTCCTCATTCTTGGAGGTCTGCTGAAACGTACTAATAATCCAGTTATTATGAAACTATGATGAAAACATGCCAGCGATGGCCTATCTTTCCAGGCTGGATGGTGTTTAGGTTCATAAATGACGAATACAGAAAACTGTTACATATCTGGGAAGGAAACGCTGAACAACCATAAACTCAGGTGAGGGCGCAGTGCAGAAGGAAGTTAACTTTGTTCTGAAGATAGACACAAAAACGCTAGAGTAACTCAGCAGGACAGGCCGAATCTCAGTCGAAAAGGAATAGGTGACGTCTTCAGTGCTTGTTCTTTGAAGAGCCATGTTGAATCTCCCGATTGCTAAAACCATTTTAACTCCTGACCTATTCCTACACTGACCTTTCAGTCCAGGGCCACCTCCATTGCAGAATGAGGCCACACACAAGCTGGTGGAGTGGCACTTCATATCCTGCTTGGGTAACTTACGACCTAATGGTATGAACATTGAATCCTCCAATTTTAAGCAACGAACCTGACACAGGTTACAGGTGTACACGATGTCAGTGAGGCCACATTTTGAACATTGCGTTCAGTTTTGGTCACGCTACTGTCGGAAAGATGTCGTTAAGCTGGAAAGTCTTATGAATATGTTAAGGGCATCCAAGGACTCAAGGGCATGAGCTGTAGGAAGAGGTTAGGCTGGCAGGGACTTCAAATTTCTTGGAGCACAGCAGGATGAGGAGTGATCTCTGCAGGCATATAAGGTCACGAGGGAAGAAGTAGGATAGGTGCTCAAAGTCTTTTACCCAGAGCAGGGAAATCAAGAACCAAAGGAGGTGAGAGGGGAAAGATTTAAGAGGAACCCGAGGTGGGAACATTTTCACACAGAGGATGGCGGGTCTATGGAATGAGCTGCCAGAGGAGGCATCTGAGGTGGGTATATGTATTACACAGTCCGAATGTTCACCCTCGATTTCCCCGCATGTTCTGGTTTTCTCCGTCATCTCAAAGGCGTGAGGTTTGGTGGGTTAATTGGCCGTTGTGAAATTGTCCCTGGTGTAGTATTGATGAGTGACAGAATCTGGGGGCAGTTGGTGGGTAAAGGACGGGAATAGGTCACAGGGTGATTAGTGGGGAGTGGGATAGTTCTGAGAGCAGGCGTGGACTAGATGGATCAAAGTGGCCTCCTTCTTTGTTGTGGTGAGATACGGTGCAGGGGGGCATGTTTTATGTGGTTTAAAAATGTGCTGAGACTGTTGAAATTCCAAACCGGGCAAATAATGGAATAAGAGTGACCATGTTCATCAGACCTATAACAGCCCGTAAAGATCTGCATGCAAGAGCTACTGTCAGAGGGGCCTATTAGTTACTCGTTTAGTTTTTGTTTAATTTAGTTTAGAGATACAGTGCAGCAAAACAGGCCCTTTGGCCCAACGAGTCCGTGCTGACCATTGATCCCCGCACACCAACACTGTCCTAGACACTGAGGGCCATTTACAATTAAAACATTAAAAAAAATAATAATTTTATTAGAAGCAGTTGTGCAAGGAGAAAGTAATCGACATAACAATTATACCATTTTCGTACAGCTTCAATTTTAACATTTTATAAACTAATAAGTAAATCGGCAAAAAAGAAAAAGGAAAAAAGGGAAAGAAAAAAGAAAAGAAAGAATTTTGAAAAAGAAAGAGAACGAGAAAAAAGAAAAACCCCTGACAAAAAAACCCATTTACAATTTTTACCAAAGCCAATTAACCTACAAACCTGTACATCTTTGAAATGTGGGAGGAACCCGGGGAAAACCCACGCGGTCACGGGGAGAACGTACAAACTCCGTACAGACAGCGCCCACAGTCAGGATCGAACCGGGGTCTCTGGCGCTGTGAGGCAGCAACTCTACCCCCTGTGCCACCGTACCACCCTTGCCCATCATTATTCTGTTACAATCTAACTTCTCCCCCTTGGTATTACAGAAACCTCCCAAACATAGAGAAGGTCTTTCCCACAGAACCTTTCCAATTCATTGAACTGATTCTAATTAACAGTTGATCCATGGCAGAGGTTAAGGTTATGAAACTAACAATGTGCACTGAAGGAAGCTGTAACCGACAGAGGCACCTCTGGTGGCATTTAATATTTAAAAGATTTAGGTTGACAGCTGGGGTTTAAAAGCACCGGAGCATAGGAAATTCACATTGATATTAAAATAGAAAATGTGGATATTCAACCTGTAAGCTAATTCAGTCAAACCCGTTTCAAATTCAGCATGAAAATCGATGATTATTTAGAAGAGCAGCCTGTCTGATCTCAGCTCTGTTCAAAGCTTTTTGGTCAGTAGGTTGTGATACATCTCCAAACATTTAAGTACTAGAATCTAAGCTGGCGCTATTTGAGTTCTATAGCGAGGGGGGGGGGTACAGCCTTTTAGATGCAATGGTAAAGGAAAACCCACTTTGATTGAGAGATTTCATGGCCCTGATATTTATCTCTCACACTGCATGATTCACAAGCACTGAATCTTCAGCGCCTTGCTGTTTCTGAGAGCTTGCTTTGCTCACATCAACTGCAGCCTACGTTACAGCAATGACTCCACTTTAAAACACCACTCCATGTGCTGCAAAGTGCAGCAAAGCTGCCATCTGATTGCAGGCGATGCTAATCTATTTGAGAGTGCACTAATTTACAACACGATTAAAAAACATTTGTTCTCATCGCTTCGCAAGCCAGCGAATGTCCTTGCTGCTAGGATAGACTGGATTGGGGTGGCAATGTAGAGTTACTGCCTTTGCAATGCCGGAGACCCGGGTTCCATCCTGACTGCGGGCGCTGTCTGTACGGAGTTTGCACGTTCTCTCTGTGACCGCGTGGGTTTTCTCTGGTTTTCTCCCACTCTCCAAAGACGTAAAGGTTTGTAGGTTAAATGGGGAAAACCCACGCAGCTCCGTACAGACTGCACCCGCCGTAGTCAGAATCGAACCCGGGTCTCTGGTGCTGTAAGGCAGCTACTCTACCGTGGCACTGCTCTTGGTCATGTTAAACATCCTTGTTCTTGTAATTTCCTTTTAGGAAATGAATAAGCTTTCTTATGCTGCTTTAAGGTTTTTCGAGCTGCAGAATAAATAGGTCAATATACGTAGGGAATTATCCACGAAATCTGTTTTATTAAAAGTCAACATCCAGCGGTAATAAAAGGTCACGCAACAGATTGTACATGAGTGTAGAAGGGCTGAATTCTTCTCCAAGTGTGGGTTTGCAGCTGAGGAGAAACACAACCAGGTTCAATGCACTGTATGTAAACCGTTACAATTTACTAAAGAGCCCTCGCTCATCCTGCAGGATACGTTTGTGTTGTAAATCCACTTCTGATTGTTTTTCTGCTTGCTCGGGAGGGGTAGGAAATTAAGTTCTGAGCGGGCATTTAAACTGTTCAGTGCCACCCCTGAGTATAGTCGGGTCATGGCCAATAGTGAAAAAAATTACTTGGCAGTGAACATGTTAATATTGGCCACCAAAAAAGCTGAGATGTGTATCAGGAGGATGCATGAGAGATCTCTATGTATGCAATGTGAGGACATCTGAGATATCAGAGACGGACAAGAGGATAAGATGATGAAGTTTCAAAGTTGGTAAAAGCTGAAAAATATTCCTGGTGAGAAAGTTCTCAACTTCATGAGTTTTCTCAAACTATTACAAATCCCTTTTTCTTCTTTCCTTTGGGGCTGATGTTATTGAGGACATAGTTGAGCAAGCTCGTTGCAGGAAAACGAGAGGTAAGGTGGGTGGACTGATTGGGGGTGATTTGCCTTCATCAGCCATCAGAAATGGTTTCCATTGGGTCAGTCCAAGAGGCAATGGGAGAGAAATCAGTTTGCACTATTTTTGGGGCATAATATTGGGTGCGACACGACTCTGTCCGATGCACTAATTTATGAATCATCCTCAAGCATCTTTATAGGGACCTAGCAACATCTTTCATTCCTGTAGGCCATATCAAGGCACCTTCCTGCAACAACTGTGGATGCCCTGAAAAAAACAGGGTCCATCAGTGCAGGTGTCTCTCTGTGATACACAGGGTACAGAATGTGTGTCTCTGCAATTAATCCTCAATAGAAGATAGACACAAAATGCTGGGCTGACTCAGCAATGGCAGCATCTCTGGAGAGAAGGAATGGGGAACGTCTCGGGTCGAGACCCATCTTAAGACGCGAAACATCATCCATTCCTTCTCTCCAGAGATGCTGGCTGTCCCGCTGAGTTACCCCAGCATTTTGTGGCTATCTTCGGTGTCAACCAGCATTTGCAGTTCCTTCCTGCACATTAATCCTCGATGGCTCCATCACAAGCAATAGCAGCATTTGGGTATCTCATTGATCATTGATGGTTCTTTAAGTGCACATAAATGGTGGCCTGGAAACAATTCAACAGCATTTTCATCTAGATTTATGAAAAAATAACTTTCTTTAACTTATAAAACATAGGAATTGGTCGTTTGGCCGATTCAAATCTGTACCAGGTACTAGAGGAGCATTCCCATTTGCCCTTTCCTTGTACCCTGAAAATGTATTATCTCTCACACATATGCTTGTCTTTTCCCCTTAGACACCCTCGTGCCATTTTACCTCAGGTGTGGTTTCATATTTGTGCCATCTGACGTCCAGGCACTCCTGAATTTCCTAACTAAGCTTCTCCACTGTGTATAATACGCAAACATTTAGGGCAATGAGGCTTTCAGCCTTAATGGTTAACATTTGTGCCAACATTTGTGCCAAGTTAGTAAATGTTTTTTCTCTAAATTCTACTCCGCCATTCAATCATGGCTGATCGGCCTTCCCCTCCCAACCCCATTCTCCTGCCTTCTCCCCATAACCCTTGACACCCATACTAATCAAGAATCTGTCAATCACCATCGACCTGGCGTCCACAGCCATCTGTGGCACTGAAATCCACAGATTCTGAATTCCACCCTCTGACTGAAGAAATTCCTCTTCATCTTTCTAATGGTATGGCCTTTTATTCTGAGGTTATGGCCTCTGGTCCTAGACTCTCCCATAGTGACAATGTTCTCTTCACATCCACTCTATCTAGGACATCTTCTCCACATCCACTCTACCCAATTAATCCCCTTCTCTTTGTTTCCGCTAGTGGCAGAATCTAAGACTAGAGGGCACAGCCTCTGAAATAAAGGAGGTTCTTTTAAGAAGAAGATGAGGAGAAATTTCTTCAGTCAGAGGGCGGTGAATCTGTGGAATTCTTTGCCACAGAAGGCTGTGTAGGCCAAGTCAGTGGATATTTTTAAGGCAGAGATAGATAGATTCTTGATTAGTTCAGGTGTCAGAGATTATGGGGTGAACGCAGGAGAATGGGGTTAGGAGGGAGAGATAGATCAGCCATGATTGAATGGCGGAGTAGACTTGATGGGACAAATGGCCCATTCCTACTCCGATCATTATGAGCTCTGTTGAAACGTTGACTTTATTAGGCACACTTTTCAGCCCCTATCACACGCCCATATTTACACATATTATTGTTGAAAACAATGCAGGGGCACGAACGACAAGTTAGCCCCCTTCTCTCTCCATCAATGCAGTGCAGATAGATGATTTATCCTGGGACTTTCCTGGTTGATATGACTCAGTGTTTAATGCCAATAGGCAAGCTGTCAACATACTGAACAAACACCTTCAATTCATTTGCTAGAGATTGCCGAGTGTATCATATTCACTGCAATCCCTCAGCATCCCAGCAACCAGTAAACAACGGGCAACAAGCAGAAATATATCACCTGAAGGAGGGCAGCAAAATGAAACTAGCAGTGAACCTGATCCACAATCAAAACAGGCATGTTACCACAACTAGGGAGCAGTCCTGAACTACTATCTACCTCATTGGTGACCCTCGGACTATCCTTGGTCTGACTTTACTGGCTTTACCTTGCAATGAACGTTATTCCCTCATCGTGTATTGATACACTGTAAATGGCTCGATTGTAGCCATGTATGGTCTTTCCGCTGACTGGATAGCACACAATCAAAGCTTTTCACTGTACCTCGGTACACGTGACAATAAACTAAACAGAACTGAACTGCAAACTTAACTGAGGTTAAAATATTGCCAGAGTGGTTTGATTTAACAGAATTCAATAAGGGGCACAAAAAGTTGGAGTAACTCAGCGGGACAGGCAGCATCACTGGAGAGAAGGAATGGGTGCCGTTTCGGGTCAAGACCCTTCTTCTTCAATAAGGGGCACTCTATTGCCAATTAAAGCGGGACTCTGCTGACTGTGAGCAAGTTGTTCATGGTGGGTGGCCCAACATAATAAATACCAGGCTGAGCATTTAATTGATTGCTGATTCAATGTCACTAGTCTTGTGTTACTCTGAGAAGCTGAGGGGTTGAACCTAACTTATTTTATTCCAAAAATAGACTCAAATTGCTGGAGTAACTCAGCGGGTCTGACGGCATCTCTGGAGAAAATGATTAGATGATGTTTCGGGTCGAGACCCTTCTTCCGAGTGAAAGTTGGGCAAAGGGAAACGGGAGATATAGGCGGTGTCATAGAGAGATATAGAACAAATGAATTAAAGATATGCAAAAAAATAATGATGATAAAGGAAACTGGCCATTGTTAGCTGTGCGCTAGGTGAAAATGAGTTGCAGACAATGAGACTCACCAGGAACACATTGACAACCACTAAGGTCGGGGAGGGACGGGGAGGGACGGGGAGGGACAGGGAGGGACGGGGAGAGAGGGGATCCAAGGGTTACTTGAAGTTAGAGAAATCAATATTCATACATATTTTATTCTAATCTATTTCAACAATGGCAATTATTGCAACCGAGCATTAAGCAAGGCTTGAGTGCAATGACAAATGACCAAATGGTTTTGAATGTGTGTCTTGAAATATCATTCTATTCTTAAATCAGTTATAACTTTGGACGTATGACTGGAAGATTATAGAGCCTCAAACTTCCTTCAATAGACACGTACAATGTATAAAGGTGCAATCAGCCTGCAGGTCTAGTTAGAAACAAAATACAGGGTTTGTGTCAGCAATTGTGTTTTGTGTAACATTCCTAGACAGCTACCAGAACTTTGGTCCAAATGAATAACTGCTGATTATAGTTGAAACAGTAAGGTTAGACATAATTTTGACTTTGGATTCTTGACTGGGTTGAGGATTCCTATATATATATATATCATCTTGGATTCACTGTGTTAATTCCTATAAATGACCTTCATTTCACAGAGGTACTTAATACCAATACATACAATGTTCCCTCAATGTAGACTTGATGTATAATATTGGTCTCTCAATGTAGACCTGAGGTATAACAATGCTACCCCAATGTAGATGAGGTATGAAAATGCTACCTCAATTTAAACTTGTTGTATTAAAATGTTATCTCAATGTAGACGTGTTTAGTTTAGTCTAAAGATACAGTGCAGAAACAGGCCCTTCGGCCCATCGAGTCCGCACCGACCAGCGATACCCGCACATTAACACTACACACACTAGGGACAATTTTACATTTTACATTTATACCAAGCAAATTAACCTGCAAACCTGTACGTCTTTGGAGTGTGGGAGGCAGCCGAAGATCTCGGAGCAAACCCACGCAGGCCACAAGGAGAACGGACAAGCACCCGTAGTCAGGATTGAACCCGGGTCTCTGGCGCTGTAAGGCAGTAGGAATTCCAACGTGCCGCTCAAACAATTAAAAACTATGGCATCTCAATGTAGACTAGAGGTTAAAATTTAAGGCATAGCAATGTTACCTCATTGCAGACTTGAATAATAACAATGGTTTCTCAATGTAGACTTGAGATATAATAATTTGTACCTCAATGTAGACTTGAGGTACAGCAATGCTACCACACTATAAACTTGAGTAATAATAATGTTACATCAATACAGACCTGCGGTATAATAACGGATCCTCAACATTATCCGAAAAGATCGTGTGTATCTTTCATACGTTTCTTTCCTCTTTCTAAAGAAGGAATGAGAAATATCTCAGCAAAAATGCAATCAGATTCAAATCAATAAGGTGCCTTATTTCACAGTGATGTTCAGATCATTTTAGGGTCATAGATAGAGTCACACATGAAACAGTAACAGGCCCTTCGGCCCAAACTGCCCACACCGGCCAACATGTCGCAGCGACACTAGTCCCATCTTCCCGCATTTGGTCCATGTCCTCCAGATCTGTCCTATCCATGTAACTGTCCAACTGTTTCTTAAATGTTGGGATAGTCCCTGCCTCAACTACCTCCTCTGGCAGCTTGTTCCACACACCCACCACCCTTTGTGTGAAAAGGTTACCCCTCAGATTCCTCTTTTCCCCTTAACTTTAAACCTATGTTCTCTGGTCCTCGATTCCCCTACTCTGGGCAAGAGACTCTGTGCATCTACCCGATCTATTCCTCCCATGATTTTATACATCTCAATAAGATCACCCCTCATCCTCCTGCGCTCCAAGGAATAGAGTCCCAGCCTATTCAACCTCTCCCTACAGCTCAGATCCTCTATCCCTGGCAACATCCTTGTAAATCTTCTCTGCACCCTTTCCAGCTTGACAACATCTTTTCTATAACTTGGTGCTCAGAACTGAACACAATACTCTAAATGCGGCCTCACCAACGTCTTATACAACTCCAACATGACTTGTTGTTATGACTTAAGTGAGATCATTTCTAATCACTTAAGGACCTGTCCCACTTGTGTGTTATTTGCGCGTCACGCAGATGGCGCGCGAAGATTTTGTACATCCCAAAATCCTGGGGCACTGCGTGCGACCGCGCGTCACTACCTACGTCACCATGCACCATGCGCGAGTAATGCGCACCATGCGCGCATCACGTGCACGTCATGACACACGCGCCGTGTGTGTCGTGACGCGTAAATGATGTCGCGTAAATGATGCGCAAATGACTCCCAAGTGGGACAGGCCCTTTAAAGACCATTAACAACATTAGGATATAGGTTTAAGGCGAGAGGGGAATGGAACCTGAGGGGCAACCCTTTTCACACAGACGGTGGGAGCTTATAGAATGAGTGAACAGATGAAGTATGTGAGGCAGGTAAAATAACAACATTGACGAGACATTTTTTTTTTAATTAAAAAAAAAAAAATTATTAAAAAAATAATTTTAAATTTTATTTATTTATTTCTTTATTTTTTGACGATAGGTTGACGAGACATTTTGAACAGGTACATGAATAGGAAGAGCTGCGAGGGGCATGGGCAATGCGCAGCAAATGGGACTGGCTTGGATGGGACAGATGGGTCAACATGGACTCGTTGGTCTAAAGGGCCTGTTTCCTGCTACATGTGTCTCTGAATCTTTGATAACTTGGTTGACTGGGTTGATAGCTAAAATGGCCAATGCAACCAATCCTCTTCAATTCAGTTCAGTTTAGTTTATCGTCACGTGTACCGAGGTACAGTGAAAAGCTTTTGTTGCGTGCTAACCTGCCAGCGCAAAGGCGATGATTACAACTGAGCCATTCTCAGTGTACAGGTACACGATAAGGGAATCTCACAGTTAAAGTAAGAAACGTCACTGTAGGAGTAGAGATTTAAAAGTGTGGGGCGATTGTGATATGTGATTGTAGATGTGTGTCTGTGGCGAGCACACAAATAGTCGCTTGGGTTGGGCACCAATTCCCATGCCTGCAATCTACTCTCGGCAATGTAAACTTGTTTTCAATTGCACCACTATGGTCAATTGAAACCTCAGTTAAAGGTTGGTGTCCTGAGAGTGTTACAGCCAACTTTATAATCAGCAGCTCCAAAGGCTGGTGACGACCAGACAAGTCAATGGCCTTTATTTAAGCTCAGCATTGTTGAGCACCAGGAGAAGAGTCAAGAGTGTTTTATTGTCGTATGTCCCAGATAGAACAATGACATTCCTGAAGAAGGGTCTCGACCCGAAACGTCGCCTATCTCCTTCGCTCCTTAGATGCTGCTGCACCCGCTGAGTTTCTCCAGCTTTTTGTGTACCCTAGAACAATGACATTCTTACTTGCAGCAGCGCAACAGAATATGTAAATATAGTGCACTGTAAACAGTATAATAAATAAGAAAAAAAGTTTAGTGTGTGTATATTTACATATACACACATATGCATGCATATACATATACGCACACATACATGCATATACATATACACACCCAACTAACTACCCAACTAACTACCCAAACAGCCTACCAAGCACCTGTTTCCCCAATAGTTGCAGAGTCGGCCAGTTCCACACGGGCCACATCAGTCACCTCAGAAGTCACAGAACAGGGAGGCAGCAAGCCACCTTTAAACCCAAAGGTAGACATGAACTGCTGAAGTAACTCAGCGGGACAGGCAGCATCTCTGGAGAGAAGGAATGGGTGACATTTTGGGTTGAGACCCTTTTTCCTTTTGCGCAGGAAACATGTTCCCGATGTTGGGGGAGTCCAGAACCAGGGGCCACAGTTTAAGAATAAGGGGTAAGCCATTTAGAACGGAGATGAGGAAAGAATTTTTCACACAGAGAGTTGTGAGTCTGTGGAATTCTCTGCCTCAGAGGGCGGTGGAGGTCGGTTCCCTGGATACTTTCAGGAGAGAGCTAGATAGGGCTCTTGAAGATAGCGGAGTCAGGGGATATGGGGAGAAGGCAGGAACGGGGTACTGATTGTGGATGATCAGCCATGATCACAATGAATGGCGGTGCTGGCTTGAAGGGCCAAATGGCCTTCTCCTGCACCTATTGTCTATTGTCTATTGTCTATAGCTCAGAGGAAACCCACAGAGTCAGAGGGAGAACATACAAACTCAGTACAGACAACACCCATGGCCAGGATTGAACTTGGGACTGTGGCTCTGGTAAGGCAGCAATGCATTCAATGCCTGTGCCACAGTGTCACCTGTTAGCTTAGATATACAACATAGAACAGACCCTTCAGCCCAATGAGTGCACACCGACCATCGAGTTCACACTAGTTCTATGTTACCCCACTTTCTCACCCACTATCTGCACACTTGGGGCAATTTACCAAGGGACCATTAACCTACAAACCCGCAAGTCTTTGGGATGTGGGAGGAAACAGGAGCACCCTGAGGAAACCCACGCAGTCTGGTCACAGGGAAAACGTGCAAACTCCACACAGACAGCACCCGAGGTCAGGATCGAACCCGGTTCTCCGGTGATGTGAGTTAGCAGCTCTACCAGCAGAAACAGAATCTGCTTGTCCTTAGCTAAAAGATGAGCTTGATATCAGGCCAGTAAATGCACATACTTTTCACACATCCTACTGGCCTCTATTGTCACCCATTCCTTCTCTCCAGAGATGCTGCCTGTCCCGCTGAGTTCCTCCAGCATTTTGTGTGTATCTTCGGTTTAAACCAGCATCTGCAGTTCCTGCACTTAAACCAAAAGGGTTGTGTAAAAATAAGTCACATTAGCTTAGTATCTGACTGTGTCTGTAAAATGTTGTTGTGTTTCTATGATGCATAAACAGAGTGTACAATTTAGCCATCCATCTAGAATGCCCGAGCACAATAAACTTCATGGGACTTGGTGAGGGAGTCATCAGGGTGACTCACCTGCTGTGAGACCAGTTATTTTTAGACGGGTGCAAAGCAATTAGCTTCCTAGTAACACCAGTGTGTTTATTCTTCTCTCTCAAACAGTCTTATGCTCTCCTTGTGTAGGAAGGGACTGCAGATGCTGGTTTACACTCAAGATAGACACAAAATACTGGAGTAACTCAGCATCTCTGGAGAGAAGGAATGGGTGATGTTTCGGGGTTGAGACCCTTCTTCAGACTAATTTTGTCTTATTTTGTGTCCATCTTCGGTGTAAAACCAGCATCTGCAGTTCCTTCCGACACATGTTATTACAAGAACGTGTTTTTTTTAATGAAATACGTTCAAACCAATTAAAAAAAGTTACTGGAAAACCAACATTATTATAGCAATTCAGAAACTATTTTGTTTTTAAATAGCAAATCTTTTGGGAATGTAAAGCACATTGTTTCTGCAGTGTGAACCCTTCGTTATGCTATTTGCCTTCATTCCTGATTCTGTTAGTATCTGAGCTATAATTTGACTGAGGTCTTACCTGCTGCCTTTTAATCATTAAATCTTGCATTACCGTTCCATCTATTTACTCCCATTCTCCATATCCATAACAATTATTTTTCACTTTATTTATTTCAGAAAGTACAATCGATGGACAAACAACGCAGTGGGAAGCAGGTAGCGATGAGAAAGCTACAAAGGAAAAAAAAAAACATTTTTTCCTTCAGTTCAAAGGGGTAGCACCATCAGTTTTTAGAGATTAGAGAGATATAGTGCGGAAACAGGCCATTTGGCCCACCGAGTGTGTGTTCACCAGCGATCCCCGTTACGTTAACACAATCATACACATTGGGGACAATTTACAATTTTTATTGAAGCCAGTTCATCTACAAACCTGCAAGTCTTTGGAATGTGGGAGGAAACCGGATCACCCGTGGAAAACCCACGCAGGTCACGGGGAGAACGTACAAACTCCATGCAGACTGTTCCTGTCGTCAGGATCGAACCGGGGTCTCCGGCAGCAACTCAACCGCTGGCCACCGTGCCACACCATCAGTGAACATGTCTAGCCGGATTCAGTTTTTCTCTTGTTCCACTCAAAATTACTAATGAACATTTAAAATATTATTTGTGTTTCAGATTATCTCTTCGGGATTAGCAAGGATACATACTCTGCTGATCATTAAGCACCCATTTATTTTTTATGTGAAGCCCATTTTATTCCCCTCAACATCCTCCGCTGTTACCTCTCACCTGCATATTGGAGTGGCCCTATTGACCAACAAGTGCTTGGAAGCCAACATGGGACACTTGGTGGAAAACCATGTTGCCACAGAGAGAATGTGCAAACCACTGGTTCATATATGCCAAGAATGTACTATGAAGCATCTTTGCCTCTCCATCTCCATCTTTCTCCCTCTTAAAGAAGGATCTCGACCCAAAACGTCACCCATTCCTTCTCTCCAGAGATGCTGCCTGTCCCGCTGAGTCACGCCAGCTTTTTGAGTGTATCTTCGGTTTAAACCATCATCAGCAGTTCCTTCCTACATATTTTTCTTCTTTAAAATGTATATTAAAAATCTATACCTCCAACCAGATTTTTTGGTCATTGTGCCGCCTATAGTGGAATATAAACTTTGTTTCATTATGTTTCAAGAGAGAGTTAGATAGAGCTCTTAAAGTTAGCGGAGTCAAGGGATATGGGGAGAAGGCAGGAACGGGGTACTGATTGTGGATGATCAGCCATGATCACAGTGAATGGCATGCTGGCTCGAAGGGCTGAATGGCCTACTCCTGCTCCTATTGTCTATTGTCTATTGATTATTGTCTATTGTCTATGTTGCTGGGGTATCCTTTGCTATGATGGTGCTGTATCACAAATAAACTAAATAAGCGCAAGTTGTTAATGAAAGGTCAAGAAGAATATCAGGCCGGTTTCTATTCTAGATTGCCATCCATTCCCCTCCATTCTCCTGTACACGTACAAATGTTTTGCAAATAGAATTTATGTAGATGGCTTGTGCCATTGCAAATACCCATGACCATTGTCCGAGAATGTAGCGTACATTTTTAAAGAGGGATTTCAATAAGCCCTCCGTGACCCCTTCCAAAATAAACAGCTTCACTGCCTTGCCTCCTTTAGTTTAGTTCAGAGATACAGCTTGGAAACAGACCCTTCAGCCCACTGAATCTGTGCCGACCTATGATCACCTGTATGTCATGACATTTTCTCATCCACTCCTTACCCACTAGGGGTAATTTACACAGGGCCAATTCACCTACAGCCGCAGGAATCTGTGATATGAGAAGGAAAAGGGAGCATCCCGAGGTAACCCACGCGGTCACAGGGAGAACGTACAAACTCCACACAGACAGCACCTGAGGTCAGGGTCAAACCCGAATCTCTGGCGCTGTGAGCCAGCAACTCTACCACCTGCGCCACAGTGCTGCCCCATTGTTCCTCAGTACCGAGCAAAGGTCATCAAACAGAGTGTTCCTCTCTCCTCAGATGCTCCCTGGCCTTCTGATAATCCCTCGCATCTGTTGTTAATGTGTAGGAAGGAACTGCAGATGCTGGTTTTAAACCGAAGATAGACACAAAAAGCTGGCGTAACTCAGCAGGACTGGCAGCATCTCTGGGGAGAAGGAATGGGTGACCTTTCGGGTCGAGACCCTTCTTCAGACTGAAGATGTTTCTGACCGAAGAAGGGTCTCGACCCAAAATGTCACCCATTCCTTCTCTCCAGAGATTCTTCGGGGTCGGAGATTGCAACCTTCACGTGGTCCACCCTGTTTCAATGAATGCAATCAACCTGGCGTGCACAAACAGAAGATCAAACAGAACAAGTTGTCTTACAACTTTAGGCTGTGCAGGCCACACGGAAGAGGAAGGAGATTCTTCCCGTTTTGTTGAGTTACTCCAGCTTTTTGAGTCTATCATCTGTTTTTAATTTCAGTTTCCCAGCATCTGCAGTTATTTTATTTTTCAGTTATGAAGGTTTACATATAAATTCCCAGTGTTTTTTGTGAAGGTAGAGTGTATCTCTAGAAAATTAATCATAATTATGTGTTCCTGCCACATGACACATATGTTTATTAATTGTGCATACAATTTTGTTAACAAAAAAAAGCACAGAAAATTGAGGAAGGGTCTCGACCCGAAACGTCACCTATTCCTTTTCCCCAGAGATGCTGCCTGTCCCACTGAGTTACTCCAGCATTTTGAGTCCGTCCTCAGTGTCAACCAGCATCTGCAGCTCCTTCCAACACACTGGAAATTACAATGCGCAAACAGGCCAACTGAGGTATTACCTACACGTGTGGCATCTTGTTCTCACGCAGCACTGTGAGGTGTTATTCAATTATTTTGCTACTGTTTATAATAATAAGGAAGTTGGAGACGGATAATCTGCAGTGGTTGTACTTTTGTCTCACACCACAATATGGAGACATAGAGTTGTACATTGTGGAAACAGGCTCTTCGGCCCAACTTGCCCTCGCCAACCATCATGCCCCATCTACACTGGTCCCACCGGCCTGCGTTTGAAGTATGAAATTCAGTCTTCGTCGCTTATTTCATTCATCAATTAGAGCACAGGAACAGTCACCTCAGCTGACCGTGTCGAACATGATGCCAAGATAAACTAATCTCACCTGCCGGCAAGTGTTCTGAACGCCTCCGTTCCCTGCATATACGTGCGCCTATTTATAATCCTCTCACATGCCACTATCATATCGACTTCCATCACCTTCTCTGGCAATGGGGGGCAGGTACCCACCATCCCCTGTCTCAAATACTGACCCTGAACATCTCCTTTAAACTTTGCCCTCTAGCCTTTGGCATTTCCTCTCTCTGGGGAAAAAGGTCCTGACTGTCTATCCCATCTATGCCGCCTGTAATTCTGTGTAAACGTAAAGGGACTGTCCCACTTGGCGATTTTGTCAGCGACTGGCGGTATCACTGAGTGACCTATCAGGTCACCGAAACATTTGCGGCATGATGACGTATGACGCTCAGTGTTTTTCCAAGTGTCGCAACCTTTTATCTGTCGCAGCAGGATTTTGAAACGTTCAAAATCTTGTGGCAAGACTGATATGACGCCGACAGTCAGTGAAAAAGGCCCTTTACAGGTCTTCCCTCAATCACCGGCATTCCAGAGAAAGCAATCCAGGTTTGTCGGATCTTCCATTGTGGCTAATATCGCCTACGCGAGGCAGCATTCCGAACTGCATCTGCAGTTCCTTGTGTCACCATTCTGCTCATCTCTTCCACACCCTCACCAACACCTCCACATCCCTCCTCTAATAAGGTGACCAAAAATGCATGCAATACTCCTGATGTGGTCTAACCAAAGTCTTATAGAGCTGCATCCTTACTTCCTGACTCTGAAACTCAATGCCTTGATCAATGAAGGATAGCATACCATATGCCTTTTTTTTAACCACTCTATCTCCTTGCGTTGCCACTTTCAAGGAACTATAGACTTGAACTTCAAGATCTCCGTGTACATTAATCTGTTGAGGGTCATGCCATCAACAATATTCTTACCTCCTCCATTTGACCTTCCAAAGTCCAACACCACACCGGCCAATATGTCCCAGCTACACTAGTCCCACCTGCCCACGTTTGGCCCATATCCCTCCAAACCTGTCCTATCCATGTACATGCCTGACTGTTTCTTAAACGTTGGGATAGTCCTTGCCTCAACTACCTCCTCTGGCTAACTGAAAAAGGGTCTCGACCCGAAACGTCGTCTATCTCCTTCGCTCCTTAGATGCTGCTGCACCCGCTGAGTTTCTCCAGCCTTTTGTGCACCCTACCTCCTCTGGCAGCTTGTTCCATACACCCACCACCCTTTGTGTGAAAAAGTTACCCCACAGATTCCTATTAAATCTTTTCCCGTTCACCTTAAATCTATGCCCTCTGGTCCTCGATTGCCCTACTCTGGGCTAGAAACTCTGTGCATCTACCCGATCTATTCCTCTCATGATTTTATACACCTCTATAAGATCACCCCTCAACCCCCAGAGCTCAGATTAAACTCTATCTGCCATTTTTCCACCCATTCCTATAGTTGATCTGTATTCAACTGTATAAGTTGACAGCCTTGCTCACAGTCCATAACTCCAGCTGTATCTAAACTAAAAAACTAAACTGAAATGCACTTAAGTCAAGTTCAATTATCACCGTTGTTACAGTACATTCTCTTCCCAAACGTTTAACCATATCCAGCACCAGCTACCTGTTCTGCGAGGACAAGGAACAACAGTATTGGAAATGTCACTTGTTTTCCCCCAGCCCACAGCTAACAATTGTGTTTCCTTTATCATTGTTACTTATTTAGCATATCTTTCATTCATTTGTTCTATATCTCTCTATATCACCGTCTATATCTCTTGTTTCCCTTTCCCCTGACTCTCAATCTGAAGAAGGGTCCAGACGCAAAACGTCACCCATTCCTTCGCTCCAGAGATGCTGTCTGTCCCGTTGGGTTACTCCAGCTGTTTGTGTCTATCTTCGGTTGAAACCAGCATCTGCAGTTCCTTCCTGCACAATTAGAAATGTCCCTGTCAACAGTAAACAGCTTCGTATTCATATCTGTTTGGTAAAGAACTATCCTATACCGCATTTCCTGGAATTTTAGAAGAGCATTCCTGTGGATATCTATTGTCACCCAGGGATTAGCTGTTGCAATGATCAATTTTAAAAGTCCATGAATTTGAAACCCCCATTACGGCAGCAAGGAAATTTAATCTCGGGTAATTAAATTTAACAATCCATTGTCAGCGATGATAATGTTGAAGCGAGTGGATTGTTGTAAAAGCCCATCTGGTTTACTAATGACCTTCAAGGACAGGGATCTATCCAGAGGGAGGCATGGTGGCACAGCGGTAGAGTTGCTGCCTTACAGCATCAGAGACGCGGGTTCGATCCCGACCACGGGTGCTGTCTGCACGGAGTTTGTACGTTCTCCCGGTGACCTGCGTGGGTTTCCGCCAGGTGCTCAGGTTTCCCCCCACACTCCAAAGACATGTAGGTTGTGGGTTAATTGGCTTCTGTAAATTGTCCCCAGTGTGCGTAGGACCTCCCCGTTGGATTGCAACCTTGTCGTGGTCGGGGAGCTTGTGTGTCTCAGTGACCCCTAGAGCTACGCCAGCGGGAGGTTCGTCTCCTGTTAGGGTCTCCCATGCTGGACAGGTCAAAGGGTAGAGGCGAGACGAAGAGCGATCCACTGGTCCTCCAGGTTGGAGATTGAGCACAGGGCTAACAACCCCGTCTCGTAAAACACATACGTTACGGAAACAGCAACTGAAGGAATCAACAAGGAGTGGAGGACCTGCGTTGCTGCCCTGCATGCCAGGAGGCATAATAGGCAGTAAGTAGTGCGCAGGACAATGCTAGTTTATGGGGATCACTGGTCAGCGCGGACTCAGTGGGCCCAAGGGCCTGTTTCCACCCTGTATCTCCGAACGTATACATAAAAATCTGCCATCCCTGTCTCATCTCATCTATGTGACTCCAAACCAGCCAACCTGAGAAGCAGGTTCAATCAGTCACTGCTAGCATTGGGAATATTTTACGCTGTTATTAATGAATTTAAGGTGCTAACTTCGGCTGTGACCCCTCATTTTAAACCTGAATATGTACAGGCTCCTGGCAGACAGGGCTTGACTTTGGGGGCTTTTAAAATATTAACACTTGGCCTGGTCCAACTCAGAAACAGGGCACAAAGTACTGCAGTAACACAGCGGGTCAGGCAGCGTCTCTGCAGAATACGGGTAGGCGATGCTTCAAGTATTGCCCCTTCGTCAGACTGATCGTAGGTGGAGGAAGAAAGCTGGGAGAGAGGAGAGGCAGGGCAAAGCATGGTGGGTAATAGGTGGACAAGGATGAGGGGAGGAGGGGGGGCTGATAGGCAGATGGTTGGAAGAAAGGCCCGAGATCAAAGCTGAAGGTGGAAGACAGATGCATTGAAGAGTTGTGATTTGTAAAGCCAGAGGAGGGAATGTAGAAGGATGGGGGGAGGGGGGAGGGGGATGGGGAGTGGACAAACAGGTACAATTCCAGGTGGGGGAGTGGGGGGGGGGGGGGTGTGGAGTTTGTTAGAGGTTACCTACAATTGGAGAATTAATTTTCATACCGTTGGGTTGTCAGCTACCCAAGCAGAATATGAGGTGCTGTTCCTCCAGTTTGCATGCAGACCAACACCAACCCCTTGGAGTCTAGTTAACCTTTGCTCTGATCATTTTACTTTGTGCTCTTCCCCCTCAGCGCTAGAAAGAAGGATTTGTTGTTGTTACGAAAGCAGTGTTTACCGTTTCCCTCAGTTATAACTGAATGATGGAATTATGGAAGATAGACACAAAATGCTGGAGTATCTCAGCGGGACAGGCAGCATGTCTGGAGAGAGGGAATGGGTGGCGTTTCGGGACAAGACCATTCTTCAGACGTATGGAGAATTATGGAAAGGTACTGTGCAGAAATGGACCCTTTCACCCCGCCTTGTCCATGCTGACATGCTGACTATCCACGATGATTGCCTGTATCAGGCCCATATTCTTCTGCTCCTTTCCTTTCCAAGTGCCTGTCCAAATGATTTAATTGTATCTGCATCTGCCGCTCCCTCAGTTTAGATTACTTTAGTTTAGAGAAACAGCGTGGAAACAGGCCCGCTGAGTCTGCGCCAACCAGCGACCCCCGCACACTAACACTATTCTAGGGAGAATTTACAATTTTACTAAGCCAATTAGCCTATGAACCCTGTATGTCTTTGGCGTATGTGAGGAAACCGGAGCTCACGGAGAAAACCCACGCAGGTCAGGGGGAAAACATATAAACTCCGCACGGACAGCGCCTGTCCCCAGGATCGAACCTGGATCTCTGGCCCTGTAGGGCAGCAAATCGACCTCTGCACCACCGTGCCACCCCGCCTCTGGTAGCTGGATCCATATAATCACCACCCTCTGCGTGGATAAACCTACTCTTCAGATCCTCTTCAATTATCTCCTCGCTCACCTTAAACCGATGCCCTCGAGCTCCAGACTTCTCTGCCCTAGAAAAAAGACTGACTATTTATCTAATCTGGGACCCTCAAAATATTTGTTAAAAAACCTGTAAAGGATCACTTCTCAGCTTCCTACATCCCAGTAAGAACATAATCATCTATCCAATCTCTCCTTGTAACGACAGCCTTCCATTCCAGGCAACATCCTCATGAATCTATTCTGCACTCTCTCCATTGCTACCACATTCTTCTTGTACGGTGGTGATTAGAACTGTACACAACACTCCAAGCATGGTCTAACCAATGTTTTTATACTCCATGCCTAGGCCTTTGAAGGTAATAGCCCTGTCCCACGGTGCGAGTTCATTCCAAGAGCTCTCCCGAGTATTAAAAAAATCAAACTCGTGGTCAGCACGGAGAATGAACGTAGCGGGTAAGCCGGAGCTCGGGGACGTCTCTTAGCGCTAACGGCAGGTACTCGGGAAGACTCGCTAACGGCAGGTAAGCACGGGAGGACTCGTGAAGATTTTTCAACATGATGGAAAAATGTCCACGAGAGCCCCGAGTAGCGACGAGTGGCCATTACCGTAAATCTCCGAGTTCGAATCAGGGCAAACTCGGGAGAACTCTTGGACTGAACTCGTACCGTGGGACAGGGGTTTAAGTGTACCATTGACTACTCTATCCACTTGTGTCTTCATTTTCAGGGAGCTATGAACTTCCACCCCAAGATCATCTGACATGTTCCGGTGTTTGATTTCCCAAAACACATGACATCATATATGGGCCTAACTCAAGGAAACGCCAGTGAGTCAAGAGTCAATAGTCTACACAAAGGGTGGTGGGTGTATGGAAAGGGCTGCTGGAGGTGGAAGTTGAGGCAGGAACTATCAAACGTTTAAGAAACATTTAGATACATGGAAAGGACAGGTTTAGAAGGATATGGACCAAATCCAGGCAGGTGGGACTAATATAGATAAGACATATTGGTCGGAGTGGGCAAGTTGGACCATTGGGCCGAAGGGCCTGTTTCCACGCTGTATCACTCTATGACTCTATAACAACTCCTCCACAGCAGTAAACAACTCGACTGTTACTAGTTTATACCTGTGTCCTGTTGTCCTAAAGTAATTGTTCAGCTTGAAATAGTGCAGAGTTTTTCTCAGTATTCATTTACTTCAATCTTTTAATGACTGTGTCAATTAGCATATCTTCTTTCACAAATGATGTAGGCGATATTATCATATTTCAATGAGTATTTTCCATTGGGATATCCAAATGAATTATAATCCATAGCACCATGGCAGTCGGAAATGCTGGAGTAGTAATCAGTGAGTGTATACATTTGCTTAGGTTTATTACTTAAGTCATGTGTAATTACAGTACAGAGGTACAGTGAAAGGGTGTTGTTTTGCTTGCGATCCAAACAGATCAGATATGCCATATGCAAATATAAACGATAAACTCGAGAACAATAGATGGAGCAAAAGGGAAGGTACAGAGTGCACACACTATATTTTTTAGCGCATCAGTTCGACAGACGAAGTCCGATGTCCATTATGTAGTAGAGGTGAATCAGATAGTATCCTGGCTCATGGAAGGACTGTTCAGAAGCCTGATATAAGGGAAGAAGTGGGGTGGGAGATTGCAACCTTCACGTGGTTCACCTTGTTTTGACTAATACAATCAACCCGACGTGCACAAACAAATAGATCAAATAGAACAAGTTGACCTACAACTTCAGGCTGCGCACGCAAGAAGAAGGGAAGAAGTTATCATTGAGTCTGGTGGTAAACTCAACTCCATATTATTATATACCTACAGTAGCCTTCTACATTCTTTCTTATCAAATATCTACCTAGCTCCGCCATAAAAATATTTATGCACCCTGCTACCACCCACTTTGAAGAAGGGCTGCAGAGATGGATAACCCTCTGAGAAAAATCATGGGAGGAAAAGATTGGGTAGATACACAGAGTCTCTTGCCCAGAGTAGGTGAATCGAAGACCAGTGGACGTACTGTAGGTTTAAGGTGAAAGGGAAAAGATTTGATAGGAATCTGAGGGGGTAACCTTTTCATATAAAGGGTGGTGGGTGTATGGAACAAGCTGCCAGAGGAGGTAGTTGAGGCTGGGACTCTCCCAACATTTAAGAAACAGCTAGACAACGTACATGGATAGCACAAGTTTGGAGGGATATGGACCAAACGCGGCAGGTGGGACAAATTTGGCTGGGACACATTGGTTGGTGTGGGCAAGTTGGGCCGCAGGGCCTATTTCCATGCTGCATCACTCTATGATTCTATGACTCTAAACAAAATGTCTTAAATGAATGTCCTCTTCTTTATAAACTGTGGCCCCTGGATCTCGATTTTCCCACAAGGGGAAACTTGTTCTCCACATCCACCTTGCCAAGATCCCTCAGGATCCCATGTGTTCCAATTCAGTTCCACTCCTTCAGTTCCAAGGACAATAGCCTTGGAAACATGGTGACTCTTGCGTATTGCCTCAGAGTAATCTATTATTCTTATAAAATTTTATATTCAAATATGATTGTGCCTATGTGTGGGGGAGGGGGGGGATGTGAAGGACGGGGTGTGTTGGGGAGGGGGGCTGTGGGGGGAGGGGGGTGGGGGATGGGAGGTGCGGGGGGGGGGTTTGGGGGAGGGGGAGTGGGAACCTTTGTGGGGAGTGGGCAGGAAACATGTTCCCGATATTGGGGCAGTCCAGAACCAGGGGCCACACTTTAAGAATAAGGGGTTGGCCATTAGCGTGGCACAGTGGTGTAGTGGTAGAGCTACTGCTTTGCAGTCCCAGAGGCCCAGGTTCGATCCTGACTGTGGGTGCTTGACTGTATGGAATTTGCACGCTCCCCCAGTGACCTGCATGGGCTTTCTCTGAGATCTTTGGTTTCCTCGCTCACTGCAAAGGTTTGTACTTTAATTGGCTTGGTGTAAATGTAAAATTGTCCCTAGTGTATGCAGGATAGTGTTAGTGTGCGGGGATCGCTGGTCGGTGCGGACTCGTTGGGCCGAAGGGCCTGTTTCCCCGCTGTATCTCTAAACTAAACTATACTTAACTAACAACCTTTAATGATTGCCCTTTATCTGCGTCAAAATGAGCCCAGGGGAGAAATGAATGGAGTTTTCATATAACTAGTTAGGCTAACTAAATGTTAAAGAGTAATAACTCTGTTACCTATGAACTCATGATTCAATAAAGTTTCTGGACAGTTCAGAATAGAGATTGAACGGTAGAATTCCACAAAGTCAGGCCAACTATTTTAATTTTGTTGACAGTTCTATAATCCCCAAGCAGTAATCTTCTGTATGCTAAATACAGTTAGTAATCCTACACCTACAGCACTGACATGCCTGCACATGCAGCCTTTGACTGATATAATGGTACAGGAGGGTTAGTCAGAGCAGTGTGACATTCTTTTATTCTGCTTAGAATAAACGACTTATCAAACTTATTCATTTATTTCTGGCCAAAAGATAAGTTTCAGGAAATAGAGGAAGAAACTTTTCATTTTAACTGCAATCGTGTTGGGGTATTGGAATGTGAAATTAATGCCAGTTATTTTGTTAATTCTATGATGGTGGACTTTCATTTATGGTCCAGTGTCTTTTATGAGTGAGTGGATTGGAAAGGTCCCAAATACTAATCCCAGTCTGATAGTTGATCACAACAGGGACAGAGGAAATTAAACCAAATTCTTGAGAATGCTTGAGTCTCTAAACTTGAGTATCGAGTTGGGAGGCCATGTTGCAGTTGTACAAGATGTTGGTGAGACTGCATTTGGAGTATTGTGTTCAGTTCCGGGCACCATGTTATAGGAAAAGATATTGTCAAGCTTGAAAGGGTTCAGAAAAGATTTACGAGGATGTTGCCAGGACTAGAGGGTGTGAGCTATAGGGAGAGGTTGAGTAGGCCGGGTCTCTATTCCATGGAGCGCAGGAGGATGGGTGCACAAAATCATGAGTTGAATAGATCAGGTGGATGCACAGAGTCTCTTGCCCAGAATAGGGGAATCGAGGACCATAGGACATGGGTTCAAGGTGAAGGGGAAAAGATTTAATAGGAATCTGAGGAGTAACTTTTTCACACAAAGGGTGGTGGGTGTATGAACAAGCTGCCAGAGGAGGTAGTTGAGGCTGGGACTATCGCAAAATTTAAGAAACAGTTAGACAGGTACATGGATAGGACGGGTTTGGAGGGACCAAGTGCAGGCAGTTGGGACTAATGTAGCTGGGACATTGTTGGGTCGGTGTGGGCCGTTTGGGTTAGAACCCTTCCTCAGATTGTTTTGTACAAATTGGCTACCGTTAATCCCATATTAACTCCGCCTCTGGTTATGGACACCCCAAACTAGTTCCAGTCCCAAGCCCGGATACAGGAGGAGGTGCAGAGCTAGCACCCGTACCCCGTAAAACCCAAAACCCGCTACGGAAACAGCAAGCATGAAGTATACTGGAAACCGGCATGAGAGATGGTGCTCGCCCCCTACAAGTATGACGGGCTCGGGCCAAAGCATCGGGACGCTTGTGCCCTGAGAAAAGTGTAACATCTCTGCCAAAACATCTAACTGTTAATCCCATATTACAATTGTGACAACACTTTAAAAGTGCTTTTCATTGATCATCATTGTTGAAATGAGGTTAAGACGGGTGCTAAGTAGTGGCAATATTTTTCTTCTATACAGATCAAATCTTTATGAAAACTGATCAATCAGATGAGAAAACACAAGGTAAAGGGCTTGTCCCACTTGGCCGTCATTTGCGCGTAATTTACGCGACATCATTTACGTGTCACGACACACGTGATGCGTGCACGGTGCGCATTACGCGCGCATGGTGCGTGATGACATAGGCAGTGGCGCGCGGCGTCGCAGGGTTTTGTGATGTACAGCCAAGTGGGACAGGCCCTTAAGTCTTCCCCAGGGCTTCTCTGCAGATAAATAAATCACAGCAAAAGAGCACGCTGGATTGATAACAAACCTGAACCAGTTTAACCGACCGAGTTATAGTGATAATCTTTTTTGTTGCGTGCTATCCATTCAGCGGAAATACTGAACATGTTTACAATCATGTGGACAGTGGACAGATATAGGGTAAAGGGAACACTGTTTAGTGCAAGATAATGTTCAGTAAAGTCCAATTAAAAATAGTCCGATGGTCTCCAATGAGGTGGATGGTAGGGCCGCACTCTAGTTGGTGATAGGATGGTTCAGTTGCCTAATAACAGCTGGGAAGAAACTGTCCCTGAATCTGGAGGTGTGCATTTTCACACCTCTGCACCTCTAGATTGTTAAGGGTTTGGACACGCTAGAGGCAGGAAACATGTTCCCGATGTTGTGGGAGTCCAGAACCAGGTGGCCACAGTTTAAGAATAAGGAGTAAGCCATTTAGAACGGAGACGAGGAAACACTTTTTCTCACAGAGAGTGGTGAGTCTGTGGAATTCTTTGCCTCAGAGAGCGGTGGAGGCGGGTTCTCTGGATGCTTTCAAGAGAGAGCTAGCTAGGGCTCTTAAAAATAGCATAGTCAGGGGATATGGGGAGAAGGCAGGAATGGGGTACTGATTGGGGATGATCAGACATGATCACATTGAATGGCGGTGCTGGCATCAAGGGCCAAATGGTCTATTGTCTATTGCCTGATGGGAGAGGGGAGAAGAGGAAGTGACCGGGGTGAGATCACTCCTTGATTCTGCTGGTGGCCTTGCCAAGGCAGCGTGAAGTGGACATCAATTGAAGGGAGGTTGGTTTGCGTGATGGTCTGGGCTGCGTCCACAAATCTCTGCAATTCCTTGGGCCCATTTATCCGGTTAGCAGCGTGCACTACCCTCTTCGAGCCTGTCATTCAAAACTCGGTAAATAAAGATAAAAAGAAGTATAAATAGAACGCGTGCTCAATACTGATAAACCATTGTGTTATAGCAAATGATTTACGAGGTAAAATAATAGCTGGAAATTGCGACGTTAGGCGAGAAGGTTGAGAGTCAAGACAAGAAAGAAATATGTAGGAAGGAACTGCAGATTCTGGTTTAAACCGAAGATTGAAGTGGATTTAAGAGAGAGTTAGATAGAGCTGTAGGGGCTAGTGGAGTCAAGGGATATGGGGAGAAGGCAGGACGGGTTATTGATAGGGGACGATCAGCCATGATCACAATGAATGACGGTGCTGGTACGAAGGGCCGAATGGCCTCCTCCTGCACCTATTTTCTATGTTTCTAAGGACACAAAAAGCTGGAGTAACTCAGCGAATCGGACAGCATCTCTGGAGAAAAGGAATAGGTGACGTTTCGGGTCGAGTCTGAAGGAGGGTCACAACCCGAAACGTCACCAATTCCTTTTCTCCAGAGATGCTGCCTGGCCCGCTGAGTTACTCCAGCTTTTTGTGTCCATCTTCAAGAAAGAAATATGTTGGGTACTCATCAGATAATCTTGGCAGAGAAGAGGAGCGTCTCGCAGTGACAGGTATGGACCCTCTAGTAAAACATGTTGTGCAGAAGGGTCTGTATTCGACACAAGACTACGTGTGCTTTGACCACAAGTGCTGACTCACAGCTTGGGTGTTTCCAGCACTTCCTCTTTTTGCTTTTTGATATCCACGTCTCAGTGTTGTGCTTTTGACTGAGCGGAGGTTGTTCATTTAGCACTGGAACATTTCGTGCATTTAGGCAGTAATTCAAAATCTGACAAGAGCCTTTTAGTACAATGAGCAGGTGTTTTTTTTTGTGATCCATATATTAACAAATTCTCAGATCAATCCAACAATCAATTCACCAAAATATTCCACTGATCTGCCCAATAGCAGCAAGAGTGTCACAGCTAGTAGAGCTGCCGGGTTCGATCCTGACTACGGGTGCTGTCTGTACGGAGTTTGTACGTTCTGTGGTTGACTGCACGGGTTTTTTCCGGGTGCTCCAGTTTCCTCCCACACTCCAATTATCCCTACGATACGATATGATAGAACTTTATTGGAGTGAATGTTTGATGTACTGTGCATCTTTAATACAGCTTGGTGAAGTTATTTATTGATTTTATTTTGAACCTTAGTTTTATCTACCCTTACCATGAACAAGCAGTAGTATTATTATCTAGAAGCGTTGCATACTGTAGAAATCATTCCCAAGGGCAGCAGACTGGCGTTCATTCTTTAATTTAGTTTAATTTAGTTTAGTTTAGAGATACACCTCAGAAACAGGCCCTTCGGCCCACCGAGTCCACACCGACTAGCAGTCCCCGCATACTAACACTATCCTACACACACTAGGGACAATATACAATCTTTACCGACGCCGATTAACCTACAAACCTGTACGTCTTTGGAGTGATGGGAGGAAACCGGGGCACCCGGAGAAAACCCACGCAGGTCACGGGGAGAAGGTACAAACTCTGAACAAGCAGCAAACCATAGTCAGGCTGGAGCCCGGGTCTCTGGCGCTGTAAGGCAGCAACTCTACCGATGCCCCACGTGCCGCCCATGAACCTTGCGATCCTAGTTATAGCCATATTACCAAGAATGTCCTAAAAACTGCGTAATGGAAACAGCTTCGGCATTGTCACTTTTGTTTCATTTCTTTCGCATATCCCTAACGGTACGGCTCTTCCACTTCTACACCGCTCCGCAATTCAGTTCCTCTTTTAAAAATATTTTTTTAGATAGTCGAGACTCATACTCACCACCAGATTCAAGTGTCTCTGGTAATTATTTGTCATTCACCTCACCTGTTGCACAGTCAATGGTTAAACTCAAGTTCAAGTTCATCGTCGTGTGTCCCTGACAGGACAATGACAGTCTTGCTTTGTTTCAGCACAACAGAACATAGTAGGCATTGACTACAAAACAGATCAGTGTGTCCATATACCATTATATCAATATATACACACATGAGTAAATAAACTGGTAAAGTGCAAATAACAGATAATGGGTTATTAATGTTCAGAGTTTTGTCCGAGCCAGGTTTAATAGCCTGATGGCTGTGGGGAAGTAGCTATTCCTGAACCTGGTCGTTGCAGTCTTTAGGCTCCTGTACCTTCTACCTGAAGGTAGCAGGGAGGTGAGTGTGTGGCCAGGATGGTGTGGGTCCTTGATGATGCTGCCAGCATTTTTGAGGCAGCGACTGTGGTAAATCCCCCCCGGTAACTCTTCCCATCCTCATTATTACCATCTGGTGCATAACTTCTTCAGAAGTTCTTATTTTCCATATTTGTATTCTTTATCACAACAGGACGCAAGAACAGTTCTTGTATTTTTCTATGTTCTACATTCTATAATATGGACGCTAGCATTGTAAACAAACCTGTGGACGTAGTATGATTTAGATCAATTAAAAAAAAAAATTTATGTCAGAAATCTGAAATTGTCAATTCTGGAGAAATTCAGACCCTTCTTCTGACCTCAGGTTCTTTGTCTGAAGGGCAAAGCAGTGGTGCAGCGGTAGAGCACCAGAGACCCAGGTTCGATCTTGACCTCGGGTGCTGTCTCTACGGAGTTGGTACGTTCGCCCCGTGACCGCGTGGGTTTTCTCCGGGTGCTCCGATTTCCTCCCACATTCCAACGATGTGCAGGTTTGTAGGTTAATTGGCTTCTGTAAATTCCCCCTAGTGTGCAGGATGCCAAACTGGGATAACATAGAACCAGTGTACGGGTGATCATTGGTCGACACAGTAGGCCAAAGGGCCTGTTTCCGTGCTGTATCACTAAATTAAATTAGCACTGGAGGAGAAGAATAAGCACTGGTGTTGTGGAGGAGGAGAGTAACAAAAATACAAGGACAATCAGTCTGAGGAAGGGCCTCGACCCGAAACGTCGCCTATTCCTTCGCTCCATATATACTCCCTCACCCGCTGAGTTTCTCCAGCATTTTTGTCTACCCAGGACAATCAAGCGATATCACACAGCTGATTCACTGATGCAATCATAAAGAAAGCACATCAGCGCCTCTACTTCCTGAGAAGATTACGGAGAGTCGGTTTGTCAAGGAGGACTCTCTCTAACTTCTACAGGTGCACAGTAGAGAGCTTGCTGACCGGTTGCATCGTGGCTTGGTTCGGCAACCTGAGCGCCCAGGAGGGGAAAAGACTACAAAAAGTAGTAAACACTGCCCAGTCCATCATCGGCTCTGACCTCCCTACCATCGAGGGGATCTATCGCAGTCGCTGCCTCAAAAGGCCTGGCAGCATCATCAAGGACCCACACCATCCTGGCCACACACTCATCTCCCCGCTACCTTCAGGTAGAAGGTACAGGAGCCTGAAGACTGCAACGTCCAGGTTCAGAAACAGCTTCTTCCCCACAGCCATCAGGCTATTGAACTCAACTCAAACAAAACTGAACATTAATAGCCCATTATCTGTCTATTTGCACTTTATCTGTTTTATTTATTCATGTGTGTATATATCTATAGAATGGTATATGGACACACTGATCTGTGTTTAAGGAGGAACTGCAGATGCTGGAAAATCGAAGGTAGACAAAAGTGCTGGAGAAACTCTATGCATCTATGGAGCAAAATAATACGTTTGCCTATTTCCTTCGCTCCATAGATGCTGCTGCACCCGCTGAGTTTCTCGAGCACTTTTGTCTACCCACACTGATCTGTTCTGTATTCATGCCCTCTATGTTCTGTTGTGCTGAAGCAAAGCAAGAATGTCATTGTCCTATCTGGAACACATGACAATAAACTCTCTTGAATCTTGAATCTTGAAGCTTTCAGTGTCGATAGGCACTGGCAACACGTCGGGAGGGAGTTCCATGACTTAAACACAAAAACAAAAACCTGTAAGTTAGATGTGAGCGTTTCTCTTTCCACGGATACTGCTTGACGTGCTGAGTTTTCTTACCATTTTCTGTTTTTATTTTACATGTGATTTTTGGTGCATATTGTCGATGGATGGAGACATGCCTTACAACTGAGAGAAGTAGTCCACTGTCGGTCAGGTCTTCATGGTAGCAAGGTGCATTGAAGCTACCTAGGACATCACACCATATGTGCAGAGTTCATGAACTTCACTGCAACGACAGGTGAAGCTACATAAAGGGAGAGTCTGATGAAGGGTCTCAAACAGAAACGTCTCCAGACATGCAGTCTGTCCCGCTGAGTTACTCCAGCTTTTTGTGCCAATCTAAAGGGAGAGCTCTCTGATTTACGAACTGTTCCCAAGGACACATTCGGAGACAGACATTGAGAGCTGCTGGAAGGTCATCAACTCGGCGAAAGACACTCTTTGGTCAGCCCGAAACTTGTTGGCCTCTCGGCAGAGCGAGATGTCCATCGGGGACTGGCCTGCTGCAGACTGCAGGAGTACGTGCTGAGGGTCGCACTGAAGCTCGGTGCAGCCAACGCCAAGGCTCGGTGTCTAGGGTCCTCCCGCTGCTGGATATTGTGGGGGGGGGGCCGGGTGTGGTGGAGACGCCCCTCAAACAAGGGAAGGGATATCACCCGAGGGGGGCACATGAGTGCCTGGTATAATGACAGTTGCGAATACCACCAAATGCAATGCTAATGAATGTGTGTATGGCCGCTGAGAATGTCGTGAGCATTCCTGCACTGTTCTTGTTTTATACATATATTTTATTCTGAATAAAGTTTTATTTTGAGAAAAAAATTAAAATGCACAGATCCTTAACTAGGTGGGTTGGCATAACCTGCATGTGATGATCCTTTATATCGTGCCACGCTCCGTATTCTGCTCATTTGTTTAGTTTTAGAGACACAGCGTGGAAACAGCTGGCCCACTTTGGCCCACCGAGTGCGCGCCAACCACACTTACACTATCCTACACATGTTAAACTTACCAAAGCCAATTAACCTACAAAGCTGTACGTCTATGGAGTGTGGGAGCAAAGCGGAGCACCCGGAGAAAACCCACGCAGGTCACGGGGAGAAGGTACAAGCTCTGTGCAGACAGCTACCGCAGTCAGGATCGAACCCGGGTCTCTGCCGCTGTAAAGGGCCTGTCCCACTGTTCGAGGTAATTCAAAAGTTCTCCCTGATTCGAACTCGGAGAATTACGGCAATAGCCGTTCGTGGGTACTCGGGGCTCTCGTGGACATTTTTCACAGTGCTGTAAAAACTTCACGAGTTACCGCATTTCCCGAGTACCTGCCGTTAGCGTTACGAGCCGCTACGAGACGTCCACGAGCTCCGGCGTAGCCGCTACGTACATTCTTCGTACTTACCATGAGTTTGATTTTTTTTTAAACTCGGGAGAGCTCTTGAATGACCTCGTACAGTGGGACAGCCCTTAAGGCAGCAACTCTACCGCTGCGCCACCGTGCCTCCCGTATTTATCTTTAAGGTTATATTATTAAAGTGCTAGCTCTCAGGTGGGTTTGCGTCAGTTAGCATGGGTTCACCTGCATGGAGAACGGAAACCCCTTGAGAGTCAGTGGTGAATAAATAACGAGCCTTGGAGTCAGTCAATAAACAAACGAGGCGGCTCAAATAACAACAGGTGAAAGGCAACAATGACCGCGGTGATCACCTGTTGAACTTGCACCTTGTAGAACGGGGTTGCGGGAGATAGATGATATGCAGGTGGATGTTAGTCGGTGAGATGGATAATGCTCTCACGCCCACATCAATCACCAGGTCGACAGAAGAAATGCGCAAGAAGGAACTGCAGATGCTGCTTTAAACCGAAGGTAGTCGCCAAAAGCTGGAGTAACTCAGCGGGACAGGCAGCATCTCTGGAGAGAAGGAATTGGTGACGTTTCAGGTCGAGACCCTTCTTTTTACTCCAGCGTTTTGTGTCTATTACAGGATGTACAGAAATAGGCCACGTTGTGTGCCAGATTATACAACAGGTCTCATCTTCACTTGAGTCGAGTCTGATTATTGTCTGATATTTTAAACCTTTTTCAATTTATTTAATGACGCTCATTTAGATAAGCTTGTGTAAGGCAGATAAAGCCCGTGAGGTCAATGCAATATTCCAATAATATCCATCTATTATAAAAAGCACCTTCTGCTCAAGATTATGGATGTAGGATCTTAATGTCACCATATGTTTCTGCAGTCAATTAACAGGTCAAATGACAAAACAAATGTTAGCGATTTTTAGCGAAGAGGAGATGACAATGCCGGTCTGAAGAAGGGTCTCGACTCGAAACATCACCTATTCCTTTTCTCCACAGATGCTACCTGGCCCGTTGAGTTTCTACAACATTTTGTGTCTATCGGCGTCGTAAACCAGAATCTTCACACCTTCCTGACCTGAAACGTCACCAAAGACTGTAAGGAGTCTTTAGTTTAGTTTAGTTTAGAGATACAGCACGGAAACAGGCCCTTCAGCCCATCGGGTCCGATCCAGGCACCTTAACACTATCCTACGCACACCAGGGACAATTTTTACATTTATCAAGCCAGCTAGCCTAACGAACCTGTGTGTCTTTGGAGTGTGGGAGGAAACCGAAGATCAAGGAGAAAACCCACGCAGGCCCCGACTACTGTCTGTGTGGAGTTTGTACGTTCTCCCTGTGATGTGCGCTGGCCTTCTGCGGGATCTCCGGGTTCCTCCCACACTCTAAAGATGCGCAGGTTTGTAGAAAATAGACAATAGACAATAGGTGCAGGGGTAGGCCATTCGGCCTAGTTTAATTGGCTTGGTATAAATGTAAATTGTTCCTAGTGTGTGTAGGATAGCGTTAGTGTGTGGGGACCACTGATCTGTGTGCACTCGGTCGGCTGAAAGGCTTATTTCCGTGCTGTATCTCTAAACTAAAGTAATCATAATGAAGAGTTTAAGGTAATTGATGAGGTTGATAAGATTGATATTTGTGAATGAGCTTGTATGCTTTGTTAATGCATTTCCTTTTTAAAATGTTGTACGTATTTTCTCTCTGATTATATATTGTTCTGAGTATTCCCAATAGACAATTGACAATAGACAATAGGTGCAGGAGTAGGCCCTCCGAGCTTGCACCACCATTCAATGTGATCATGGCTGATCATCCCCAATTAGTACCCTGTTCCTGCCTTCTCCCCATATCCCCTGACTCCGCTATCTTTAAGAGCCCTATCCAGCTCTCCCTTGAAAATATCCAGAAAACTGGCCTCCACCACCCTCTGAGGCAGAGAATTCCACAGACTCATAATATTTCAGGTGATAGCAAAAAATGGCCAAAATGTACATTTTGTTCAACGGTGAGTTTATATAAATTTTGTGGGTGGCACGGTGGCGCAGTGACAGTGTTGCTGCCTCACAGCACCAGAGACCCCGGTTCAACCCTGACTACGGGTGCTGACTGTATGGAGTTTGTACGTTCTCCTCGTGACTGCGTGGGTTTTCCCTTGGTGCTCCGGTTTCCTCCCACACTCCAAACGCACAAAGGTTTATAGGTTAATTGGCTTCTGTAAATTGTAAATTGTAAACTGTGTAGGATGGTGCTAGTGTGCAGTGGACCAAGGGACCTCTTCATAAGGGTCTCGACCCGAAACGTCACCTAATCCTTTTCTCCAGACTTGCCGCCTGTCCCGCTGAGTTACTCCGGCTTTTTGTGCCTATCTTTGGTGTAAACCAGCATCTGCAGTTCCTTCCTGCACAATCTAATGTTACTGGGCAAAATATTTATTATTACACGAGATGCCCTCATCTGAGTACCTTGTGTAATGTTGGACATTTGCAATTCATTAATCGACCACTGGTTGATGTGGGCACTGCTGTCAACATGGTAAGTGGGGGAAGGAACTGCAGATGCAGGTTTACACCGAAGATGGACAAGCAGTCTGAAGAAGGGTCCCGACCCGAAAAACATCGCCCATTCCTTCTCTCCAGAGACGCTGCCTGTCCCGCTGAGTTACTCCAGCATTTTGTGCCTACCATGATAAGTGGAGTCGTTTCAACCTTCACCGATGTCCTCCTCTCACTCAAATAACGAATGACCTGGATATCTTCTTGCAATCAGGCTGCACCTTTGACGGTTTTGGTTGTGGCTTCATCGTAAATACCACTCAAGGCTAAGGGATCATCATGACATTCAGTAATCTCAGGTAACTGAGTTTTGATGCAACACCTGTTCTTCGTTTTACCGAGCCTCACCCACGCAAAAGCTTACAAGAAATCTCCCCCGTGATGGAGGAGAGGTTGTGTAACAACATATTGTTTTATGTAAACCTGCAAGCAATGCCCCGAACAATGAAACTGCTGCAAAACAAAGCTGTAATGAGGCAAGATGTTGCTTTTCCACACTCCTTGTCTTCAATACAGTCAAAGAATAGTTGGCCTTTAAACTAGACATCTCTCATGATATCGCATATACATTGCAATATGGCGACCCCATAGCAGAAGAGTCCACGTCGCGGGGCTGGAAACTGGAAGTATCCCGAGCTAATCCTGCTACCACCATCATCTATTGCAACAAGTGACGGCTCCCACTGATTGTCGCCGGAAGCTTGCGTCCATTTTCAGGACGGACGATGTCAGCGCTGTCAACATTTGAAACCTGGAAGATGGACACAAAGGAAGATTGCAAAATGGCGCCTCTTGCGTATGGACTCGGTATGCTGTTCTGTGCATACTACACCAACAGGGGTGATTTATGTACAGGGATAGTTTTGCGGATCTGTATGCACAAAATGTATTTCATTTTGAACCATTGAACATTCCAGCGCCAGAAGACCAGGGTTCGATCCTGATTAGGGGTGCTCTCTGTACTGAGTTCTTCCTGTGACCTCGTGGGTTTCCTCCGAGTGCTCCAGTGTCCTCCCACATCCCAGGTTTGCAGGTTAATTGCCCCCAGTGTAAATTGTCCCCAGTGTGTTGATAGAACTATTGCATGGGTGATCGTTGTTCTGCACTAAATCTCTAAAGTCTAAAGTAAAAGTCTAATCTTTCCCCTCATCTCCATTCTAAAGGTACATCCTTGTCTTCTGAGGCTGTGCCCACTGGTCCTAGACTCTCCCACTCCTTGAAACATCCTCTCCACATCCACTCTATCTAATCCTTTAATTATTTAGCGGGTTTCGATGAGATCCCCCCCATCCTCCTCAATTCCAGCAAGTACAGGCCCAGAGCCTTGCTGATAACCCTGAGGTATTCATAACTAATGCGATTGAAAGTCCTTCAATAGATTGACAGTACATATTATACTCAGTAATTTTTGGCAAATGTAATTGTCAGCTTTCCTAATCTCTCTTCTATATAAAAGAACAAATGGTCGGAAATGGGCGGCACGGTGGCGCAGCGGTAGAGTTGCTGCCTTACAGCACCAGAGACCCGAGTTTGATCCTGACTCTGGATGTTGCCTGTACAGAGTTTGTACGTTCTCCCCATGACTGCATGGGGTTTTCCCCGGGTGCTCCAGTTTCCTCCCACGCCCCAAAGACGTCCAAAGAGGGTTGTAGGTTAATTGGTTTCTGTAAAAATTGTAAGTTGTCCCCAGTGTGTAGGAGAATGCTGGTGTACAGGGATCGCAGGTCGGTGTGGACTCGATGGACCGCAGGGCCTGTTCCCAGCTGTATCTCTAAACTAAACTAGACGCGCTCTGAATCTCATTGAAATTCGGTTGAGACTAATGTGTGTGGTGCTCACATGGATATTTCACAAACACATTTGTTGATCTGACGCTTAGATGAAATTTAGATCGATTCTGGGGCAAATTATGATTAGCTGGAGGCGAAAGAGTCGACACTTTTTTCTGTCGGAGTTTGCACATCTGAAATGATTGGGAGATCCTGGCTGTAACTTGGATATGTGTCACTTTTTATTGCCTCAAATGGAATGCTATTGTTTCCACCATAGTGGAAGCGAAGAACACAGCCATCCATTGGTAACATATTTACAATTAGTAATGAAATGTTTACTTGATGGGGTGTCTTGTTCCCCTTTGTGTACATTTAAAGAGGATAAGAGTTAAATAACATACCTTTGTTCGTGAAGGTCTGGGCAGACATTTTGATGTGGTGTTGCCGCGGTAACCGAGAAGCACAGGAATAATGAGGCATGATCACAAGAGTAACGTTTACATTTCCTTCTCCAGCCACCCCGAGGCCTCTCCGGGGGAAACTGCTGGCGCAATGTTGAATTATGTGCACCAGTTGATCGTGGAATGTCCAATTGTAATTACTTTGCAACCTCAACAAATCTATTTTCCTTTGGGAAACAATGGAGACTCATCCATTCCAAAGGCCTGAATTAAGCAGATGAAAGGCGAACACTCCTTTACCCAGACTTTCCTGTTAGTGGATATTAGAATCACGCCATTTTGTATTAATATTGCAACAGCTTATGTAAACAATTTCACAAGTTCATAAGGTCATGTGATAGGAGCAGAATTAGGCCATTCGGCCCATCAAGTCTACTCCACCATTCAATCGTGACTGATCTATCTCTCCCTCCTAACTCCATTCTCCTACCTTCTCCCCATAACCCCTGGCATCCCGTACTAAACAAGAACCTATCTATCTCTGCCTTAAATCTATCCATTGACTTGGCCTCCACAGCCTTTCAGAGTGTTCATGGAAAAATTACTCAAATAATAGGAAATGAATTGATTGAAAGATAAAGCTTGGAAATAGGCCCTTCAGCCCTTCCGAGTCCATGTCGAACATCAATCGGCCATTCACACTAATTCTATGTTATCCCATTTTCACATCTACATGCTACACACTAAGGACAATTTGCAGAGGCCAATTGTCATACAAACCTTGAAATACAGAAATAACATTTACTGACAATATGGCACGAGTATAACCATATAACCATATAACAATTACAGCTCATAAACAGGCCCTCTCGGCCCTTCCAGTCCGTGCCGACCATTTGTTTTCCCCTAGTCCCATCTACCTGCACAGACCATACCCCTCCATTCCCTTCTCGTCCATATACCTATCCACTATAGAGTCACATGGTCCGAGATTCGACAGCATGGAAACAGACCTTTCGGCCCAACTCGTTCATGCATGTCCCATTAAGCTAGTCCCATTTGCCTGTGTCTGGCCCATATCCCTCTATACCTTCCCTATCCATATACTGTCTAAATATGGCTCAAATGCTGTTATCGTACTTGCCTCAACTGCCCCTCCTTCCATATACCCACCACCCGCTCTGTGAAAAGGTTTCCCTTCAGGTTTGTATTAGTCCTAGCCCCTCTCCATTTAAACCTTTGTCCTTTGTTTTTGATTCCCCCCACTCTGGGTACAAATACTCTGTGCTTTCACCCTATCTATTCCCCCCTCATGAGGTTATAGACCTCCAATCGCCATAAGATCACCAATCAGCCTCCATGATTACTCCATATGGATAAGAGACAGAATTGGAACCTACTCAATACTATGAAAATTAAAACAAGATTTGAAATGCTTAAGCATGAAATTAAAACCTGACGTGTTAACTGTTTCTCAGTCCACGGGTGCTGTCTGACCCACTGCAGCCTTTTCAGTTTTTATTTTATGATTGGTTAGTAAAGCTGGCTTTCATTGCTGCCAGCACCTTTATCCACTCAGGCACCAATGCTGTAAACTTGTGAATTATTGTTTTATTGAAGTACTTGTTATCCCCCTGGGTTAGAATACAAATTATTGGTGCTGTTGTTAAATTACAAAAATAATCACAAGAAAAATCCCTTTGCTTTGAAGGTGAGCAAAGCTCATGCCCTTTGTAAACTCTTGTGCCAGTCATTCTCTCTCTCCCCTCTCTCCATTCTCTCTCTCTCTCTTTATCTTTCTCCCCTATATCTTTCTCCTCTCTTTTTTCTTTCCCCCCTTATCTGTCTCTCTCTCTCTCTCATTCTCCTCTCTCATTCTTTCTTTCTTTCTCCCTATCTTCCCTCTCTTTCTCACATCTTTCTTCTATCTCCTTTGTCTGTTCTATCGCTCTCTCTCCCCTCCTCTCTTTCTTTCTCCCCTCTTGCTATCTATATCTCTCTCTCCCTCTCTCCCTCTCCCCCCCCCCCCCCTCTCCCATTCCCTCCCCCCTCCCCCTCTCCACTTCCCTCTCTCCCCCCCCCTCTCCCCTTCTCCCTCTCCCTCTCTCCCCCCTCTCCCCTCATCTCCCCCTCCCTCCCCCCCCTCTCCCCCCCCTTCCCCTCTCCCCCCCTCTCCCCCTTCCCCCTCTCCCTCGCTCTCCCCCCTCTCCTCCCTCTCCCCTTCTCCCCTTCCCCTCTCCCCCCCTTCCCTCTCCCCCTCTCCCCTTCCCTCTCCCCCTTCTCCCCCCTCTCCCCCTCCCCTCTCCCCCTTCTCCCCTTCCCCTCTCTCCCTCCCCTCTCCACTCTCCCCCCTCTCTCCCCCTCTACCCCTCTCCCCTTCCCTCTCCCCCTTCCCTCTCTCCCTCTCTCCCGCTCTCCCCCCTTCTCCACCTCGCCCTCTCTCCCCCTCTCCACTCCTTCCAATCACCAACCTGTCCAGGCTTGCTATTTCCCACTTGACTATAACGGGTTTAACAGTTACACACACAGAAAATAGGATTCTGTCCTTCTTATGAATTCTATCAGCACCCAGAGGGCATGGAATCATGTCAAAGCTGGCGTTGCTGTTAGTAAATAACGTTTTTATTGCCTGAATGAAAGGACCTCCAACAGCCTCGATGATGCAGGCTCTGTAGCAAGGCAGCAAAGAGAAAGCAAAGAAAGAATTTGCCCCTTCGAAAGTCCAAGCGATTTATTTGAACTCTGTGATATGCAGTCACTTTTTCAGCACACAAAGAATTCATCAAATACTCAGTTGGAAAGAACTAAGCATTGAAAGAACATCTCAGATATTCAAGAAAATATTTGCGTAAAGAGTGTTTGCTTGATTAAAAAAGTGCGATAAGACTTTATTTACTTGGACAACAATAGGATGTATTAAGGCTCATTTTTATTAAAATGACATACGGCATATTGCAACATTTCTTTTGACATAATTTATATCATTCCATTGCCAAGTTAGAGGTAAGTGAAGAATGATTTACCATTTTATTTACGCTGCTGTCCCTTGAACGTACAGACATTGTGTGAGCAGAACCTCACGTTTTGTTTGGGCAGCTTACGATACGATAGAACTTTATTTATCCCAGGAGGGAAATTGATCTGCCAACCGTCATAAAAACACAACTTACATGAAACATGAAATTAAAGTGACAAGTGGAAAGGATTGGGGATGTGCAAGGATTGAGGAGGTGGGGATGTGGGGGGGGGGGGGGGGGAGTCAGTCTGCCCCATGACAGTTGTACAGTTTGATAGCCACTGGGAAGAAGGATCTCCTGTGGCGTTCTGTGCTGCATCTTGGTGGAACCAGTCTGTTGCTGAAGGTGCTCCTCAGGTTGACCAGTGCGTCATGGAGGGGGTGAGCTGTATTATCCAGGTTGCTCCGCAGTTTGGGGAGCATCCTGCCCTCTAAGACCTTACACCCCAGTGATATGAATATTGACTTCACTAACTTCAAGTAACCGTTGTCCTCTCCCTCCATCCCTCCCCCTTCATAGTTCTCCGACCGGCCTGACTGTCCCCCTGATTAAATTTGATCTCGGTATGCTTCGTAGTCAGCTTCACCTAGCTATCAACGGTCTACTCTGCATTTTCCTTGATCCCCATCCCCACTGATGTCTCCTTTTCACACCTTACACTTCCTTATTTCCGTGTCTCCCTCTCCCCTGACTCTCAGTCTGAAGAAGGGTCTCGACCCGAAAAACGTCACCCATTCCTTCTCTCCAGAGATGCTGCCTGTCCCGCATGAGTTACTCCAGCATTTTCTGTCTATCTTCTTGTGTGAATTGAAGTTTGCTGCAGTTATTTGTGAAACTCCTGGGGTGATCACCGCTGTCGCCACTTGCTTTAAACAAGGAAGCAGTTTTAGTTCTTCCCTTCATGGCGCTGGGTATTTGTTCCAGTTGGTTTAGTCCCAGCTGAGCATTTCAAGCCATTTAATCCTTCAGACAATCTAGTTACCAAACCACAGGTGGCTCTGCTCCCAATACCGAGGATGGTCTATCCATCAAATCTCACTGCCAGTAAATCGCGAAGAGTACAGCTATATATTGCGATAAGCTATATAAGCTGCATAACAGCTATATAAGCTGCCATCCTACCACAACCAGGCAGCAGTGCTGAACTACTATCTACCTCGTTGGTGAGTCTCGGACTATTCTTGATCAGACTTTGCTGCACTAAACCTTATTCCCTTACACACTGTGAGTGGCTCGATTGTAATCATGTATTGTCTTTCTGCTGACTGGATAGCACGCAACAAAAGCTTTTCACTGTACCTCAGTACACGTGACAATAAACTAAACTGAACTAAACTGATAATGATGCATTGCTAGTTTGCCATTTTAATTATTATCCAGAAATTTAGGTCTGGTAGTAAGATTCAATGTCTGTTTAAATTAATCATGGACATTACATATTATTCTAACAAGTGTGACATCAACCCAGTATTGGAATCAAGTTCGCAGTTATTTGGATGGGGGCACAATTGTATCTCCTCTTTCCTGGAAAATTATTTTATACAGCAAAAACACTCTTTAGCCCATTTCTGTTCTTAATTATATTCAGATACACACAGACACATACACACACACACACAGACACAGACACAGACACACACAGGCACACACAGGCACACACACACACACACAGGCACACACAGGCACACACACATACAAAACACACACACGGTGGCGCAGTGGTAGAGTTGCTGCCTTACAGCGCTTACAGCGCCAGAGACCCGGGTTCCGTCCCGACCACGGGTGCTGTCTGTACGGAGTTTGTACGTTCTCCCCGTGACCTGCATGGGTTTTCTCCGAGATCTTTGGTTTCTTCCCAAACTCCAAAGACATGCAGGTTTGTTGGTTAACTGGCTTGGTATAACAATGTAAATTGTTTCAGCGTGTGTGGGACAGTGTTAGTGCGTGGGGATCGCTGGTCGGTGCGGACTCGGTGGGACTAAGGGCCTGTTTCAGCGCAGTATCTCTAAATGAAACTAAACACCGACGTAGATACGCATGCACACAAAACACACGGATATTTTAAAGGCTGAGATAGTTGGGTTCTTGACTGACGTGGGTGTCAGGGGGACTGGGGAGAAGGCAGGAGAATGGGGTTGAGAGGGAGAGATAGACACACACACAGACACATACACAGACACACACAGACACACACACAGGCACACACATAGGCACACACATACACAGACAACACACACACAAATACTCCCGTAATGTTATCCGGATTAAATGAGGTGCTGAACCACCAGTCGCTGTAAATCCAAAACTAAAACAGGAAATGCTGGAAAAACTGAGCGGATCAGGCAGCATCTGTGGAAAGAGAGCTATAATTTCAGCCCAACGCCAGCTTTTCCCTATCTTCCACCCATTGCACCCCCAGTCCAACCCAGCCATCTCTGCTACTTAGACTAATGTGCCTCCTCATTTTCAGATCTAGTAGTTTATTGTTACATGTGCAGTGAAAGTTTTTGTTGTGTTCTACCAATTCAGCTGAGATGATTACACTGAACCATCCACAGTGCACAGGTACAGGATCAAGGGAATAACATGAATAATGTTTAGTGCAAGATAAAGTCCGTAAAGTCTGATCCAAGATAGTCTTGAGGGTCTCCAAGGAGGTAAATAGTAGCCCGGGACCGCACTCTAGTAATTGGTCGAATGGTTCAGTTGCCTGAAAACAGTTAGGAAGAAAACTAACTGAAACTCCCTGAAACTGGAGAAGGGTCTGAAGAAGGGTTTCGGCCCGAAACGTCGCCTATCTCCTTCGCTCCTTAGATGCTGCTGCACCCGCTGAGTTTCTCCAGCCTTTTGTGTACCCCCTGAAACTGGAGGTGTGCGCTTTCACACTTGTGCACCTCTTGCCTGATGGGAGAAGAGAGAAGAGCGAAGAGGGAGTGGAACTCTTTCTCGTGCCTTAGATGGTGCCTTTTCCATTATTTTTCGTTTTCATATTGTGGGACTGGAGCAAGCTCGGGAAAGATGTACGCGGGGCAACACAGCCATTTTAGAATTGCATTCATAAGTAAAATCACCTCTTTCCAACCAACGCACCCCTTTTCCTCCTGACCTTTCCCCAAGTGGAACTGCGGAGGGTGTATTTCTGGGAGTGCACATTCCTCTGGAAGTTCAAAGGCACAGGTGATTACCAGCCTTGTAGTGCTGCCATTTTCAGTTCCTATCCATCTGAAGTTCATTTGTTTCCAAGTGTTTGAACTGCATTGCTAATCTGAATAAATATTTGCCTTACGATTCAGTTTGTCAAATGATAGATGCATGTCAACAGTCAAACACGACGTATTACCTATGGGAATAGAGGGCTTAAGATCATTTATAACCACACAAGGTGGCAGACAATGGAAGGAACTTGCTCAGCGGGACAGGCAGCATCTCTGGAGAGAAGGAATGGGTGACGTTTCGGGTCGAGACCCTTGTTAGTAGTTTGGGCTTGCAGATTGGATTGGAAGTGAGGACCAAGATGGGAAAGTAAATGGTTAAAATGACACAAAGTGCTGGGATTATTCAGTGGGTCAGGCAGCATCTCTGAAGAAGAAGCATAGGGGATATTTTGGGTCGTGACCGTTGTTCAGATTATTGGTCTCCAGAAACGCTGCCCGACCCACTGAGTTACTCCAGTGCTTTATGTCTTGTTTTGTAAACCAGCTTCTACAGTTCCTGGTGTCTCAAATGACTGGCCACATATGACTAGAATTGTGTGAACAGGGTGGCACAGTGGCGGAGCGGTCTAGTTTACTGCCTCACAGCGCCAGAGACGCGGGTTCAATCCTGACCTCAGGTGCTGTCTGCGAGGAGTTTCTAAGTTTACCCCATGACCACGTGGGTTTTTTCGCCCGCTGCTCCGGTTTCCTCACACATCCCAAAGCCATGGGGGTTTGTAGGTTTATTGGCCCCCTGTAAAATGTTCCTTGTGCGTAGGGAATGGATGAAAAAATGGGACAACACGGAACGAACGTGGATGGGCGATTGATGGTCGGTGTGGGCTCGGTGGGCCGTAAGGCCTGTTTCCACGCTGTAACTCCAAATGAAACTAAACTAAAGGTCACCCCTCTTAATCAAACCAAGAATACTCGAGCCAGCAAAAAGGCTGAGGAATCTGCACGTTAAAAAAAAAATACAACGTGGTTTTAAATGTGTTCTTTACATGAGGGTTAGCGTATTGTTCTGTGTGCAGAGAAGTGGATGATCAGATTTGGCTTTGTGAAGAGCTGCACATGACGGCACCTGCAAAATGTCTTCAACACGACAAAGCAGATTCCGACAACCAAAATTGTACAGTTCACTTTCCCAGCTAGTAAAAACGAAAGAATGTACTGGTCTGATCTGAGATGTGTCTGACTGGTCAAACAGATATTCCATTCATCTGCCAACTTGGCCCCGATTCTCCCTCTGTTGTGAAAGGGGACAAAACACTAGTTAGTCTCGAATCAGTCAGTAGAAACAGCCTTTCATTTAACTGCACAGATTTGTAACTTCTGCATACTCCCTGCAGCAAGGCGAATAGATGCCCTACAATTACACCGCCTCTTTCAGTCTGAGTAGCCACAAGACACAAAACAAATTAGCATCACACCAAAATTAAAAGCAGCTAAGAGTTTTAATAAACAGGAAGCAAATTACGATGTGCAGAAAGGAATTGCAGATGCTGGTTTATACCTAAGATAGACACAAAGTGCTGGAGTAACTCAGCGGGTCAGGCAGCATCTCTGGAGAAAAAGGCTCGGCTACGTTTCGGGTCAGGACTGGTTAATTATCTGATATTTGGGCCGGAAACCTGATATTTGGGCTGGCACTGTGGAGCAGTGGTAGAGTTGCTGTCTCACAGCGCCAGAGATCCTGGTTCAATCCTGGCTATGGGTGCTGTCTGTATAGAGATCGCACGTTCTCTGGTTTTTCTCAGGATGCTCCGGTTTCCTCCCACACTCCAAAGGCGTGCAGGTTTGTAGGTTAATAGGCTTCAGTAAAATTGTTGATTGTCGCTAGTGTGAAGGGCAGTGCTGGTGTACGGGTTGATTTCAGGGCGGTACTGACTCGATGGGCTGAAACGTGTGCGCCGACGGACGAGAAGTCGAAGCAAAGAATTGGAAGCCAAATGACCGAATGGAAACGAAGACCAAACGGCAAATAACCGGAAGGGCGGGACGCACTAAAGCCAACTAACCGAATCGCTGCGTCGCCTAAAAGCGAACTCACCAAATGGCCGCTCTGCCGAAACGCCGCCAACCCGAAAGGCGGCGTCGCCTACAAGCCAACGAACCGAATGCCGCTCAACAGAAAATTCAAATAACGGACATGGCGTTGCCGGGGGGCGGGACTTGTCAGCGATTGGTCCAGACCCCCGCGTCCATCACATCACTGTGGAGGGATGACCTTTGTCCCACGCCTCCGCTCCACCCGACCCGCAGCCCGCGGAGGGTGGCCGTGGCCGTGGGAGAGTGGGGGCTGCCCCGAGGGATGCGCACCTTTGGCCGCTTGCAACCTGGTGCGTGGGTTCAGATTGCCCAGTCACCTATGGCTCGTGTGGGAAAATGACCCCCAACCTCCCGCCGGTGGGGACGGGGCAGCCCCCACTCTCCCACGGCCACGGCCGCCCTCCACCACGTCTCCCCCGTGTGGCCGCACCGTGAAGCGCTGTGGGTCGGGCGGAACAGAGATGTGCGACAGGCTAGTCCCTCTGCCCACCCAGGCCATTCAGTCAGTTTGCTTTTAGGCGTCCCACCCTTTCAGTTAGTTGCCATTTCGGCTTCGTTTCCATTCGGTTATTTGGCTTCCACTTTTTGCTTCGGCTTCTCGTGCGTTGGCGCCACGTCTGGGTACTGGACCGAAGGGCCTGTTTCCACGCTGTATCTCTAAGTCTAAAGTAAAGTCTAAAGATGGACAGCAGCGGCTCAAGAAAGTCACACATCACCATTGCCTCAAAGGCAGTGAGGGATTGACAATAAATGATGGATGGCCTTACTTTGAAAAAGGAAGGAAAAATATTGATGTGGTGAAAGTTACTACAGATGCCGGTTTGAACCAAAGACAGACACAAATAGCTGGAGTAACTCAGAGGGTCAGACAGCATCTCTGGAGAAAAGGAATAGGTGACGTTTCGGGTCGAGACCCTTCTTCAGGAAATACATTTAGTTATCATTAGTTTGGACATTCAGGAGGGCTGGATCCTTTGGCACCTGGAATCAAGTTGGGGAACTCAAGCTTTGGCAAGCTGGAAAGGGTACAGAGTGGAATTACGAGGATGACAATAGATAATAGACAATAGACAATAGGTGCAGGAGTAGGCCATTCAGCCCTTCGAGCCAGTCAATGTGATCATGGCTGATCATCCCCAATCAGTACCCCGTTCCTGCCTTCTCCCCATATCCCCTGACTCCACTATCTTCAAGAGCCCTATCTAGCTCTCTCTTGTAAGTATCCAGAGAACCGGCCTCCACCGCCCTCTGAGGCAGAGAATTCCGCACTCACAACTCTCTGTGAGAAAAAGTGTTTCCTCGTCTCTGTTCTAAATGGCTTACCCCTTATTCTTAAACTGTGGCCCCTGGTTCTGGACTGCCCCAACATCGGGAACATGTTTCCTGCCTCTAGTGTGTCCAAACCCTTAATAATCTTATATGTTTCAATAAGATATCCTCTCATTCTTCTAAACGCCAGAGTGTACATGCCCAGCCACTCCATTCTCTCAGCATATGACAGTCCCGCCATCCTGGGAATTAACCTTGTAAACTTACAATGCACTCCCTCAATAGCAAGAATGACCTTCCTCAAATTAGGGGACCAAAACTGCACACAATACTCCAGGTGTGGTCTCACTAGGGCCCTATACAATTGCAGAAGGACCTCTTTACTCCTATACTCAACTCCTGTTGTTATAAAGGTCAACATGCCATTCGCTTTCTTCACTGCCTGCTGTACCTGCATGCTTACTTTCATTGACTGATGAACAAGGACCCCCAGATCCCGTTGTACTTCCCCTTTTCCCAACTTGACACCATTTAGATAGTAATTGACCTTCCTGTTTTTGCTACCAAAGTGGATAACCTCACATTTATCCACATTAAACTGAATCTGCCATGCAACTGCCCACTCACCCAACCTGTCCAAGTCACCCTGCATTCTCATAGCATCCTCCTCACAGTTCACACTGCCACCCAGCTTTGTGTCATCTGCAAATTTGCTAATGTTACTTTGAATCTCTTCATCTAAATCATTGATGTATATTGTAAATAGCTGAGGTCCCAGCTTCGAGCCTTGCGGTACCCCACTTGTCACTGCCTGCCATTCTGCAAGGGACCCGTTAATCCCTACTCTTTGTTTTCTGTCTGCCAGCCACTTCTCTATCCATGTCAGCACTCTTCCCCCAATACCATGTGCCCTAATTTTTCCCACTAATCTCCTATGTGGGATCTCATCAAAGGCTTTCTGAAAGTCCAGGTACACTACATCCACTGGCTCTTCCTTGTCCATTTTCCTAGTTACATCCTCAAAAAATTCCAGAAGATTGGTCAAGCATGATTTCCCCTTCATAAATCTATGCTGACTCGGACCAATCCTGTTACTGCTATCCAAATGTGCCGCTATTTCATCTTTTATAATTGACTCCAGCATCATTCCCCACCACCGATGTCAGGCTAACTGTTCTATAATTCCCTGTTTTCTCTCTCATGCCTTTCTTAAAAAGTGGGATAACATTAGCTACCCTCCAATCCACAAGATGTTGCCAGAACTAGAGGCTCTGTGCCGTAGGGAGAGATTGAGTAGGCTGGGACTCTTTTCCTTGGAGCACAGGAGGATGAGGGGTGATCACATGGAGGTGTATAAGATCATGAGAGGAATAGATCGGGGAGATGCACAGAGTCTCTTGCCCAGAGCAGGTCAATCGAGGACCAGAGGACATAGGTTTAAGGAGAAGGGGGAAAGATTTAATAGGAATCTGCAGGGTAACCTTTGCACAAAGGGTGGTGGGTGTATGGAACAAGCTGCCAGAGGAATAAGAAGACAAAAACCAAAAATAATGAAGAAAAATAAAAAAAGGGACCATTACGTGTTTTCTCACCACCCCCATCGGACTATCGCAACATTTACGAAACAGCTAGACAGGTACATGGATAGGGCATATTTGGAGGGATATGGACCAAACGCAGGCAGGTGGGACTAGTGTAGCTGGGACATGTCGGCCGGTGTAGGCAAGTTGGGCTGAAGGGTCTGTTTCCACACTGTATCTCTCTCTGACTCTATGACCCTATAACTCAGTTAAAGTACAGCGCTCCATATTCAATACAATATACAGTTGTCTCCTAATATGCTTTGCAGTAGCTCCAATTCAAAGTCGCATTCAAATGTTCCCTAAACCTTAATTGCTTGATCAATGGATGGAAGCTTGAATTATTTAATATAACAAAGTAATGATGAATGTCTCAGAAAGTGTTTTTGTTGCAAAAAAAAGGACATACATTTTGAAAAGAGCCTTTCACTTCTGCAATTTTTATAGATTCTTTTGTGTGCTGCTTGCAAAGGCAAATAGATAGATGTGGATCTATGAACAGAATATCCCTTATCAAGGGCAGCCAGTCTCAACTCAACTGTGCTGTCTGGGTAGAAGAATCTATCATGGGTCATGTCATGTAATCCAAACCCATTTTTAAATGGATCCTGAACATATTCATGAACTACAGTTACCAGGGCAGAATAGGAATGAGTAGGTTAACCTATGATGAGCACTTGTTGGCACTGGGCTTGTACTCGCTGGAGTTTAGAAGAGAAACATACAGAATAGTGAAAGATCTTGGACAGAGTGGATGTGGAGAGGATGTTTCCATTCGTGGGGGGGGGGGGGGGGGGGGGGGGTCTAGGACCAGAGGTCATGGCCTCAGAATTAAATAGGAAGGAGGAAAAATGTCTTTAGTCAGAGGGTGGTGAATCTGTGGAATTATTTGCCACAGAAGGCTGTGGGGGGCAAGTCAGTGGATATTTTTTAAGGCAGAGGCAGATAGTTTCTTGATTAGTACATGTATCAGAGGTTATGGGGAGAAGGCAGGAGAATGGGGTTAGGAGGGAGAGATAGATCAGCCATGGTTGAATGGCGGAGTAGACTTGATGGGCCGAATGGCCTAATTCTACTCCCATTCGTTATGACCTTATGAAAAGGCTGGAAATATTCAGCAGGTCAGGCCGCATCAGAGAGATGAGAAACAGAATCTAAGGGTGGCACAGTTGTGCAGCCGGTAGACTTGTGGACTCACAGCAGCAGAAACCCGGGATCGATCCTGACCTTGGGTACTGTCTGTGTGGAGTTTGCATGCTCTCCCTGTGACAGCGTGAGTTTCCCCCTGGTGCTCCGGTTTCCTCCCACATCCCAAAGGTATAAGGGATGTTTGTGGGTTAATTGGCTTGTGCAGGTGGATAACAGGGAATGACAGTTCTGGAGGAAGTACTGATTGTTCTAAAGTATTTCTGTCTGGTGGGAAGGAAATCTTCTAACCTTCCCTGGCTTGCCCTGGGGATGACCCCAGTCTTGAAGCTGCCTTCTTATCTCTTGATTGCTCTCTGTAGCACTCCCCTCACAGAGCATGGGGTTGGGAACTGAGCAGTGGAACCTGTCGAGTGGCATATCGTAATCCAAATCAGTTTTTAAATGTACCCCGAACATATCCACACACAACAGTTACCAGATGATGGTTATTACTCTACTAAGAGCAGAAAAGGTTGGAAATATTCAGCAGGTCAGGCCGTATCAGTGAGATGAGAAACAGTTTTGGGGCGGCAACAGGGTTGCCAACTTTCTCACTCCCAAATAAGGGACAAAAGGTCAAAATAAGGGACAAATTCCCAACGGCAATTCGTTGACCGACTCTGCCGTGGCTGGGTGAATGATGAGTTGGCCCGGGTGATGGACGGCACACAAAGCCCAGCCGGCAGGAGTTTTGGCCCGGCACCCCATCCAACTCATGAACCGATGATCGGCCATGAGCAGGATGGGCGATGGTGTCGGAGGTAAGCGAAGGTCCGAAGGTCGGACAGCTGCCGACTGACGAGGCCACGGGCGAGGCGCTGCTGCTGCTGCACTCCGTGGGCTGCACTACGTCGGGACGGGTGAGGCTGGGCCGGACGCGGCGCTCCGACCCGACAGTCCCCTCGACCCGAGTTGTAGCAGTCAAATACGGGACAAGGGCACAAACCAATTTAGCCCAATATATGGGATGTCCCGGCTAATACGGGATCAGTTGGCAACCCCTAGGCAGCACAGTGGTGCAGGTGGAATGAACACATAAAAGGGAGGTGAGGCAATGGGAAAGTAATTTTTCCTTCTGGGCTATGGGCTGAGGATCAATGGATTGGGGTCTGATGAAGTGACGCCATGTTGAGATAAGAAGGCATTATCAATGATGTAGGCATGTTACAATACCTACCTTCAGCGGCGCTGCAGTTGTGCCACTGGCCGTGTGCGCGACTTTGGCGCCTTTGAGGGGGGGCGGGATTAAATGTCGTTTTCTCCTGCCTGCCCGAGATATATTTTCTCGGGCTACTACCTGATGCTGAAAAATCTTTCCGGCTTCCGTTCTCGGAAGTTTTTTAAAAAAATCGCGGAACAATTTAATCGCTGGAGTAAAATAAAAAAGCGACTTCTAACGCCGTCAACGCTGACAACGGGACAGATCTCACGTAGAGGGGACAAATAAGGTAAGTCGTTTATTTTACATATAAACTTGCTTCTTAGGATGACTTTAATCCAAATTTCATTGACAAAAATGTGATTATGGCCCCATACGAACCAGCAGTGTTTTTCCTGCCGATATGGGGTTCAAATTCACCGCAAACCGCAACGTTCCAATCGATCGTGTTCCACAAAAACCTACTCGCTAGATGAGTTAAATGGCCATTAATTTACTGGAATTAAACATTAAATTTCTTCCATTTGGCCTATAAATTAATGACAATGAGATTTAAAAATCATGTTATATTGTGAATTCGTGTGTGAATGTTATTTGGACACTTGGGCTATTTAAAAATGCTAATCTTTTCTTAAGAAATGGATAGATGTTTAGATCTAGTAATTGAATTTTGTAATTAGCTACAGTTAGGTAACTAACTAATTATATGCTTTAATTTCAGGTCATCCAAGTAATATTGTTTCATATTTGTTTCAGAATGCTTCAATCGATAATAACTGAAAATTTCTTTCAGTTCTCTTAATTTTTAAGAAAGTTATGGGCTTTTGACTGTCCTCGATCACACCTTTTGTGTTAAGTCAATGGAAAAGCAATAGGGAACAAGATGCTAATTTCCGAGTATGAAGATGGCCATAATTTTTTTAATACTGAAGATATGAAAGTGAATTAGGTGTCAGATTAAACTTCTGTTTATGTTTTATCTGAAGGGATAAATTGCAGACTTGATTTTTAAAATCTCAAAAGGTTGTAACATTGCTAAATGATGGCTTCCTGTGGGCAGCACAAACGTGGAGCCGGTAGATCTGGGTCTACAGAGACCAAAATCCTGACCCTGGGTGCTGTCTGCGTGGAGTTTGCACGTTCTCCCTTTGACCCGCATGCTCTGCACAATTGGCTCTGGTGTATATGAAGTGGATGCAAAAATGGGATAACATGGAAGTAGTGCGGGCGGGTGACTGTGGACTTGGTGGGCCAAAGGGCCTGTTTTTGTGCTGTGTCTATCATCAATCGATGAATCAATCGATTGAACGGAGGCGATGATGTTCAAAAGAATGAACATGGTTGTACATTGTGTGTGTGGGTGCGTGGAGGAATTATTATTGTGTAGGTGCGACAGAGTGGTTCAAGAGGAATTGTTTCAATGGGTCAATGGTGCTCTATTTGCCACATATGTAACTGCACAGAGAAATTCTTTTTGCATATATTACTCATGCGGGCACCGTCATGTCTTAGCGCCAATTCCAAAATTCCAAAGTCCGCTCGGCCCATGTGGAACGCTCGATGTACTGGGAGCAGTTCCCGCCAACCGACGTCCCTCTCCTCGCCCGGCCAGCTTTGTGTCCCAGAGGCCACCTCCTGCAGCCGACCTTGAAGGCATTAGGAGTCATTAGCCACGGTTCCCCCTCCTACAGGCCCTTGGTCCTCGTCTCCAGCAACTCCCTCCCGGTCCCACCCACCAACGGGCCTACGGGCAGGCGAGAAGTGATGTTTTGGGTCAGGACCCTTCTTCAGTCCAGAGAAGAAGGAGCAAATGGAACTGAGACATCATATGAAAACATTGATCACAGGAAATCACACAAACCAAAAAAACTTTAGACTTTACTTCAGATTTTAGAGATACAGCGTGGGAACAGGCCCTTCAGGCCCACTGAATCTGCGCCAACCAGCGATTGCTCAGCACACTAACGCTATCCTACACACACTAGGGACAATTCACAATTTTAAACCAAAGACAATTAACCGACAATCATAGTCATAGAGTGATACTGTGTGGAAACAGGCCCTTCGGCCCAACTTGCCCACACCGGCCAACATGTCCCAGCTACACTTGGCCCACCTGCCTGCGTTTCTTCTCTATCCCTCCAAACCTATCCTATCCATGTACCTGTCTAATTGGAATAATGAAATCAACTGTTTCTATAATGGTTGGGCTAGACCCAGCCTCAACTACCTCCTCTGACAGCTTGTCCCATACACCCACCACCCTTTGTGTGAAACAGCTTCCCCTCAGATTCCTATAGAATCTTTTCCCCTTCACCTTGAACCCATGCCTGTACGTCATTGGGGTGTGGGAGGAAACCGGAGCACCCGGTGGAAACCTATGCAGGTCACGGTGAGAACGTGCACACTCTGTACAGACAGCACCCGCAGTCAGGATCGAACCTGGCGCCCTCAGGCCGCAACTCTGCTGCTGTGCCACCATAGCCCGCCTTTAGCTACATGAGAACATTTGTCAGGCTACTGGGGGATCTGCGGACCAGTTGGGAACGCCAGCGCCTGCAGCGATGAGAGCCATGGCAACACTGGGGCATTCACTGGCTGGCTCACTCTCCCATTATACGCTCCTCACCATCATAAACATGAATTACAGGCACATTCTGGTTAAAGCTGCGCTGCTTTTCAAAAGGGTGAGAGTGGGCACACAATCTATTGTGATGCAGGCATTAAACAACATGGGGGAGGGACATGCAGGAACAACCTGAAAAGACAGCGAGACAACAATAATAGCGGAGAGAATTGGAGGGCAAACCAAATATGTGCAAAGACAACACAGAGGCTGCATTAGAGTGGTTTTCTGGTAACGATGGATAAGCTACTCTAGAGATGGGCCTGAATTTCCTTGGATTTCTCTGCCATGATACTCATTTATCTTGCCCTTGAATTGTGTTGGGGATTTGTCCTCCTTCTGGTTTTGGTTTTAGATTTAGTTTTGGAGATACAACGTGTCCGTGCCGACTGCGATGACACGTACACTTGTTCTATGTTACAAACGCTCGCAACCATGTGCAGGAGCCGATTAGCCGACAAGCCTGTAGGTCTATGGAGTGTGGGAGGAAACCGGAGCACCCGGAGAAAGCCCGCGCGGTCACGGGAGCACGTGCAAACTCCGTACATTTATAATGTGTGATGACTAATGCAGCCCTTGGAGCCTCAGAAATGAGCGTAGATTAAGAGGACGTTTCCAGGTTTAGTTGATGGGCTTTAGGAACGGTCTTTGCCAATTCCAAGGCAAGAGATGCTTGCTAGGATGGGAGTCCTAGGGGTCAAGGCGTTTTGAAATGGCATTGAGTTAGGAATGAATGAGGTGCTCTCTCGTTCCCTCCTGTTGTTCCTTTCCCAACTACCCAGCTGGAAGCTGCTCAATAAGGCTTCTATTTTTTGGGAGACCAGTCAATGTTGGAACAGATCCACGAGAAGTATGGAAATATTGGATTGTGGTCAATAGTTCCTTCTTTGAGAATGGTTCCTTTCTAGAAGACAAAGATCGAGGGCGGCACAGTGGCGCAGCAGTAGAGCCGCGTGTGAGACAGATGCAAAAAGCTGGAGTAACTCAGCGGGTCAGGCAGCATCTGTGGAGAAAAGGAAAAAGTGACGTTTTGGGTCGAGACCCTTCTTCAGACTGAGAGTCAGCAGCGGTATACTGGAGGTATGAAAAGGTACAGAACAGATCAGAGGGAAAAGGATGAAGCTCATGATGGTCGAGATCCTTCAGTATTGAAACGTCACCTATTCCTTCTCTCCAGAGATGCTGCCTGACCTGCTGAGTCACTCCAACTTTTTCATAAGGTCTTAAGTGAAAGGAGTAGAATTAGGACATTTGGCCCATCAAGTCTGCACCACCATTCAATCATGGCTGATCTATCTCTCCCTCCTAACCCCATTCTCCTGCCTTCTCCCCATAACCTCTGACAGCTGTACTAATCAAGAATCTATCTATCTCTGCCATAAAAATGACACATATTCACCACCCTCTGACTAAAGACATTTCTCCTCAGCTCCTTCCTAAAAGAATTTAATTCTGTGCCTAAGACCTCTAGTCCTAGATTATCCCTCAAATGGAAACATCCTCTCCACATCCACTCTATCCAATCCTTTCACTATTCTGTATGTTTCAATGTGGTCCCCCCTCACAAATTTCAATGAGGTCCCCCCCTTTTTTGAGTCTGTCTTCGGTTTAAACCAGCACCTGCAGTTCCTTCCCCACACGCAGAGTAGCGCGTAAACTCCAAACTCCTTCACTCTGCTATTGGGGAACCGAGGGAAGGCAGGTGCGCTGGAAAATGGCTCCCCCTTTGACTTCCATTCCATTAATATGTACTTACAATTAATAAAAATATTTAACTATCCATCCCCTGCGCACCAGGATGCCGTCCGGCGAGGATCGCCATCCATCCGCCTGTTTCACCAAGGCAAGCACGGCCAGCAAACGGTTAAAAATAATTATTACTTAAACCTAATCTGTTCTTTGTAACCCCCAGAGGTGAAAAGCCACAGAAACAAAACCACTATTGAGTTAAGTAATCAGCAACTGTCTATCAAAGCTGCTTTGTTTTCTTGTTTGGGAGGGAAACTGAAGGAAAAAGGAGGCAAAATAAAACCTTCCAGGTCCCCTCCCCCTCCCCTTCTATCTCCCTCCACTCAGTGGAGGCAAAGAAAGCCGCGGGATTGACTTGCGTAACCCTCTTTTACTTCAGCTTTTTGTTTACTTCATTGCTCCTTCCAAAGACCACCATCTGAGTCGTTAAAGCTCGCATACAAATTCCTGGCTGTTGGCTGGGGCCTGGCTTTCAGCAAAGATAATCACATGAAAGGGAGTCGTGGGATGAGTACTCACTGGCTACCGCACCAACGCCACGGATCGACCTCTGTATATCCCCCGCCACAGAGTTAGAATACACGATGAAGAAAGTTTGCTCACCAGCTACATTTTTTAAAAATTTGTTATTCTTAGTTTTATATTTGGTTTAGAGATACAGGGTGGAAACAGGTCTTTTGGCCCACCGAGTTCGCGCCAACCTGCGATCCATCTACGCCTACGCTATCCTACACACACTAAGTACTATTTACAACCTTTACTGATGCCATTTAAACTACAAACCTGATACCGTGAAAACCAGTGCTTGCCCACTTTTTCCGTTTAACCCTAAAAAAAAAATTACTTTAGTACTTTAGAGATACAGCTGGAAAACAGGCCCTTCGGCCCACCGCGTCCACCCCAACCAGCGATCCCCGCACACCAGTACTATCCTACACACTAGGGATTATTTACAATCTTTACCGAAGCTAATTATTATATACAAACCTGTATGTCTTTGGAAACCAGAGCTCCCGGGGAAAACCCACGTGGTCATGGGGAGAATAAGCAAACTCCGTACAGACAGCACCCGTAGTCAGGATTAACCTGGGTCAAACCTGATTCAATGGAAACCTAAGCTTGCCCCCTTTTTCGGTTTAACCCTGAAAACAAAATTACTTTAGTGATACAGGCCCTTCGGCCCACCAAGTCCACACTGACGAGCGATCACCCCTTACACTGGCGCTATCCTACGCACTGGGGACAATCTTTACCGAAGCCAATTAACCTACAAATTCTTTAGCAACTTGTCAGTTTCTTTGTTGAACTAAATTAAGGCTTTGGAATGTGGGAGGAAACATGATTACCCGGGGAAAACCAACGCGGTAACACGGAGAACGTACAAACTCCATACAGGCAGCAACCGTAGTTAGGATCGAACCCGGATCTCGGGTGCTGTAACCAGGTCTGCTACCAAGAATTTTAGGTTACTATCGTTTGTACAAGAGAAACAAAACCTTGATAAAGCAATATCAACATTTTATGTGCCACAAAGCGATGGCACAGTGGTTATAAGTTGTTGTCTCACTGCACCAGAGGCCTGGCCTGGGTTCGATCCTGACTTCAGGTGCTGTCTTAGACGGGAGAAGCAGGGGAAGAAACTGTACCTGAATCTGAAGCTGTGCATTTTCACACTTCTATACCTCTTGCCCGATGGGAGAGGGGAGAAGAGGGAGTGACCGGGATGAGACTGGTCCTGGATTATGCTGCTGGCCTTGCTGAGGCAGGGTGAAGTGTAGATGGAGTTAATGGAAGGGAGGCTGGTTTGTCAAGGACTCTTTGTCAGAACGGGAAAAGATCAAAACCATGTTGGCTTCAATTTGCAAAGAAGACGGAGGGAGGGATTGGGCAAAAAAAAAATCTCTGGTAGGGTAGTTTAGATGCTGCATCCAGCAAGATGCAGCACAGAACGCCATAGGAGATCCTTCTTCCGTGTGGCTATCAAAATGTACAACTCCTCCCCCTTCTGACGTGGGGTAGACTGCACTCTGTTCAATCTCTCCCGCTCTTTTCAAAGAGAACTCAACTCAAACTATTCTATCCATGGTGTTGGTATCTCCGTCAACTACCTCCTCTGGCAGCTCGTTCCATACACCTACCAGCCTTTGCGTAAAGAATTTGACCCTCCTTTCCCCGTTGAAATCTTTCCCCCCCTTTACCTTAAACCTATACCCTCTGGTCCCTGTATGGTGACAAGGGAAGAGGTACAGAGACACTTTCTGCAGTTTGCGTGGGAAGGCGGTGAAGTGAGACGGGGAATTGTTTCTGGAGATGGAAGTCATTACCATGAAGGGATTGGTGGCTTCAGAATACTGAATGGGAAAATGTGTCTGGTGGTGGAACGCCATTGAAATGGATGGATATTGTGAAGAATGGTCTTTAGTTTAGTTTAGTTTAGAGATGCCCCGTGGAAACGTCCCCTTCGGCCCATCGATTCAGCGGCAACGAGCGAACCCCGCACACTAAAGGGCCTGTCGCAATATGTAAAATAGGTCGACGCATCGTGACGCGTGGGGTGCGCATGGTTGATGCACGCATTGTACACGGTGAGGCGTGAAATCGCATGCGGTGGCGCGTGGTGGCGCACGGTATCGCGCGCGCTCCAGGATTTCGTAGTGTAACAAAATCCTCGCTCGCCACCTGCGTGAAGTATCGCGTACGCACGCTGATGCATTGGCTACACACGCTGACGCATTGCCGTCGCACGCTGGCATCCCGACATCTCACGTGTATCACGTAATGACGCAGGGGTACGTCACCGTGCGTCCACGTCCGTAACCATGCGTCGCCGCGTGCCGAAGGGTATTCTAATGACGTCACGCGCACCAGACGGCTGTGCTGATGGGTGATTTGCGCGCGACATCGCGCATCACGACGTGTCAACCTATTTTACATAAGACGCATAAATGAGGCGCAAATGACGGCCTAGTGGGACAGGCCATTAACACTCTCCTACACACACACACACGACAAACACTTTACAATTTTACCAAGCCAATTAACCTGCAAACCAGTACGTCTCTGAAGTGTGCAACAAAACCTGAGCATCAGGAGAAAACCCACGCAGGTCACAGGTGGAACGTACAGACCCCGGACAGCCAAGCACCCGTCACCAAGATTGGATCCGGGTCAATGGCGCTGTGAGACAGCAACTCGACCGTTGTGCAGCCGCACCACCCTCTGTTGAATACAGGGGACGTTGTGGCAGACGGTAGGAAGCGGGGGAGGACCTTGTGCACGTTTCACCACCTGCAGCAGTTATGACTTTCACTGATATCAGGGGCTTCGTAACTGTTACCATCCTCTGCCCACCTCCCACAGGTATCATCAGAGACCATGTTTTGGACCCAAGATAGACACAAAATGCTGGAGTAACTCAGCGGGCCAGGCAGCATCTCTGGAGAAAAGGAACAGGTGACGTTTCGGGTCGAGACCCTTTGTCATCTATTCCTTTTCTCCAGAGATGCTGTACGACCCTCTGACTTGCTCTGGTTTTCTTGTGTCTACCTTTGGTTTAAACCGGCATCCGCAGTTCCCTCCGACATGTTCCGTACCCAGCTAACTTCGAACAGAGGAATGGCGAAAATACCGGGGCCCACTCTTCTGTATTTACCGCACTTATCAAACAGTACTTTCAGGACTCTGCTTGTTTAGCTGGGAGTACTGATGAAAGTCTTCAGCTAACACCTCTGAAACAAGAGAGCAGGATTAAGCCATGCAAACACAGGGAGCTGGTATAGAGATGCTGGCCTCCAGCCAGCAAATACAATCTGCCCAGGGAGCCAGAGCTTTTGTACGTAGTCCTCAAATGAGTCCAAGATTACAAATGCACCTCAATTCATCCTGCAGGAACAAATATAAATAAGTTGAATCGTGCTACAAGTTCTGGATGAGTTACTTGGATCAAATACTTTACCCCAAGCAGTTATTTCATCTGTGCTTTGATGCCTTTTTAGTAATTTGCTCCTCCTGTTCCCATTAGATGTTCGCAATTCCGCAGACGCCTTGCACAAGCAAACATTCTTCCCGTGTGAGCTTCAATTAGAGACATTGACAATTTGGTGGAACTCATTGCCACCGACGGCTGTGGAGGCCAAGTCAATGGATATTTTGAAGGCAGAGATAGATAGAGTCTTGATTGGTACGGGTGTCAGGGGTTATGGGGAGAAGGCAGGAGAATGGGCTCGAGGTGGAACGATATATCAGCTTTGATTGAATGGCGGAGTAGACTTGGTGGACCGAATGGCCTAATTCTGCTCCGATCATTTGTTTTTTAGTTTAGTTTAGTTTAGTTTAGAGATACAGCGCGGAAACAGGCGCTTCGGTCCGAGTCCGCACTGACCAGCCATCCCCGCACACCAACACCACCCTACACACACTAGCAACAATTTACGTTTTACTTTCAACAATTTACATTTATACCAAGCCAATTAACCTACAAACAGGTACGTCTCTGAAGCGCGGGAGGAAACCGGAGATCCCGGAGAAAAGCCACGCAGTTCACGGGGAGAACGTACAAACTCCAAACCGTCAAGCACCCGCAGTTGGGATTGAACCCGGGCCTCTGGCGCTGTAAGGCAGCAGCTCTACCGGTACGCCCCCATGCCGCGCATGAACCTATGGCAAGTGCCAGTATGTACAGTGTTGCTGCAGCTTTGGGGTGGAATTGGTTTAGGATGGCTTGGGTTGCCCAGAGTTGACAAGTACAACATGCACTTTGACTGACTAGAGGCTGTTTCACCACGAAGGCAATGCATCGACACGGCATCCAATCCATAAATGACACCTAAATGACCTGTTATCAGGCAACTGAATCATCCCACCACAGCCAGAGTGCTGGGCTCAACTACTATCTACCTCTTTGGTAACCCTCTGACTATGCTTGATCAGACGTTACTGGATTTACCTTGCACTAAAATTTATTCCCTGATCATGTATCTGTACATTGTAAATGGCTCGATTGTAATCGTATGTTGTCTTTCTGCTGACTGGACAGCCTGTAACAAAAGCTTTTCACGGTACCTCAGCACACGCGTCAATAAACTAAGCTGAAATAAACTCAAATGAGCGCACTGTACATCAGCAGTCACTGGAAGGCAATGAACAGCTGTAGCTCTGTGCCACCATTAATCTTAACACCCTTACTGCCACCTGACAATTAGCTACATCTTGGGATTAACGTTGCTTAGAAGTTGGATTGGAGCCATTAATGCAAGGAGCAATTACTTTCAAATTCATCTTTGGGATCTTCTCATCACTGGCAAGGAAAGTAAAAATGTTGTTCTGTTGTCCGTACAAATGACAATTCAACACACTTGGCTCTCCTAACTCTTGACACTTCACAGCATTTATTGTCCCAAGTCAAACTGCCCACGACAAGGTTGTTTAAGAAAGAACTGCAGATGCTGGAAAAATACGAAGGTAGACAAAAATGCTGGAGGAACTCAACGGGCGAGGCAGCATCTATGGAGCGAAGGAATAGGCATTTTTTCTTATGGCAGGAGTCAAAGGAAAAGTTGCTGAGGGTAAGGACCAGCTCCGCTAGGCGGAGGAGTGCATTAGTAGACGGGGATTAGTTGGTTCTGCGGTCGAGGAAGAAACGGAGGGCTTTGAGGTTGTGGTAAGTTGTCTCCTTGAATATAGTTTAGTTTGAAGTATGAAGTTTGAAGTCCAATCTGAAAAAGGGTCTCGACCTGAAACTTCACTTATTCCTTTTCTCCAGAGATGCAGCCTAATCGACGGAGTTACTCCAGCTTTTTATGTTTGTCTTTAGTTTAGTTGAGTGTAGTTTAGTTTAGTTTGGTTTTTAGTTAGTTTTTAGTTGCGTGCTATCCTGTCAGCGGAAAGACTACACATAATTACAATCGAGCTGTCCACAGTGCACAGATACAAGATAAAGGGAATACAACCTGTTGCAATCCTTCTCGTTAAAGCACTCCGTCAATGCAGTTGGTCAAGGTGTCCCAATGTTTAGGTCCAGTGGTGTTGAAAGACCAGCAATGTATATCCATTAAGATGGGACACAACATGGAGGCGTTGGTGCTCCGCTGTACCTGCTGCCCTTGGCCTTCTTGGTGGTGGTTTCTCGAGCTGTCTGAGGAGCCTGAGCGAGTGTCTGTGGGGCAACGTGGAGCGTTCACATTCTGTGCCAATGATGGAGGGACTGAATGTTTCCACTCCCTAATGGGGGTCCCAGATCAGGTGTAGCCCCAAGTCACAGCAAAGGAGAAGTGGGGAGATAATCAGTAAAGCAGAGATCACAGCACATTGCACTAAGGAGAATAAAATAAAAATAACAATCATAGAATCCAGATTCAGGGGCAGTTTCTTCCCAGCTGTTTTCAGGCAACTGAATCATCCTACCACAACGAGAGAACGGCCCTGAACTACTATCTACTATCTCATTAGTGACCCTCAGGCTCTCTTTGATCGGGTTTTACTGACTTTATCAGGCACTAGACGCTATTCCCTTATCATGTATCTATACACTAAATGGCTCGATTGTGATCATGTTTATCCGCTGACTGGTTAGCACACAACAAAAGCTTTTCACTGTACCTTGGGACACGTGACAATAAACTTAATGGATTGAAACTGAGACGGGGCCAACAAAAAATAAGTTTGCAGATATATTTGGACATTGCAAAATGAGACTGACTGGTCAAGCATCTACTCGAGGCATTTCCTCAAGGAAGTGGCAACTATCATCAAGTTCACCACCCTCTGGGACATTCCTCTGTCTTGCTGCTGCTGTCCGGCAGAAGATACAGAACTCTGACGTTGCACAGCACCAGGCTCAAGAACAGTTAAGTCGTGTTCTTGAACGGACCTGTACCTTTAATGGAACTCTGCACATCACCTCTCCAGTCTAGGACCAGGGACCATAGAATAAAAGGACATACCTTTAGAAGGAATTTCTTCAGTCAGAGGGTGGCGAACCTGTGGAATTAATTGCCACAGAGGTCTGTGGAGGCCAAGTCAATAGATACTTATAAGGCAGAGATTGACATATTCCTGATTAGTAAGGGTGTCAGGGGTTACGGGGAGAAGGTAGGAGAATGGGGTTGAGAGGGAAAGATGGATCAGCTATGATTGAATGGCGGAGTAGACTTGATGGGCTGAATGGCCTCATTCTGCTCCTATCACTTCTGAATTGCACTAGCATGGACTTACGTTTTTTTTCCTAACTGCGATTTGCATTGATGTCTTGTTCTGTTCTGCACAGTCTTTCAGGGTTTTTTTGTGTAATTTATCTTTAATTTATGCACAATGTATGATTCCATGGGTTCGTCAGACTCAAAGTGCCTGCGGTACTGCTGCTCGCATGGTTTTCACTGGACCTCTCTACCCCATTGCATTTGCGCATATGACAAAAAAGCTCAAAGAGAGACACAAAATGCTGGAGTGGCTCAGCGGGACAGGCAGCATCTCTGGAGAGAAGGAATAGGGGACGTTTCTGTCCGAGACCCTTCTTCAGTCTGAGAGTCAGGGAGGGGAAAACTCAAAACAAAAAACTCACCTTGACCTGGATTTCTAAAACCAAAGAGGTTCGACGATTTTTCCCAAGGACCCATGCATTATCTGGGGCAGGAGGGGATGCTGGGCAAGTGAGTCAAGTGGGAGAGAGAAGGGTGGGGATAGGAAGGGAGGCTGGGGGTGATGTGGAGAAGACAATTCAAAACCGGGGGGGGGGGGGAAGGATGGTGGATAGATGGGAACACCTGTATGTGAACTGGAGCAAAACATCAGGATTTTTGGCTAATCAGATGGTGAAATTCGAGCGCCACAGTTGAGTGCTTGTTTTTAGTTGAGTTATGTTTATCGTCACGTGTACCGAGAAACAGTGAAAAGCTTTTGTTGCGTGCTAACAGGTCAGCGGAAAGACAGTACACGATTACAATCGAGCCGTCCACTCTGACCAGATACATGATAAAGGGAATAGCGTTTAGCGCAACAGAATAATGTTTAGTGCAAGAAATAACGTTTGCTTCATCTCATAAATATTTATTACAGCAAAAAAGATTTAATTCCATTTTGTGCAGTTCTAATTGAGAGTGATTTTTTTTGCCTCTTTGCTGAAATCTTATTTAGTCTCATGGCTCCTATATTTAATTATGCATCTGTCTCTTCAATCCCTCACACAGCATCACACCTGCCCGGGCAAGATTTATTAAAAGCAAGAGGATTTTCCTTAATGGCTTTTTGTTTGCCCCTTGCTTTGTCACCTAATTCCACAATGTCATAATTTAGCAGGCAGATGCTGTACGTTCACCTGCTTGCTGACTTAGCCAATTTTCCTAAAAGCTTACAAAATGGCACTCAATAAGCCTTCTTTTATCTGGGTTAAAATCAGGAAGGCACCTGACTCAAGGAGATGCTCTGTATTCCGTAAAGCAGCTGAGTCTGATTTTATATACTAACTGATATTGAATTGCCAAAGAGCAGTGGCTTATTTGTAATATTGGTGTATAATATGGATTTGGGAGTTACCTTATGTATGATTACTTAGCTTAGTGTAGTTTAGTTTAGTTTAGTTTAGAGATACAGCGCGGCAACAGGCCCTTCAGCCCACCACGTCCCCGCCGCCCAGCGATCCCCGCACACTAACACCATCCTACACACACCAGGGACAATTTACATTTATACCGAGCCAGTTAACCGACAAACCTGTGCTTCTTTGGAGTGTGGGAATAGACTGGAGATCCCGGAGAAAACCCACACAGGTGACGGGAAGAATGTACAAACTCCGTGCAGACAAGCACCCGTAGTCAGGATCTAGTGTGCGGGCTAGTGTTAGTGTGCGGGTTCACTAGGTGGACCCGTTGGGTCGAAGTGCCTGTTTCTGTGCTGCATCTCTCAACTAAACTAAAAACAATGTTTGACTATGCAGTTTTGAATTAAAAAAAGATTTGCGACTCATGCATAATTTCAATCTATTTTGCTAAAAAAAAAAGGCAAAAAATATAGGCCTACATTTTCTGATTATTATTTTAAACGATCCATCTAAACGAGCATCTCCACTAATAATACAGCTTGCAAAGTCTAGATCAATGTTGTATTTGAATCACTTCTTGTCACTATTGTTTGGAGCATTAATTAGTGGATCGTGAAAACAACCGTATTCCTTACGGACCAGGGAACAAAAAATACATTATCCCACAGGTGGCCTTATTCCTACTTATATAGATAAGATGAACTCGCAGCATCAATGCTGTAAAAACAACATTAGGTTTTGACATATTGTAACATTGTTCCATCCTTAAACCCCTGTCTCACAGTGTGCGAGTTGGCCCACGAGTGACCCCGAGTTTTCACTCGTGGTGATCACGTACGATGAACGTAGCGGCAACGTCGGAACTCGCGCGATCAACTTGTCCACTCGTGGCGCTAACGGCAGGTACTTGGGAAACTTGTTAACTCGTGAAAAAAATCAAACATGTTTGATTTTTTCCACGAGTCAAATTAACTGTTCAAGTTAAAAATGGAAACATTTAAACTCGTTGCAATAACGTAAAGGCCCGTGCGTTTACCTTAGTGTCTCGTGAGTCTATCGTGGGAACTTTCTTATAATCTTAAAGGGACTGAACCAAAGATAGTCACCAAATGCTGGAGTAATTACATGTGGTTAAGTTACTTGTGGCTCCGGGAGGTAAAGAGGCTTGAGAAATATAAATGCTGAAATACGCGCGGATCAACGCGGGTTATCCAGAGCTGAAAGTTGCAGTGAAATGAGATTGAACAAGACGACTTTGACACGAAAAGCAGGAGTAACTCAGCGGGACAGGCGGCATCTCTGGAGAGAAGGAAAAATGCAAAAAAAGTGAAACTATCCCAGGGAAAATCGAGGACTTCTTGGCTCCCTTCTCCTCAGACCTAAACGCAGCGATCCCCCCTTCTCTGTGTTATGTGTGTCAACATGCATTCATTCCTGAATTCAGAGAAAAAGGCGAATGTATTCCCCCCCTCGGCCCCCGAAAACAAACCTAATCCACGTTTCCCAAACACCAGTCCGAAGAAGGGTCTCAACGCGAAACGTCACCCATCCCTTCTCTCCAGAGATGCTGCCTGTCCCGTGAGTTACTCCAGCTTTTTGTGTCTATTTTTCCCAAACACTCGTTAGAATCAAGAAGCCATCTCTTGGGCTTTATGTATGAGAACCATCTCCACTTTCAGGTTTTTTCTGGAGGGATTAAAACTAATTAAATGTGTGGAACAAACTAAAAATGCAAAACTGGAAATAAAATTAAGTTTGTCTAAATATCAAACGCGTATGCATTGCAATTTGCAGCGGAGACACTGGATAGAAAGTATTCAGTAGCGCGCACACCACACACACATATGTCCTACTTCCCGCTGTTAAGTTACTTAAGTTATATATATATATATATATATATATATATATATATATATATATATATATATATATATATATATATATATATATATATATATATACACACATACACATGTCCATGTGCTGTATATATACATTTGCGTGGTTCCTGGGTTGCCTACTATATATAACTATATTGCCTACTATATTGCCTATATATAAAATGAGAGAGAGAGAGAGAGAGAGAGAGAGAGTATATATATATATAGAAACTTAGAAACATAGACAATAGGTGCAGGGGTAGGCCATTCAGCCCTTCGAGCCTGCACCGCCATTCAATATGATCATGGCTGATCATCCAACTCAGTATCCTGTACCTGCCTTCCCTCCATACCCCCTGATCCCTTTAGCCACAAGGGTCACATCTAACTCCCTCTTAAATATAGCCAATGAACTGGCTTCAACTACCTTCTGTGGCAGATAATTCCACAGATTCACCACTCTCACAATTGCAGTATATATAATATATGTATTTGTAGTATACATATTATATATATTATATATATTTCAATTCCAACCCCGAAGCAATTGAGAGGCGATTTCTTGGGGCCATGTAATTTAACGTGTGTCTTTGCTTTTAAACGTGAAGCTGTTTAATTGTTTACGCTGCGCTGTGTTTCGTGTTGGGGAGAGTGCTGCTGTTACAATGCTTTCGATTCTATTCTGCCCTCCCCCTTCCAAAAAAAATGCCTAAATTTGTCTTTGTGCCCATTCTCCTGGGAGAAATCCAAACCAGGGGAACAATGAACCCTCAGAGGCTTCGCGTTCCTTGCTCCGATATATGGACCTCGCTCGCTCGCAACTGTATGAACGCTCGATCATACCGTCTGCTGTCGGGTCCCGGCGGCCGCTCAAAGTCAGTCACCCGAGCTGCTTCCTTCCTCGGAAGTGGCGGCCAGTTCTGCTGTCCGTGTCCGGAGCGCTGCGGCAGCCAACCAAGCTAAATAAAGCACCAAGAAATGCACTTACCACGTTATTGGTTACTGGAGGGTGCGCATTTTCCCTTTGTAGGTCATATCAATAGATGCGGCCGCGCTGAAATAACTCAAAGCCACAGGATGGAGATGTCTTTTAACATTGTTGCTTTATTAAAACATACCTTCATTCACGGTTGGCTCAAGAGTAACGGGAGAGAACTTGGTAACTCGGGAGAGGAAGTTGGAGCATCGCAGCAATGACATACCCGTGGGAACTCGGTTACACACTTGATCATGAACTTGAAGTCTCGTACACAGCCACGAGTCTGTCACTCGGGGTACCTCGTGGGTCAACTCCCACTGTGAGACAGTGCCATTAGATTACTTCTTTTTGATGTGAACCTGCTACCGTTAGCCCATGGTCCACTCCAGTTAAGTAAACGCTAGTCTGAAGTTGATCAACCATTGTTGATGAGAATCCAACGGGCTATGCTTTAAAGCAGGTTTAAAGAGGAGGTGCAGACTCAAAATGCTGGAGTAACTCAATCAGCCAGGCAGCATCTCTGGGAGAGGTTAGTTAGTAGAGATGCAGCACGGAAACTAGCCCCACACGGCCCTCCAAGCCCGCACCGACCAGCGATCCACTTACACAGGCACGATCGGAATGTGTGGAGAAAGCAGGAACGGGGTTACTGATTTTGGATGATCAGCCATGATCATATTGATTGGCGGTGCTAGCTCGTAGGGCCGAATGGCCTACTCCTGCACCGATGTTCTATGTTTCTGTCCTACAAACTAGGGACAACTTGTAATCTTTACCAAAGCCATTTGACCTACATACCTGTACCTTTTTAGAGTGTGGGAGGAAACCGGAACACCTCGGAGAAAACCCACGCGTTCACGAGGGGGGGGTGGGGGAGCGTACAAACTCCATTCAGACAGCACTTGTAGTCAGGATCGAACCCGGGTTCCTGGCGCTGTAAGGCAGCAACTCCTCCGCTGCACCACCATGCCGGCCTTTTTATATTTTCAGATTGTGGTCGAAAAAGATGCTTAGCATAAAACCCAAACAGTGTAGCTACTGTTTTATAATACGTTAGCCTCTTCAACCACCTCAGAACCCTCAAAACCAAAGTGGAAACGAGCGTTCTTTGCTCCTGAGGGAGTGACTAAAAATAAAATTAGAGTGGAAATGGCTTCTCTTTTTTTTTTAAAGAAGAAGGCGCTTTGGTAAAACAATAGAAACCATTCGAAGAATATTGCAGGGAATCTCAAACAGAAAATGATTTGTGGCAAAAACACCCGAGGTAATAGCATAAGCAAGCACTTGGTGTACCACCTGTTCTTAAACATACAGCCAAACGCAAGGGGTTGAGAAAGTAAATGGCTAAATGGATCCAACAGGGGTTAATTATCACTGATTAGTTCCAATGGGTACTACACCTGGCAATGGCAGCTTGTAAATCAGTATGTGAGAGGCCCTAGAGGTTGTTTGTGATAGATGGTGAATGGACAGGGTCTTTGGTTAAGCATTAAGGGTTGCAACAAGGACCAGAGGTACGGTGGCAAAACTAACTCAAACTTTGTTTTATTGCAGTGAGAAGCATTCATCTTTGCTGAGTGTACATCAGACTAAAGTTTCCTGGTGAAGGGAAAGAGGCAACTGTGGTGTGTGGGTAATGACAGAATAACTGAGTCTGAAGAAGGGTCCCGACCTGAAATGTTGCCCGTCCATTCAATCTCCAGACGCTACCTGACTTGCTGAGTTCCTCCAGCACTTTATGTTTTGCCCAGATTCCAACATCTGCAGTTTCTTGTGAGTTTAGTTTAGTTTAGTTTAGTTTAGTGGGTCTCGTGGGGTTCCTGAAGAAGGGTCTCGACCCGAAACGTCACCCATTCCTTCTCTCCAGAGATGCTGCCTGTCCCGCTGAGTTACTCCAGCATTCTGTGTCTGTCCAACAATATCCTAGGCACACTAGTGACAATTTTCAATTTACCAAGTCAATTAGCCTGCAAAACTGTTCGTCTTTGGAGTGCGGGAGGAAACCCGAGCTCCCGGAGAAAACCCACGCAGGTCACGGGGAGATTGTACAAACTTCATACAGACAGCACCCGTAGTCAGGATCGAACCCGGGTCTCTGGCGCTGTAAGGGAGTTACTCTAACGCTGCACCACTGTGCCACTCTTAATTACAGAATGGTATAATCAAAGAAATATTCATAGAAAATAGGTGCAGGAGGAGGCCATTCGGCCCTTCGAGCCAGCACCGCCATTCATTGTGATCATGGCTGATCGTCCCCTATCAATAACCCGTGCCTGCCTTCTCCCCATATCCCCTGACTCCACTAGCCCCTAGAGCTCTATCCAATTCTCTCTTAAATCCATCCAGTGATTTGGCCTCCACTGCCCTCTGTGGCAGGGAATTCCATAAATTCACAACTCTCTGGGTAAAAAAGTTTGTTCTCAGCTCAGTCTTAAATGACCTCCCCTTTATTCTAAGACTGTGGCCCCTGGTTCTGGACTCACCCAACACTGGGAACATTTTTCCTGCATCTAGCTTGTCCAGTCCTTTTATAATTTTATAAGTTTCTATAAGATACCCCCCTCATCCTTCTAAACTCCAGTGAATACAAGACTAGTCTTTTCAATCTCATCACATATAGAGATAGTTGTGTCCATTTTGACTGAAGAAGAAACCTTTCGTCATAATCTACTTTCCAGCTCTGTATTGGTAGTCTTGCAACCTAAAGAAATTCAAGTGTATCTCCATATACTTTCTAAACACAGTAAAGTTTCTGTTCCCACCATTCCTACGAGCAGTGTAATCCAGAGCCCTAACCTCCCGTGAGTGTAATAAAATTCTCCTTAGCAGTTTGCATCTTTTTTTTTAAAAAAAAACTTTTTTATTTCTTTGTATCTCGAGTGAACCTGCAGTGCAATCCCGAGTGCAACCCTCAATATCCCTCTGGATTACTTTGAAGCAGTCTTTTGCTAATCACAGCACTTTAATATAAATAGTGATTCCTCAGTTGAGAGCTCTCAATTCTGATATATTGTTATCACTTTGCAAAACTACGTCAAGTTGAGTTAAATTATGATTTCTTCCAACAGATTGCCGTTTCATGTCTGAAGAAGGGTCTCGACCCAAAACGTCATCTATCCCTTCTCCCCAGAGATGCTGCCTGACCCGCTGAGTTACTCCAGCTTTTTGAGTCTATCTTTACTGTGCAATTAGTTCCACCATCGTTAGCTCAGCACATGTTCTCGAAAACAGCCCCATCTCTTTTTTCGCTTGCCATGTACCAAAATGGCACTTTGTGTACTTTTTAAGAATTCTCTACCCTGCCCATCTGTCATAAATGCTTTTATCACAATTATTGTTCAGGGAGGTTAAATCTTCCGCTATTATCATCGGCAAATTTTGAAAACTGTCGCTAGATATTCAGTCTCCAAACTCCCTCAGATCCCTTGGGCTCTTGAGCAAACTACCAACTCTGCAATTGGCACTATTTTGTTCTTTATCTCAACCCTTTTTTTTGATAATCCTTTAGTGTATCATATTTCCAGACAACTAATTGTTCCTTAACCCAATATTGCAATATTCCACTTTTTATCTAGGAATCATGCCTAAAAATCTTGTTAGGCAAGATGTTAAATTGCATTCCTGTCCGTCTTTAAAACATGCCTCAGACAGAACTAGTTTAGTTTAGGTTAGAGATACAGCAGGGAAACAGGCACTTTGGCCCACCGAGCCCGCGCCGACCAGCGATCCCCGACCATTAACGCTACACTTCACCCACTAAGGGCAATTTACATTTATACAAAGCCAATTAACCTACAAACCTGTACGTCTTTGGAGTATGGGAGGAATCCGCTCCCAGAGAAAACCCATTCAGGTCACAGGGAGAACGTACAAACAACGTAGGCAGGATCGAACATGGGTCTCTGGCGCTGTAAGGCAGCAACTCCACCGCTGAGCCACTGTACCGTCCTTAAACTAAGTTTAGTTTAGTTCATTGTCAAGTATACTGAAGTACAGTGGAAATCTTTTTTGTTGCATTTATAGGATAAAGGGAGTAATGTTTAGTGCAAGATAAAGTCCAGTAAAGTTCAATTAGAGATAGTCTGAAGGTCTCCAGTGAGGAGAGCGCGTCCATCCATCCATCTCATCCTAAAATATCATCCATCCACATGTCTATATGTGTATTTGTCTTTGCAGATACTACTAACAATCCTGAAATTAATGTTAAGGAGGAGTGGTGCAATATTTTGGATGGTATAACTTTAATGAGAAGAGTTAAGATGTTCAAGTTTAATCCATTGACCTTATACTGATCTCTCTCAGAAGTGACCCACACTGACCTAACTAGTACCTCAATAGTCAAAACAGTTTTATTGTCATATGTCCCGCAACGGAACAATGAAATTCTTAGTGGTAATCAGTAGTAAAGAAAGCAACTTTTATTTCAAGGGGGCTTGTGTACAAAAACTGGGATGTAATGCTGAGGCTCTATAAGGTGCTGGTAAGGCCACATTTGGAATATTGTGAGCAATTCTGGGCACACTAACACTAACACTAACACATTGTGAGCAATTTGCCATCATCTCTGAGGAGGTTTACAAGTTATCCAGGGGAAGTTTACAAGAATGATCCCAGGAATGAGTAGGTTAGCCTGTGATGAGCATTTGTAGGCACTGGGTTTGGAAGAATTCAGTCTTGAAGAAGTGACTCGACCCGAAACTTCACCCATCCCTTCTCTCCAGAGATGCTGCCTGTCCCGCTGAGTTACTCCAGGTTTTTGTGTCTATCTTGGGTTTAAACCAGCATCTGCAGTTCCTTCCTACACATTAGTCAGTGACGCTCGCGCACGGGTTAGGTGACTGATGGCTAGTAACTGCGTTACGTTATCAGTCAGAATGAGCGGGTGCTCGAGTTTGCAGCTGCATCTGGTTTCCTCTCGGCACGGTGCCGCAGTGAATGCACAGATGGCAATGATATCCATCCATAGATGCATCCATAGATCACCCAGCAGTGTTTGTCATCTGTGGCGCATCCACTCCATCAGACTGTATCCATTAAAAGATCCCCTTCCAGGTATGCTCAAGATTCACAGCTGCTGACAAGATGCTCTCAACCTGCCGAATCCACCCTCTCAATTTGTGATAAATTTTAATGATTTCTTCCTAGTTTAGTTCAGAGATAACGAGATAAAGGGATGAAGAGCGGCCACATAAAGAGACATTTGTGGCCATGCTCCGTGTTGATAGTCTTGCAACTTAAAGAACTTGTAGGTCGACACAGTGGTAGAGCGACTGCCTTACAGCACCAGAGGCCTGAGTTCGATCCTGACTGCGGGTACTTATCTGTACGGAGTTTGCACGATTTCCATGGGACCTTTGTGGGTTTTTCTCTGCCAACTTTGGTTTCCTCCCATACTCCAAGGACGTACAGGTTTGTGGGTTAATTGGCTTGGTATAAATGTAAAATTGTCCCTAGTGTGTGTAGGATAGTGTTAGTGTGCAGGGATCGCTGGTAGTGCCTGGTCAGTGTTTAGTTTAGAGATACAGCGTGGAAATGGGCCCTTCAGCCCACCGACCAGCGACTAGCACTATCCTACACACAAGGGGCAATTTACAATTTTGCCAAGCCAATTAACCTACAATTGTGTCGGTCTTTTAGGTGCAGGTGAAATGTACAAATTTTCAGATGACGCACAGAATCAGATTTGTAATAGACAGCAAGAAGTCAAAGATATTTGGGCAAAGTGACATTTAATGAGAGAAGTATGAAGTGATACTCTTCAGCCCAAATAATGAGAGACAATATGGTCTTTGGGGAAGAATTCGAAAGGATTCAGGAATAGAGTGACCTGGGTCTACAAGTGCATAAATCTTTAACAGTCTAAAGGGTTGTTGAGAGGTTTAAACAAGGAACTGCAGATGCTGATTTACGCAAAAGGACACAAAGTGCTGGAGTAACTCAACAGGCCAGGCAGCATCTTTGGAGAACATATAGATGACGTTTCAGGTCAGGACCCTCCTTCAAACTGATTCTTCAGACCTTTTTCAGACTGACCCTTCCTCAGACTCCAACGATACAGTTGTTGAGAGAATAGTTAGCAGGTTATATGGGATTCTATAGTTCATGTGTAGAAGTACAGAGTACAGAAGGTAAGTCATGTTGGGCCTGTATGAAACACTGGTTGAGACTAACTCGTGTAAAGAATCCTCGTCCGCTCTCCACACTAGGGGAAAGATGTAAAGTGGTACAGATATGAGGGATTTCAACTACAAATTGTAGTGGATAATCTGGGGTTTGTCCTCTTTGGAACAAAGTAGGCAGGGAGGAGATTCGATAGAAGTGTGAAAGATCTGACTGATTTAGACGAGATAAATAATGGGAACATTGGTGGCTGCTTTAAAGACAGGAGGCACCAATTTTAACGGCCATGCAAGAGAGAAGGAAATGGTGAAGAAAGATATTTTTTTACAATGATCTAAGCCGGCGAGGGTGATGGAAGATTAGAAAAGCAGGAAGGAGAATTTGGTGCACGGTGGCGCAGAGGTCGATTTGCTGCCTTGCAGCACCAGAGACCCGGATTTGATCCCGACTACAGGTGCTGTCCGGATGGAGTTTGTAAGTTCTCCCCGTGACCGCGTGGGTTTTCCCCGGGCGCGTCAGTTTCCTCCCGCACTCCAAAGACGTACAGGTTTTCAGCTTAACTGGCTTCAGTAAAAATTGTAAATTGTCACTAGTGTGTAGGATGGGTCTTGGGCATGGATTCGGTGGGCGTAAGGCCCTGTTTCCGTGCTGTATCTCTAAAGTCAAAAGATGGAACGGCGGGAGTAGACTCGATGGGGGAAAATGGCCTAATTCTGGTGCGTTAATTTATGGACATGAACTAATTCTGCTCCTGTGATTTATGAACTGATGAATATTATCTTTTCTAATCTCAAAGGTTGTAAGGCTATTAAATGCCATTGTCTAATTGCCATTGTCTGGCTGTCCACAAACAGTACATGGAGCACAGGAAGTGACCATGAAGATATAGGTCTGAAGAAGGGTCTCGACCCGAAACGTCACCTATTCCTTCGCTCCATAGATGCTGCCTCACCCGCTGAGTTTCCCCAGCATTTTTATCTACCTTCGATTTTTTACAGCATCTGCAGTTCCTTCTTAAACATGAAGATACAGCAAGTAATGAGGAAGACAAATGTAATTTTGGCTTGTATAACAAGGAATATTGGATTCTGGAAAACCGGTGGCTAGGAAGGTAGAAGGCAGCACCTATTCCCAGAAAGTGGAATGATAAACTTCCCAATCTCAGCACTTGTTTGTGACTGAGATCAGGTGTCAAAACACTGGCTTTGATTCCTTTAACAGGTGTCATGTTTTTAATTGCACACCAGAGTACAGAGCTCCATAATCTCCAGGGGTGGGATATAGAGATGAAGCCGTGGAATCTATTTCAGGTCTTTGCAACTCTAAGAAAAATAAAGGCAAACAAATCCGATGATTGTGGATGTGGATCATTAGCACTCAACAGTAAGGAATGCCACCTGCCATATGTTTGCCAACATAGTACTTCTAATGTCCTAATAATTACAATTATAGACGGAAACAGGTTTATAATAAGTTTATCGTTGTGGAGTTAATATCTTGGCAGTCAGGTTATAGAACAGCATCCAAAATTAACTTTCACACTTTGGAGGGATATGGGCCAAACCCAGGCAGGTAGGACTGGTTTAGATGGGACATGTTGGTCGGTGTGGGCAAGTTAGGCCGAAGGGCCTGTTTGCACATTGCATGACCCTTTGACTCTATGACATTGCTGTAATCCTGTTCATACACAGTGTGTCAATTATGCCTTTGGTTAAAGGGCCTGTCCCACTATGCGAGTTTACCCAAGAGCTCTCCCAAGTTTTAAAAAAAATCAAACTCGTGGTGAGTTCGTAGAATGTACGTCGGAGCTCGGGACGTCTCTTAGCGGCTCGTAACACTATCGGCAGGTACTCGGAAATGTGGCAAGCTCGTGAAGTTTTTTCAACAGTGCGGAGAGTGTCCACGAGAGTCCCCGAGTACCTACAAACGGCTATTACCATAATTCTCAGAGTTCGAATCAGGGGAACTCTTGAATTACGTTGTACTGTGGGCCAGGCCCTTAACTCTCTAATTCATTAATGGTGCACATTTCGAGAACTTATTGTGTTGTATGGATTCACATTATGTGGCATAGAGGCATAGTGATATACCTGGGTGCGATCCTGACTACGAGTGTACAGAGTTTGTACGTTCTCCCCTTGACTGTGTGGGTGCTCTGGTTTCCACCCACACTCTAAAGACCTACAGGTTTGTAGGTTAATTGGTTTCTGTAAATTGTACATTTTCCATAGTGTTTAGGATAGTGTTAGTGTAAGGGGTGATCGCTGGTCAGCGTTGGCTCAGTGGGCCTGATGTCACGATGCATCTCGAAAGTGAAGTGCTAAAGTTAAGAATATTTTCACAAATTCCTTTTGAGAATATTCATAGCTTTTTTTTTTTTAAATACACAGTTAAGTAAAACAAAATATACTCGCAAAGCGCGGTGCAGTAAAGATTGTGTGTAGGATAGTGCTAGTGTATGGGGATCACTGGTTGGCACGGACTCTGTGGGCCCGAAGGCCCTGTTTCATCGCTGTATTTGCAAACTAAACAGCAACTAAAAGGTGCTGCCTCTGAACTCCAGTGTCTCGGGTGCAGTCCTGGCCTCTGGTACATTCTGTGGACAGTTTGCAGATTCTCATTGTGACTGTGTGGATTTTACATGGCTCTCCAGGTTTCTCTCACACCCAAAGGGTCGGTAAGTCAATGGCTACTGTGGATTGCACTTCACGTGTCGGTGATGGTGAAATTGAGCAGGGTCGCTGGGATCGTGAGAAGACATTATTTTAGAGATACAGTGCGGAAACAGGCCCTTTGGCCCACTGAGGCCGCGCCAACCAGCGATCGCCCCGCATACTAGCGATATCCTACACACGAGGGACTATTTACAATTTTGCAAAAGGCAATTAACCTTCAAACCTGTACACCTTTGGAGTGTGGGAGGAAACCAGAACTCGGAGAAAATCCACAAGGTCACGGAGAGAACGTACAAACCCGTACAGTCAGCATCCGTAGTCAGGATGGAACCCGGGTCTCTGGCGCTGTGAGGCTGCAGCTCGGCCGCTGTGCCCCAAAAGTATCAAGTTGCTTCGGTGAAACAGTCAGCATCGTCAAAGACTTGTCGCACCCTGGTCGCTCGTGTCAGGCAGAAGATACACAAGCTTGAAAGTAAACACCACCAGTCTCAGGAACAGCTTCTTCCCCTCTGTTATCGAGCTTCTGCTCAGTTCCTCCATGAGCTAGGGTGCAGTCTTATTCTCCTCTACTGCCATTGTGGACATTAGACTTCGTCTGTGGGAATGTTGCGCTCCAAATGCTGAGAACTATATTCTGCATTCTCTATCTTCCCCTTTTATCAGTGAACGTTTTACAAACAAGCATAGGATCTGTGATTTCTTCCCAAATGACTGATGATTTTTACATGCTGAAGTGTCTTCTTCTGAGACCAATTATTTACAGATTGAGCCCTGGCAATTATATTCAGATTAAAGATTTCTCACACATACTTTCGTGGACATTGTTTTATTCATGATCCTGAACCCTGGTCTCCGTCATTCATATTCTTTGTAAACTGAGAAAGACGTGTTTATAATTCTCTGATGAGCTGTTCAATTATCATTGGGTTCGAGCCACCTAAATCAAACGCCCAGACAGATTTTCTGCCCTGTTTTCTTGCCGCACTCTCACCGAATGTCGATCTTAAGCATCAAGACTATTGTCAAGTGCGTGTAGCTGAACTTGCTTCCCATTCTTCACAATGAACTGACTAGTCTGATACCCAAACCATTGCTCAAACGTGTGCCTGCCTATCCACACTACAACTGAGCCAACCGAGCTATTCCTCTGTGCACCGCTGGACTTGAGGGTCCGAGTTATAGGGAGAGGTTGAGCAGTCTAGGACTCTCTTCCTTGGAGCTCAGGAGGATGGGAGCTGATCTTACAGAGGTTTACAAGGTTATAAGAGGAATAGGTCGAGTAAATGCATGCACTCTCTTTTGCCCAGAGTAGGGGAGGTAAGAAGCAGAGGATGTAGATCTCAGGTAAGGGGGTAAAAATGTAATAGGAAACTGATGGGTTACTTTTTTACACAATGCATGGTGAGTGTATGGAACGAGCTGCCGGAGGAGGTAGTTGAGGCAGGGACTATCATTATATTTGAATTGAATTGAATTGAATTTCCTTTATTGTCATTCAAACAATAGTTTGAACGAAATTGCGTACCTTGCAGTCATGACAGAAAAAAAGTAACAAAACACAATGAACACAATTTAACACAAGGGACACGTGTAGATGAACTGACTAGTCTGATACCCAAACTACTGGGCAGGTGGGATTGGTGTAGATGAGGGCAGGTGGGACTGGTGTTGGTCGGCGTAGGCAAGTTGGACTGAAGGGCCTGTTTCCACGCTGAATGAGTCTCTGGCCCTATGGCTCTATAGCAAGGTAGGCTAAGGAGGCATGGAAACAGGCGCTTTGGTTTATGAGTCACTGCTGACCATTAACTAACTATGAACATTAATCCTCCATTCAACCTATTTTTTACTTTCTCCCCGTTCTCATTAACTACGAGGTGGCACGGTGGCGCAGCGGTAGAGTTGCTGCCTTACCAGCGCTTACAGTGCCAGAGAACCGTGTTCGATCGCGACCACGGGTGCTGTCTGTACGGAGTTTGTACGTTCCCCCCGTGACCGCGTAGGCTTTCGCGAGATCTTTGTTTTCCTCCCACACTTCAAAGACGTACAGGCTCATAGGTTAATTGGCTTAGTATAAATGTAAATTGTCCCTGGTGTGTGTAGTATACTGTTAATGTGTGTGGGATCGCTGGTCGGTGCGGACTCGGTGGGCCGAAGGGCCTGTTTCTGCGCTGTATCTCTAAACTAAACTAAATTAAACAATGGTGCAGTGGGAGACTTGCTGCCTTACAGCCCCAGTGACTGAGTTTCGATCCTGGTTACAAATGCTGTCTGTATGGAGTTTGTACGTTATCCCTGTAGCCGCATGGGTTTTCTCTGGGTGCTCTGGTTTCCTCACACACTCCAAAGACGTGCGAGTTCGTAGGTCTGAAGAAGGGTCTCGACCTGAAACATCACCCATTCCTTCTCTCTAGAGATGCTGCCTGTCCCGCTGGGTTACTCCAGCTTTTTGTGTCTATCTCAGGTATGTAGGTTAATTAGCTTCTGTAAATTGTCCTAGTTTGTAGGATGGAACTAATGTAGGGGTGATCGTTGGTTGCCGTGGACTTGGCCACGCTGTATCTCAAAGCTAAATTAAACTAAACATGTGTCCTTCATCTCTGATCTCCATGTTTCAACATTGACACACAGCCTGCCTCTGGTTTCTATGTGACTACGTTGAAGGACGCAGAGAAATCAGAGCTAAGCTGAACAGCTAGCGGGATATAGCTGGTTATTCACCATGCAACAGGGTGCAAAAGGCAAGCATTAAGCCCCTGTCCCACTGTACGAGGTAATTCAAAAGTTCTCCCGAGTTTTCCCCTGATTCGAACTCGGAGAATGTCCGTAGCGGTTCCGTAAGAGTTTGTGGATGTCTCGTAGCGGCTCGTAATGCTAACGGTAGGTTCTCGGGGCGTCTTTTCATCCCTGTAAAAAATGTCCACGATTAAAAAAAAATACTCGTGATGAAAAAGATTGTTACTTTTTACTTGTACGAGTCGCTACGAGACATCCACGAACTCCTGCGGACATTCTCCGAGTTCGAATCAGGGGAAAACACGGGAGCTCTTGAATTACCTCGTACGGTGGGACAGGGGCTTTAACCTGGCTCAATGGTACAGCAAAACACCTTTCACTGTTGCTGTGTTCTGGGCCTAGCGATTCTGTCGCCACTGTGACAATTATACAGCCAGCATCCAGATGATATATTGTTCAGAGATGGGTGCGTACTTTATGGACTTTGTACTTTCATTCCACCTAAATTCTGAAACAACAAGATCCCGGAGTTACACGCTGGGTCATCCTGGTAGAATAAGAATTAAAGGATTATCTGTAAATCACTTAGATAGCAACACAGTCGATGCTGCTCATCAGGGTCAAAGCTGTCAGATTAATCTACCCTCAAACCCTGAAGAAAATAGTACTTGGCAACGACCAACTAAATTCACGGTATTTTTAAACAACAAAGAACTGCAGATGCTGCTTTGTACCAAAGATAGAGACAAAGTGCAGGAGTAACTCAGCGGGTCAGGCAGCGTCTCTGGCGAAAAAGGATCGCCGACTTTTCAGGTCGGGGCCCTTCTACATTCTTCATCCCGACACGAAACATCACCCATCCTTTTTTCTCCAGTAAATCACTGTAGTCATAAGTTTCTTAAGTTGCGTGCGCAGAATTAGGCCATTCAGCCCATCAAGTTCACTCCACCATTCAATCATGGCTGATCTATCTTTCCCCAGAAGTTCCATTCTCCTGCCGTTCTCCCCATAACCTTTGACTAATCAAGAATCTGTCAATCTCCACCTTAAAAATACCCATGGACTTGGCCTCCACAGCCGCCTGTGGTAATGAATTCCGCAGATTCACCACCCTCTGGCTGCGTTCCTGCTGATTCCACCAGGCATGGAGACGTGGAAACCGGTGGAAGTCCTTTTCTTACTTTGCTTAAGCTTTACTAATTTGGCCATCCAGAGAACAGGCCTCCACCGCCCTCTGAGACTCACAAATCTCTCTGTGAAAACCTTTTTCCTCGTCTCCGTTCTAAATGGCTTACCCCTTATTCTTAATCTGTGGCCCCTGTTCTGGACTCCCCTAACATCGGGAACATGTTTCCTGCCTCCAGCTTGTCTAAATCCTTAATAATCTTATATTTCAATAAGATGCCCTCTCATCCTTCCAAACTCCAGAGTATACAGGCCCAGCCGCTTCATTCTATCAACAAATGACAGTCCCGCCATTCCGTGAATTAACCTGGTGAACCTACGCTGCACTCCCTCAATAGCAAGAATACAAAGATGAATCATCCAATGTTTCTGCCTTGTCCTTAACCCCAACACTGCTCCCCCGCCATCAGTTAGGAATGGATACAGGATGCCTTCTCTATGGCTTCCTGCAGTGACACATGGTACACACTTGGTCAGTTGCCTGCCAACTATGTCGGTCATATTCCAAACCAACACCACCATTCTACATCCTCGGGAGACTGAGGACGTCTCTTACCGATTTCTGCAGATGCACCCTATCAGCACGCGTCACGGCTTGATTTGTTAGCTGCTCTGCCCAAGAACGGAAGAAATTGCAGAAGGTTGTGGACGCAGCCATCACACAAACCGGTCTCCACCCATCGAAGTAGGGTCTCGACCCGAAACGTCACCCATCCTTTTTCTCCAGAGATGCAGCCTGACCCGCTTGAGTTACTCCAGCACTTTGTGTCTCTCCCCCCGCATCGACTCCATCTACACTTCACGCTGCCTCTGGATAACAGCCAAGAATAACCAAGGACTACTTATACCCCAGTCAATCCCTCTTTAGTCTAGTTTATTAGCGATACAGCGAGGAAACAGGCCCTTCGCTCCACCGAGTCCACACCGACCGGCGATCCCCGCACACTAACACTATCCTACACACACTAGGGACAATTTTTAATTTAACAGAAGTCAATTAACCCACAAACCTCTCCTTCTTTCGAGCGTGGGAGGAAACCGGAGCACCCGGAGAAAACCCATACAGGGAGAATGTACAAACTCCATACAGGCAGCACCCGTAGTCAGGATCGAACGCATGTCTGTGGTGCTGTGAGACAGCAACTCTACCGCTGCGCCACTGTGCTGCCCTCTTCTTCCCTCTCTGATCGAGTAGAAGATACAAAAGCTTTAAAGCATGTTTATCAGTTTCAGGAGCAGCTTATTTCCCGCTATTATTAGGCTACAGAACAGAATTCTCAGAGCTTTATGTGTAGTCCTGATCTTCCAACCTACTTTATTGCCGGCGTTGAACTTTTTTTTATTACCTCCAGTTTTTCTGTCATTGTAACACCACATTCTGTTTAATTTTCACTGCCTGCACTTTGCACTAACTGCTGTACTGCCACATGGCTTAATTGTGTTCATGCGTGTTATGAATTGACTGGATAGCATGCAAAACATTGTTTTCCACTGTATCCCAGTGCAGGCGACAATAACGTACTGATACCACTTAAAAAAACATTTTCTGCCACCTAATATCCAGCATCGGAAAAGTCTCCTCATAAAGGGCCTGTCCCACTTTCACAACCTAATTCACAACCTCTGCCGAGTTTGCCATTGACTCATACTCACAGCATGGTCGTCTCGAGGTCGTAGGTAGGTCGTAGGTAGGTCGTGATGCCAGTCGTAGGTGCTCGTGGCATCAAGTAGGTCGGGGCGTTTTTTCAACATGATGAAAAATGTCCATGAGTAAAAAAGATCGTGAATTAGGTCGTGGAAGTGGGACAGGCCCTTAGCTAAGCAATGTAACGCAATTCAAATGGGCAGTTTTACTGCTGATCTTAATGGCGTTCTTACCCAAACTCCAGGCACTGAACCAGAAAATCATGGAATAATATTGCGTACTAGGAGACCATTTCACCCACTGTACCTCTATTGACTCATTAAAAAGCTATCCAGTTCGTTCCACTGCCTCACACTTTCCCCGAAACTAATTTCATTGCATTTATCCAAACTATTTTACCAAATTAATTCTAACAACACTCTGGTGACTGTATTCCACATTGCAACACTGAAAACATTTTCTTCTTCATCACAATTTATTTGGTTCATTTTAATCAATACCTCCTGGTTACTGAGTTGGAAAATTAGTTTTTCTATTTAATTGTATCAAAAACCTACTGATTTTTCAACACTTTCAACTTAAACCATATAGCCACATAGTGCGAGTGTTAGGGGAGATCGTAAGAGAGAGGAGTAGAAATGGGCCATTCGCCCCATCAAGTCTACTCTGCCATTCAATCATGGCTGATCTATTTCTCCCTCCTAACCCCATTCTCCTACCTTCTCCCCATAGCCTCTGACACGCTTACTAATCATAGGGTTATGGGGAGAAAGCAGGAGAATGGGGTTAGGAGGGAGAGATATGATTCTGTACCTATCACATATGAACATGAGCCTCTAGGGAGGATGGTCCCAGTGTCTCCACATGTAACTGAAGCTCTTCTTCTCAAATCCCACACAGACAGCACCCGTAGTCAGGGTGGGACTTGGGTCCCTGGCGCTGTGATGCAGCAACTCTACCGCTGTGCCACCCCACAGAAAGACGCATTTTAGTTTCATTTAGTTTAGCTTAGAGGTACAGGGTGGAAAGAGGCCCTTCGGCCCACTGAGTCCGTGCTGACCAGCGATCCCCGTATCCTACACACGGGACAATTTACAATTTTTGTCGAAGCCAATTAACAAACAAACCTGTACGTCTTTGGAGTGTGGGAGGAGACCTGAGCACCCGGAGAAACCCCACCCGGTCACGGGGAGAAGATACAAACCAGCGATCCCCGTTACATTAACACAATCATACACTTTGGGGACAATTTACAATTTTTATTGAAGCCAGTTATGCTACAAACCTGCAAGTCTTTGGAATATGGGAGGTAACCGGATCGCCCGTGGAAAACCCACGCAGGTCACGGGGAGAACGCACAAACTCCATGCAGACTGTTCCTGTCGTCAGGATCGAACCGGGGTCTCTGGCGCGGTAAGGCAGCAACTCTACCGCTGCGCCACCGTGCCGGCTGATATTGTCACAGCAAAACCCAAGAAATTATTTTAAATGGATTCTCATCACTAGATAGGTTGGTATTTCGTTCTTGCTCATGCTTTAGGCACAAACAGAAATGATTGATGTGTCACAGAGTAATGTTACTCAGGTGCAATTCTATTTATTGAGTTATTTTTTTGTCCAGATGAAATGTTTATAAATCCTTTCTTCACTTTGTTTCCAGTGTGACAAAAGGTTGCCAATCTTGTCGCCGTAATCTGGATTATACACATGAAAGGAAGGTTCTGGCCAACGTTTTATTCGCTGGCAGCGACTGCTGTTGTTTTCAGGGTGTTTGTGTTCTTCTTTGTGTTGGTTTTATAACAGTCACTGCATTTCACAAGAAGCATTATACGGTTGTTTGATTTTCCGTGTGGACTTAGAAGTGTCGAAATTCCTGCTCGGAAACATATTGAGCCTCTGTGGAAGGGTCCCGACCCGAAACGTCACCCGCTCCTCCTCCCCAGAGATGCCGCCTGTCCCGCTGAGTTACGCCAGCATTTTGTGCCTATCCTCGGTAGAAGAGCGGCCCAGGATAAGGACCGGGAAATGAACATAATAAACAAGAAATAGGAAATAATCAAAGGTCCCACAAAATGTTATTGTGTAGCTCTGCTTAAAAAACTCAGTCTACGCTGCAGTTTGTACTCTAATAGTTCAGTTTTAGATTAGTTTAGAGATGCAGTGCAGAAATAGGCTCTTCAGCCCTCCGAGTCCGTGCTGTCCAACGATCGCCCCAAACACCAGCACTATCCTGCACCCTAGGGACAATATTCAGAAGTCAATTGAACCACAAACCTTTGGAGTGTGGGGGGGAAACCAGAGGAAACTCTTGCGGTCACAGGGAGAACGTACAAACTCTGCACAGACAGCACCCATAGTCAGGATCGAACCCGGGTCTCTGGTGCTGTCAGGCAGCAACCCTACCGCTGCTTCACCGCGCCACTCTTGTTATATCATCCTTCTTTTGTGTATCTTCACCTCTGGTGCTGAATTATTGGAAGGAGCATCTCCTGAATTTTAAGTTTTACAAGGAAATTTAAGTTTCAATAGCAATAACCAACGAGTGAATTTGGTAGCATCCCAGGCAACGTTAATTGAGACACAAGATCTTAAACGAAACACAAAGTGCTGGAGTTACTCAGCGGATAAGACGACATCTATGGAGGGAATGGACAGATGTTGTTTCGGGTCATGACCCTTCTTTAGATTCTTGAGTCTGGAGAACGTCCTCGACCCAAAATGTTGTAGAAAATACAATACAAACACAAATACAAAGGACATTTATTATCACATACACCAGTTGGTGTAGTGAGATCTACACAATTGCAGCACACAAATTTAGATGAGACACAACATTAAAGAATTTAACATAAAACATAACAACATCCCCCCACAATGGTTCCCACTGTGGGGGAAAGCAGCAAAGTCCAGTCCCCATCCCCTTGTCCACCCATAGTCGGGCCGATTGAGCCTCCGCAGTCGCCGCTACGGGGCCCGATGTTCCAGGCCGTTCTCGCTGGGTGATGGTGCTCCGGCGTCGGGAGAACCCTCTCAGCGGCTGGGGACACCTGGAACGGCCGCTTCCTTACTGGAGACCGCGGCTTCCGAAGCCGACAAGGCCGCGCTGGATGCAGCTCCACCACTGGCGCTCTCGGCGAGAGATCCCAGGCTCCCGATGTAAAGCTCAGCGCCGCCACCCGCAACTGGCCGCCCGCAACTGGCCGCCCCACAGTCCCGCAGCTCCGCGATGTTCACCTGCGGTCTCAGCATTCCGGAGGGAGAGATATGATTGAATGGCCTAGTAGACTTGATGGGCTGAATGGCCTCATTCTACTCCTATTCCTCATGACCTTATGACCTATATCTATTTCCTCCACAGATGATGCCTGACTTGCTGAGTTCCTCCAGTTCTTTATGTTTTGCTAGCCAATTTTAACCCTCGACACTTGAAAGTAACCTATCACTCACCTAATATGCTGTATTTTTCCACAAGACGTTGGCTGGGACTTGTCTTTGTGAAATAAGTCAATTTATGTCACCCATGGCTTTGTTCATTATGAATATTTAAAAGTACCTTCTTTGTCTTGCTCTCTATTATCAGTAAATCATGTTTTATTGTAATCCTTCTCTCATTAAGACTGTCTAACTCTCACTTGACACCCGGAGTGGCACATTGGTGCAGCAGTAGAGTTGCTGCCTTACAACACCAGAGACCCGGGTTCAATTCTGACTACGGGGGGCTGTGTGTACAGAGTTTGTAGGGCCTGTGAACATGTGGGTTTTCTCCGGGTGCTCCGGTTTGCTCCCACATTCTCAAGACGTACAGGTTTGTAGGTTATGATGATCCCTTTTCCTGTCTCCCACGTACCACCTCCACTTGGACCCCCCCTCGTAGCCTTCCGGCTGTAGAACTATTTATCCAGAACTGCCGTCGGGACATCAACCGCCTCGACTTCTCCACCCCCCTGTCTCACTCCAATCTCTCCAGCCCTGAACGTACTGCCATCGACTCACTCCGTAACAACCCAGACTGGGTTATCAAACCCGCCGACAAGGGAGGTGCCGTGGTAGTCTGGCGCGTCGATCTCTACAAAGCGGAGGCCGCGCGCCAACTCTCGGACACCTCCTCCTACTTACCCCTGGACCATGACCCCACTGACGAACACCAGGCCACCATCTCGAGCACCATAACCGACTTCATCAGCTCCGGCTCCCTACCCCCCCGAGCCTCCGACCTCATCGTTTCCTAGCCCCGCACGGCCCGATTTTACCTTCTCCCCAAAATCCACAAACCCGACTGCCCTGGCAGACCCATTGTCTCTGCCTGTTCGTGCCCCACCGAACACATTTCCACATACCTTGACGCCTTCCTATCCCCCTTTGTTAAATCCCTCCCCACCTATGTTCAAGACACCTCAGACACTCTCCGTCGGCTCCGTGCATTCCATTCTCCAGGCCCCCATCCTCTCATCTTTACCATGGACGTCCAGTCACTCTACACCTCCATCCCCCACCAGGACGGTCTCAAAGCCCTCCGGTTCTTCCTCGACCAGAGGAGCAACCCATACCCGTCCACTGGCACCCTCCTCCGCCTAGCAGAGTTGGTCCTCACCCTCAATAACTTCTCTTTTGAATCCTCCCATTTCCTCCAAACACAAGGCGTAGCTATGGGCACACGCATGGGCCCCAGCTACGCTTGCCTCTTTGTTGGGTACGTCGAACAATCCTTGTTCTCGGCGTACCAGGGCCCCATCCCCGACCTCTACCTCCGTTACATCGACGACTGCTTTGGTGTCACCTCCTGCACCCACACACAACTGACTGACTTCATTCATTTCACCACCAACTTCCATCCGGCACTCAAATACACTTGGACCATTTCCGACATTTCCCTACCATTCCTTGACCTCACCATCTCTATTGCAGGTGATACGCTCCTGACCGACATCCACTACAAACCAACTGACTCCCACAGCTACCTGGACTACTCTTCCTCCCACCCTGCTTCCTGTAAGGACTCCATCCCCTATTCCCAATTCCTCCGTCTACGCCGCATCTGCTCCCAGGATGAGGTGTTCCACACCAGGTCATCACAAATGGCCTCATTCTTCAGAGAACGGGGATTCCCCTCCCCCACTATTGATGAGGCTCGCACCAGGGTCTCCTCCATACCCCGCAACACTGCCCTCTCTCCCCATTCCCCCACTCGCAAACAGGGCAGTGTCCCCCTGGTCCTCACCTTTCACCCCACCAGCCGGCAAATACAACATATAGTCCTCCGCCAGTTTCGCCACCTCCAACGTGACCCCTCCACCCGCCACATCTTCCCATTTCCCCCCCTGTCTGCCTTCCGCAAAGACCGCTCCCTCCGCAACTCCCTTGTCAATTCCTCCCTCCCCTCCCACTCTACCCCTTCCCCGGGCACTTTCCCTTGCAACCGCAAGAAATGCAACACTTGTCCCTTCACCTCCCCCCTCCACTCCTTTCAGGGACCCAAGCAGTCCTTCCAGGTCCGACAGAGGTTCACCTGCACCTCCTCCAACCTCATCTACTGCATCCGCTGCTCCAGATACCAGATGATCTATATCGGTGAGACCAAGCGGAGGCTTGGCGATCGCTTCGCCGAACACCTCCGCTCGGTCCGCAAAAAACCAACCCGACCTCCCGGTGGCTCAACACTTCAACTCACCCTCCCATTCCACAACCGACCTCTCGGTCCTGGGCCTCCTCCACGGCCAGAGTGAGCAACACCGCAAGCTGGAGGAACAGCACCTCATATTCCGCTTGGGGAGTCTGCATCCTTTGGGCTTGAACATTGAATTTTCTCAATTCTGTTAACCCTTGCTGTCTCCTCCCCTTCCCACCTCTCCCTCAGCCCTCGGGCCCTGGCATTCCCTCTATCTCTATCTCCCTCCCCCACCCCAGTCGCACCAGCTTCTCATTTTCACACCACAAACAGCTTACAATGGCTTGTTCCCTTTATCATCGATACTTTTTTGCATATCTTTCATTCATTGTTCCTTATCTCTCCACATCACCGTCTATATCTCTCGTTTCCCTGATCCCTGACCAGTCTGAAGAAGGGTCTCGACCCGAAACGTCGCCTATCTCCTTCGCTCCTTAGATGCTGCTGCACCCGCTGAGTTTCTCCAGCCTTTTGTGTACCCCAGGTTTGTAGGTTAATTGGCTTCTGTAAATTAGCCCAAGTGTAACACAAAACCAGTGTACGGGCGATCATTGGTCGGCTTGGACTCTGTGGGCCGAAGTGCCTGTTTCCGCGCCATATCTCTAAACTAAACCCAAAACACCCTCCTAAGAGAGCAGCAATTACCTTAATTTCCGAATAGCAAACTTTCTGTACACCTTTGTTTACTTACAGATAACAGTGGTTTTTGTTGCTCCATCAATCATTGAAGATTAACCTTTTTAGAAATGCATTCAAGTAAATAATTTGTGAAAATGTTTCTCCCCGTAAGAGTGTTGTGAATTAAATCATCATTCATTCTGTAAATCAAATTGGTGCAATAGTTTTTCAGGTCTCCAATATGTACCTGTTTATCTTTGAGGCTTTGCATGTTTACTTTTACCATACAATGCCTGTTCCTAAGGGCCTGTCCCACCAGCATGCGACTGCATGCGGCTAGCGCGACCTAACGTGGTCGCTTGAGCCATACGGCCTCGCGGGGCCGGTTCCACTTCGATCGAGCGAGGCTCCGAAAAACTGACACTGTTCAAAAATTCCACACGCCAATGGCACATTGAGGACGTACGCAGCGTCTTAACATCGTACGCAGAGTCTTGACGGCGTACGCCTAGCGCCTGGCGTTGTGCGATGACGTCACTGCCCGGCGTGCCGTTGCGTGATGACGTCACCGTCCGACGCCATGCGACGTCAAATTCTGTTGGCCCGCCTCCTGCCCAGCTGATTGGTGAGTATGATGTCGGGACCAGCCCCGCACAACTCCATACTCCTCCGCGGTTCGAATTGGGACCGGCCCCGCGAGGCCGTACGCCTCAAGCGACCACGTTTGGTCGCGCTAGACGCATGCAAACGCATGCTGGTGGGACAGGCCCACTGCCATCAGTGGAGAAAGTGGTCTTTCCTTATTAAGAAGGAACTGCAGATGCTGGAAAATCGAAGGTAGACAAAAGAGCTGGAGAAACTCGTGCGGGTGCGGCAGCATCTATGGAGCGAAGGAAATAGGCAAACGTTTCGGCCCAAGACGCACACTCTGAGTTTCTCCAGCACTTTTGTCTACTATTCATGTTGTGTCACAACTCAGAGTTAAAAGACTATTCAACCATTTTTTAGCTCACTTGGTACTTGAAACCATAAGCCTAGCATGAACATTGCTAATGGCGCTCCTTGAAAAGCAACCTGCATTTGGGACCCTGCCGAAACCTTTACTCGCCATCGGGGGCAGCACGCTGCTGCCTCACAGCGCCAGAGACCCGAGTTCGATCCTGACTACGGGTGCTGTCTCTATGGAGTTTGCACATTCTCCCTGTGACCGTGTAGGTTTTCTATGGATGCTCCGGTTTCCTCCCATGCTCCAAAGATGTGCGGGTTTGTAGGTTAATAGGCTTCTGTAAATTGTCACCAGTGTGTGTGATAGAACTGGTGTACGGGTGATCGCTGGTGGGTGTGGACCCGGTGGGCCCAAGGGCCTGTTTCCACACTGGGTATTAACTCAAGAGGACCAAGCCTATCCCAGTGTGTCCAGCAGCCTGGGACATTTGTGTAGGGAATTGCTGGGAACATGTATCTGTGTAACTTTGCTTGTCTAGTTGTCTTCTGAAAATATCTGCTAAAAACCAGTCTATTGTTTAGCGAAAATACCAGCGTATAAGAGATCCAATTACCAAGGTATAGTAGACTATAGACAAGTGCTGGAAGATCAGATTAGTGTAGATGGTACTTAGACTTTTCACTACTTACTTTACTTCACTTAGAAACATAGAATCATAGAAAATAGGTGCAGGAGTAGGTCATTCGGCCCTTCGAGCCTGCACCGCCATTCAATATGATCATGGCTGATCATCCAATTCAGTATCCTGTACCTTGCTTTCTCTCCATACCCCCTGATCCCTTTAGCCACAAGGGCCACATCTAACTCCCTCTTAAATATAGCCAATGAACTGGCCTCAACTACCTTCTGTGGCAGAGAATTCCAGAGACTCACCACTCTCTGTGTGAAAAATGTTTTCCTCATCTCGGTCCTAAAGGAATTCCCCTTATCCTTAGACTGTGACCCCTTGTTCTGGACCTCCCCAACATCGGGAACAATCTTCCTGCATCTAGCCTATCCAACCCCTTAAGAATTTTGTAAGTTTCCATAAGATCCCCCCTCAATCTTCTAAATTCTAGCGAGTACAAGCCAAGTCTATCCAGTCTTTCCTCATATGAAAGTCCTGACGTCCCAGGAATCAGTCTGGTGAACCTTCTCTGTACCCCCTCTATGGCAAGAATGTATTTTCTCAGATTTGGAGACCAAAACTGTACGCAGTACTCCAGGCGTGGTCTCACCAAAACCCTGTACAACTGCAGTAGAGCCTCCCTGCTCCTATACTCAAATCCTTTCGCTATGAATGTATTTTCTGCACTTAGAGATATAGTGCAGAAAGAGGCCCTTCGGCCCACTGCCTCCGCGCCAAGCAGCGATCACCCCACACGCTAGCATTATCCTACACACTAGAGACAATTTACGATTTTTACCAAAGCCAATTAACCTACAAACCTATACGTCTTTGGAGCGTGGGAGGAAACCGAAGCAACTGGAAAAAACCCACAGACAGCGCCCGTATTCAGGATCGTGCCCGGGTCTCTGGCGCTGTGAGGCAGCAACTCTACCGCTGCGCCACCATGCCACCCAAACCACTAAATAACAGCCTCATTGGTTGCTGCCAGTAGTAGATATTCAGCAAGAAAGTGATGGGATGAGGGATCCATTTGTGTGTCGGTTTGCATCCTCGTCTAAGGACAGAGTTGCGTTGTGCAAACATATAAGACTGATGCTGCTCCTAATTTTAATTAAATGTTATAAAGTAATATTCTTACAAGGGTTTCAAATTCTTACTTCAGCCCAGATCCCAGGAATCCCGATGGCCTTCCTCAAGTGTTTTTATTTGGTGGCTGTAGCCATTAAAAATGTCACCGCATGAAACAAAGACGATGGCCATGGAGGAATTGATGTGATCAGTAGGCAGCTGTCTTACAGCGCCGGAGACCAGGGTTCGATCCTGACCACGGGTGCTGTCCATATGGACTTTGAGCCACGCGGTCACAGGGAGAACATACAAACTCCGTGCTATCTGTGTGGAGTTTGCACAATCTCCCCGTGACCGCGTGGGGTTTGCTCTGGCCAGGGTGTTCAGTTTAGTTTAGAGGAAACAGGCCCTTTCTGCCCACCGGGTCCACGCAGACCAGCCATCCCCGCACATTAACACTCTCCTACACCCACTAGGGACAATTTTTTTACACTTGACCAAGCCAATTAACCTGCAAACCTGTACGTCTCTGGAGTGTGGGAGAAAACCCGAAGATCTCGGAGAAAACCCACGCAGGTCACGGGGAGAACGTACAAACCCCATACAGACAGTAGCCGTAGTCGGGATCGAACCCGGGTCTCCGGCTCTGCATTTACTGTAAGGCAGCAACTCTACCGCTGCGCCACCGTGCCGCCCTGGTGTGGGTCTCTGATGATGCTGGCTGCCTTTTTGAGGCAGTGCCTCCTGTAGATCCATTCAATGGTGGGGACGTCAGTACTCATGATGGACCATTGGCAATTGCGCAATTAGACACTACAGTCCGACGTTTTTCAATGACATAGAAACATAGAAACATAGAAAATAGGTGCAGGAATAGGCCATTCGGCCCTTCGAGCCTGCACCGCCATTCAATATGATCATGGCTGATCATCCAACTCAGTATCCTGTACCTGCCTTCTCTCCATACCCCCTGATCCCTTTAGACACAAGGGCCACATCTAACTCCCTCTTAAATATAGCCAATGAACTGGCCTCAACTACCTTCTGTGGCAGAGAATTCCACAGACTCACCACTCTCTGTGTGAAAAAAGATCTTCTCATCTCGGTTCTAAAAGATTTCCCCCTTATCCTTAAACTGTGACCCCTTGTTCTGGAGTTCCCCAACATCGGGAACAATCTTCCTGCATCTAGCCTGTTCAACCCCTTAAGAATTTTGTAAGCCTCTGTTAGATCCCCCCTCAATCTCCTAAATTCCATCGAGTACAAACCGAGTCTATCCAGTCTTTCTTCATATGGAAGTCCTGCCATCCCAGGAATCAGTCTGGTGAACCTTCTCTAAACTCCCTCTATGGCAAGAATGTCTTTCCTCAGATTAGGAGACCAAAACTGTACGCAATACTCCAGGTGTGGTCTTACCAAGACCCTGTACAACTGCAGTAGAACCTCCCTGCTCTTGTACTCAAATCCATGACAAGATGTTATTTCTACAGAACAAGCAACAGGATGGCACATCTGTCATAGAAACCTCCTGTTTTCTGGTTTTAACTGTACAGCTGTCCTCGCCTGAAGTTAATGTAGCATTTATACATTCATAATGGTCAGCATCATTAGCTTCACTGTTTAATTGAGAGCAAATCATAACTGATTGTTCAATTTGTATAAAACAGCCATTAAACACATTCATCATCTTGCAAGAACCTTCAACTTAGTAGCATTTTTGAATCAGTTAGAGTTTAAAATTTAGATTTTGTTTATTTTAGTTTAGAGATACAGCGTGCAAACGGGGCCTTCAGCCCACCGAGTCCATGGCGACCAACACTCACCTGTACGCTAGTTCTATCCTGCGCGGGTAAGTTACAGAAGCCAATTACAGAAACCTACAAACCTGCTCGTCGTTAGAAGGTGGGCGGAGTAGACTCGATGGGCCGAAAGGCCCACTTCTGTTCCTATGACAAATGAAACCGGAGCACCCAGTGAAAACCCATGCAGTCACAGGGAAAATGTACAAACTTCATACAGCGAGCACCGGTACTCCATTTTCCATCCATTTACTATGGAGGGGAAAGAGAGTGGGCAAAGCACAAAGTGTTGAAGCAACTCAGTGGGTCCGGCAGCACCCATGGAGGGGATGGACAGGGATGTGACTGGGGTTGGGATCCATCCTCAGACATTTCGTGTTGGGACCCTTCTTCAATCAACGTAGGGTTCACTTTGAGTTTGAGGTGGTGTATAACAGTTGGTATTGGGATGTCCTCAATGTGTGAAGATGTACAACAAGTTATCCCATCAATAACTCTCATCTTCCAGTATTATTCCAAGTCGTATCTACCTAGCCTAAAATCAAAGTGGTAGAATAAATCAAAGAGAGTGATCGTCATTAGCATGTGTGTGTGGGGAAAGAAGTGGGAGAGTGGGACACCCGGAGATACAGTCTTTCCCAATCGAGGCACTCCAGAATCTTGTGCTCTGGGCAATACAATACAATAGATGAGCAAGGTTGAGGTGCTTCGCTCACAGGAGTTTAATGATGAAATTGTAAAGAGTCAATAGTGTTTTATTTTCATATGTCCCAGGGAAAATCAATGACATTTGTACTTGCAGCAGCACATCAGAATATGTAAACATAGTACTGTAAATAATATAATAAATGAGAAATAAAGTCCAGTAATGTATGTGTGTGTGTGTGTGTATATATGTGTGTATGTGTGTGTGTGTGTGTGTGTGTGTGTGTGTGTGTGTGTGTGTGTGTGTGTGTGTGTGTGTGTGTGTGTGTGTGTGTGTGTGTGTGTGTGTGTGTGTGTGTGTGTGTGTATATATATATATGTATGTGTTGTGTATATATATGTGTGTGTGTGTGTGTGTGTGTGTGTGTGTGTGTGTGTGTGTGTGTGTGTGTGTGTGTGTATATGTATGTGTTGTGTATATATATGTATGTATGTGTGTGTGTATATATATGTATGTATGTGTGTGTGTATATATATGTATGTATGTGTGTGTATATATATATATATATATGTATGTGTTGTGTATATATATGTGTGTGTGTATATGTGTGTGTGTGTGTGTGTGTGTGTGTGTGTGTGTGTGTGTGTGTGTGTGTGTGTGTGTGTGTGTGTGTGTGTGTGTGTGTGTGTGTGTGTGTGTATATGTATGTGTTGTGTATATATATGTATGTATGTGTGTGTGTATATATATGTATGTGTTGTGTATATATATGTATGTATGTGTGTGTGTATATATATATGTATGTGTTGTGTATATATATATGTATGTGTTGTGTATATATATGTATATAGTATGTACACACACACTTAAAAACAAACAAACAATAATAGTGCAAAAGGATAAAACCAATGCCCCCAAGTCTATGTAGTCTAGAGGTTGTAGCAATTAATAACCTGATGGCATTTAAGGGGAATTATAAATATAAATAAAAAATAAATAAAAGGAAAAATTAATAGAATTAAAGGGAAGAAAGTGGCCTTCACTTTGTTTTGTATCCTCCTTGATGTGAACTTCTCCTGGGGCAACAGAGCTTCAAACTTAGTGGCAAAAGCTGGACCACAGCAGTGCATTCTGTGCAGAAATCCCATCACACAGTGTAGAGTTGGGTCGACTGAAGCCAATAGATTCCTCAATACTCCTTTCCCCTCATGCCTGTTGGCAAATCCAGCCAGATTCCAGTCGGAGTTGCAAGGGCCTCGAGGGTAGCCGTGGAAACGACCTTCCCTTTCCAGTAAAGAGGAGGATTCGCGGGGTGTCAAGAGGCCAGGGAAGGGACGAATCCGACGGGAAAAAAATCTTTTTACCTTAAACGATTTAATCCAGAGTCAAGACTGCTTAATTGTCATACGTACAGAAAAGTCTTACTTGCAGCAGCAGCGTAACAGATCTGTGAACACAAAGGTCATAGATACATAATAAACAAGCAAAAATATCACTAGATTAGAAACCGCAATATCAGTGGTGTATATTCAGCATTGGAAAAATATGATGTTATTTATTTTCAGCATCTAATTTTTTTCACTGGGGCGTTTTTTGATCATACGAGAATCCCTTTCATCAGCCTATTCATATCTCAGTTACTCTGCATCCATTTTACTTTGAACACTAATCCATGTGGAACACGGTGACACTGGCCATCAGTCATAATTACAACAAGGTTAGTTGCAAAGTAGAGCTCAGAAACAATAATAATATTAGTTTGCTAATGATGATGAAGATGCTGTCACAAAAGGGGTGTACAGAGCAGATCCTATATGCCTGGCAGTTTGCGTATTACTGACAGGATGTGCTTGATGACATTCCATTGTCTTACCAGATAGCACCATGACATCCAGTCTCAACTTTGTGGGAAAGAATTAAAGAGCTAGATTAATTATTTTGACCTGCGATATGCTGTTGCATTCTGTCAGTGTCAATTATTGGCTTGTGAATGAAAAGGCCAAGATAACAAGCTTTGGTTTTGTTTAAAAATAAAATTACCCGCTTTTTTCCCCATTTAGTTGTAGACATGAAGTAACAATTCTGAGATTTAAGGTGGACACTCCTTTAACTGAAGGCTAGACCGCACTGAACAATATTACGTGCAGGCTGGATTCTCACACATTTAGTATGATAATCAGTGGCAGTGCTCCCCGAGGTATCATTTCGATTGTTTGAACCTCAACAAAAAGAAAAACTCCACTCCACGCAAAGTTCCACAACAGTGGCATGTTCGCAAAAAACTCCACATAGTTTAAACTCATTCTTCATGCCAAAGCAGGGACCTTGTACCATTGCCATCGCCTTTTGTAATGAAAATGAACACGCTGAGAACAAAAGTTCTATTCCCGCAGAATTCTATACTTGGTTGACTCTCCAAGGTGGCAGGCGCAATCTTTGCCTGCTGTATAAAACCCCCTAAACTGGCATCGACACTTGTCCCCGCTCTCTCTCTCTCTCTCTCAGAACGACCGCACAAATCCCATCGTTGAAGACGTTTTTGAAGCCAGAGTGGAAATAAAAAAAATCAGTTTTATTTATAATCGTTAAATTCGCTCTTAGTTTGAAATCTATGTTTGAAAGGACACACGCTGTTAGAATTCTTCACTCTGAATAAAGAATGGCATCTTCCAGTATCTAATCTCTGTTGCGAACCTAGAAAACATGTCACGTTGTAGCCAAGCTGGGTAATAGGCTGTCAAATAGATTTGTTCTGCATTTTGTTCATTCTACTCAACTCATGGCTCTCATTCCTCCATTATAACGCCAGTGGAAGAGAAAGCACGGCTTTCAACTAATTGTTGCTTTCTTTTCGACTGAAGTAGCAAATGCCATTAAGCATACTGCGATCTTTGGACAAAAGCCAGCTTTATCAATAAAATCAGTCACGATCTCAATCAGTACTCTCCTGTCTCTTCACAGTTAGCACAAGCCTCACTCACATCAAGTGTAGGAAAGGACTGCGGGTGCTGGTTTAAATCGAAGGCACACACAAAATGCTGGAGTAACTCAGCGGGACAGACAGCATCATCTCTGGAGAGAAGGAATGGGTGACGTTGATCACGAAACATCACCCATTTCCTCTCTCCAGAGGCGCTGCCTGTCCTGCCGAGTTACTCCAGCATTTTGTGTCCACCTCACTCGTATCACGTTTGTTTGCCTGGCACAATGTACATGTACAATCATTACTTGGTGCGTAGAAATAAACCAATTCTAGTTTCCCCGGAAACGAGCATCTACCTTACAAGTGATGACTCCAAGAAATTGAAATCAAGCATAGTTTAGTTTAGTTTTTAATTCAGAGACACAGGCCCTTCGGCCCACTGAGTCCACGCTGACCATCGACAGCCCGGTACACTAGTTCTATCCTACACACTAGGCACAATTGGCTTTTACCAAGCCAATTACCAAGCCAATTAACCAATTACAGCCAATTGCCTGTACGTCTTTGGAGTGTGGGAGGAAAACGGAACACCTGGAGAAAACCCACGCGGTCACAGGGAGAACGTACAAACTCCATACAGACAGCACCCGTAGTCAGGATCAAACCCAGGTCTCTGGCGCTGTAAGGCAGCAACTCTACCGCTGCGCCACCTTGCTGCATATCGTTAGACAATAGACAATAGACAATAGGTGGAGGAGTAGGCCATTCGGCCCTTCGAGCCAGCACCGCCATTCAATGTGATCATGGCTGATCATCCCCAATCGGTACCCCGTTCCTGCCTTCTCCCCATATCCCCTGACTCCGCTATTTTTAAGAGCCCTATCTAGCTCTCTCTTGAAAGCATACAGTTAGCTTTTTATATATAATCAATATTAAAGCAATATCCACTTAAGAATGTGAAAATATAATGGCACAGATTATGAAGCAAAATTAAAGTGAAATCTTTCCCAGACTTAGAGCTTCTAAGATTGGATTGCCACTTAGTTGTGGACACAATGCAAAGATTGCAATGTCACAATGTGGCACTGTGTCACAGAGAGTAGAGCAGCTGCCTTACACTGCTAGAGATCCAGGTTCAGGTGCTGTCTGTGTGGAGTTTGCATGTTCTCTTTGTGTCCACATGGGTTTCCTCCTGGTGCTCAGGTTTCCTTCCACATCCCAATAACATGCAGATTGGTAGGTTTTAGTTTATTTTAGTTTAGTTTGGAGATAAAGCGTGGAAACGGGCCCCTTTGGCCCACCGACCCCGTGCCGACCGGCGACCCCCGCACCATAACACAATCCTACACACACCGGGGACAATTTTGGAGTGTTGGAGGAAACCGAAGATCTCGGAGAAAACCCACGCAGGTCACGGGGAGAGCGTACAAACTCCGTGCAGACAGCTCTGGGGTCAGCATCAAACCCGGGTCCCTGGCATTGTTGGTAGCCACTCTTCCCCTGCGCCACCGTGCCGACGCAGGTTAATTGGCCAGTGTAAATTGTACCCAGTGTGTAACTGTGTGGGAGAATCTAGGAGGTAAAATAAAGAGAATGGGGGACAATTAAAAATAAACTGGGCTTAACGTAGGATTAGTGCAAAATGGGCGGTTAAGACTCGATGAGTTGAAGGGTCTGTTTCCCTGCTGTATCTCTCTATGACTCTGTGATTGAGCCAAGGGTAAGATGCCAGCAAACCTATTTGGCCTCTGCCCAGTAGAAACCCCTGCCATCGGTTTTGACATTTAAAGAGAAGGCCAGATAAGCTGAAGAGAGAGAAGACTGTCGTGAAAGAAGGGACAATCACATTCATTTGTTTGTTTGGTTCGTGGTTCGAATACCACGTGGATCGTAGGACATAATTCACTCAAAACAGAAATGAATCAGAAGCTTTGTTTTGTAACTTCTGGTTTTCAGATCACCAAAGTTTGGCAGTTCTTATAAGTTGGTACTTTGGAAAATGTGGGCACTGCTGAAAGAATTCTATCATGTAAAAACAATACTGCAATACTAACTCTGGTCACCAAGGCCTTGCTTGCTTTTAAGACCAGTTTGGTCTCAGTCTTCGACTGAATGATGTATCAGGCATTTTAATTCAAAATGTATCAGCTTGCCCCTCATTCCCAAATAATTGCCCTTATTTTCTTTTCAGACTTAAATTTTGTACATGGTCATTCAAAACTGCGAATGAAATTCTGATGTGTTAAGATCACGTACCATGAGTCATCCTGATTTCTAAGCTTGACCAAATCCATAACTGCCTGCTTCCTGCTTGGATGCAAAATGTATTGTTCCAAGAAACGACCTCAAAGGCATTCCTTAAATTAATTTGTAAGTTTATCTTTGCCAATTTGCTTGCTCTATATGCAGATTAAAATTCCCTGTGATTATTGCATTATTTTTCTGCAATTGGGAGGTTGTAACAAACGTTTTGTGATAGTCATGGAGAATTTTAATTAATACTCTGTCCAATGGAAGCTTCTATTGAGACACGTAGAAAACTCCCATCATTGTTCGGTGTGGATTATTATTCTTAAAATGTCTGCCCAGACTAATTCCACTTCCTAATTACTGAACCTAGGTCCCTTCTAACATTCTTCTCTTGCTGTTGTTTAGATTATTGTCACGTGTACCAAGGTGCAGTGAAAAGCTTTTGTTGTGTGCTGACCAGCCAGCTGAAAGACAATGCACGATTACAATCGAGCGGTCGACAGGGTACAGATACATGACAAAGGGGATAACGTGAACAACTTTCAGCGCAAGATAAAGTCTGTAAAGTCCTATCAAAGATATTCTGAGGGTCTCCCATGAGGTCGATTGCAGTTTAGGACTGCTGGCTAGTTGTGGTAGGATGGTTCAGTATGAAACCTTTCAGCCACCCTTCCCTGTTCTGTCTCTTGTGCAGTTACTTGCTGTAATAGATAATAGACAATAGACAATAGGTGCAGTAATAGGCCATTCGGCCCTTCAAGCCAGCACCGCCATTTAATGTGATCATAGCTGATCATTTCCAATCAGTACCCCGTTCCTGCCTTCTCCCCATATCCCCTCACTCCGCTATTTTTAAGAGCCCTATCTAGCTCTTTGAAAGCATCCAGAGAACCTGCTTCCACCGCCCTCACAACTCTCTGTGTGAAAGCGTTTGAAAGCGTAAGTGTTTCCTCGTCTCCGTTCTAAATGGCTTACTCCTTATTCTTAAACTGTGGCCCCTGGTTCTGGACTCCCCCTACATCGGGAATATGTTTCCCGCCTCTAACGTGTCCAAACCCTTAACAATCGTATCTGTTTCAATGTATTCTGCATGATTCCGACAGCTGATATTCAGGCTGTTCATGCACACTGCAGCCAGTATAAAGACTACTCGTGAACATTGCACCCAGTATCAAGAATACACCGCAGGTGACATTAAGGCTGCTCATCCACACAGCTCCTGATATCAAGGAGCAACTTGGACCAAGGCTCCTGGTGCAAACAAGCAGCATCCAATATCAAGATCGCTTGCGTCTGCTGCACCTGAAGCAGAGACTGAGCACACGCATTTCACCTGGGCAAGGCCAGTAACATATTTAAGGATGAGTGCAGATTGAGAGGCTAGATGAGATGCATCTTCAGCTGACTAGTCAGACAATACTCACTTGTGAAAATTAAACCACAAGAGTAAGGTCGCTGATCACTGTATCCCAGTGAGGTCCATTAACAGAATAGGAGCCAAAATAGGAGTTGCATTTATTTGATTCGATGCCCACATTTAGAGGTTTTGTTCTTTTAAGGAATTTCAAGACGAGATGGAGAGACCAGTGGAGGTCAGCAGAACCATCTAGGCTACACCATTACATCGATGACCCCATGGACGTCCCTGGCCAGGACCTGCCACGAAAGCAGCGGACAACCCTCAGCCGCTTGAGGACAGGCATCGGACGCTATGGAGTAGCGATGAAGAGGCGGGGCCTCGTGGACAGCGCCTCCTGCGAGTGTGGGGACCCAACACAGACAGTGGAGCTCATCGTCACCAGTTGCCCCAAACACCGGCCCCCGAATGGTGAACGAGGCCTGATTGACCTGGACGATGACACGTTGGCCTGGCTCGCCTCAACGGAGCTGCAGGTCTAAAAGACATACGACAGAAGAAGAAGAAGAAGAAGATTTGCTTTGGAGTGAAGAAAATGTGCTTTTGATTTTAGGTTTAAGTTGATTATTGTGAGGTTTTGCATGCTATCCCATCGAATCAGATAATGTTATCAGGCAACTGAACCATCCTCTCACCAACTAGAGAACGGTCTTGACCTACCATTTGACTCATTGGAGATCCTCGGACTATATCTTTAATTGGACTTTAATGGACTTTATCCTGCACTAAACATTATTCCCTTTATCCTGTGTCTGTACACTTGATTGCAATCACAAAGAATCTTCCTGCTCACTGGATAGCAAGCAACAAGAAATCCTTTTCACCGTACCTCGGACACACGACAGTAAATAAACTAAAACTATAATGTACATAAATAAAATCGGGTCAAATAATGTTGAGCAAAAGAGGAAGATACAGAGTGCATATAGTTCTCAGCAGTGTAGTGCATCAGTTCCAGAGACTAAGTCCAATGTCCTCAGTGAGGTGGAGCTAAATTGGAAGGTACCTCAGCTTAGACAGTACCCTACATTTTCCTTGAGCTTCATCCCCTTTGATGTCTCATTTTCACTCCTTAACCTTCCACATCTCTGTGTCTCCCTCTCCCCTGACATCCAGAGATGCTGCCTGTCCCGCTGAGTCACTCCAGCATTCTGTGTCTATCTTCAGCAACCTAGGCCAGTTCAGATGCCGGATAACACAGGAGAAAAAGCTGTTTAGGTTAAAACCTGAATGAAATCTCAATGTGAGACTTTGACCAGTAGAAATATTTCAAATCTCAATTATACAGTGGAGAACATACTATTCTCCAGCATCAGAATATTTGTGTTTCGACTCTGGCTCCATTAAGCCAAACGAGGTACATTTAATTCCTTCAGTTAATGAGATCCAAGGTACTGTTCTATCTACTGTTAATATCAGCTTGAAGGAACACGGTATTCCCTCAAGTATAGTCAGGATTAGTGACCCACTTGTTCCCTGACCACTTTTCGAAAGAACAAATTCCCTCTGGTGTAGTGTAGGGGCAACATTATCTTACGTCAAGCAAGACCCAAGGGACACATAATTTCCACCCAGTAACATTGACCAGTTAATAAGCTTGGAAACATCTAAATTGCAAACTGTCACTCGGTGTAACAAAAGCTTTTCACTGCATCTCGGTAAACATGACGATAAACCAAACTAACCAACTAACTAACTTAAAGAACATTTCCCAAATAGCTTTTCCCTGTTTCTTACACAATTTAAATGTTTGCTAGAAATGTCACTCTGTGATACATTACATAAGGAAGGAAGCAGTACCAGGCATGGACACGTCCAGAGAATGCGAATATTAAACAAAATCAACTGATGGGAACAATTAAAACAGCATATATTTGTATTTTCACAGCCTACAAAAGAACAGCGAAATTATCCAAACACTACCCCGCGAGAGATTTGCATATCAGCTAACACACACCGGGGAAACTATAAATCCTGTCACAAGGGAGGTGTTCGAATGCCATATTTTATGCATTGATCAAATGCATATCTCGGGCAGAACATGGTAGATAACTAGAGAGCCCTGAATCACTGTCTATCGGCGCATTGTTCCCCTCTGTTATTGGATTAAACACACAACGCCACTGCACGTTTCACCTCCGATGTTTTGAAATTCAATAGGACACTTCATGGCCCCCCTGAGTCCAGCTGCTCGATGACATTTGACAAAGGGGGCTGGAAATTATAACAGTGAAGAGGAATATCTGCCTTCCCTCAGAAGACCTGTCAACCCCGCTGACAACATGAGTGATGGTATCTCCATCACTCGGCTGCCGTGAGCCTCTTGAGTATTTAGCACGATTAAGGAGCCATTGTTGCCTTCAGCAAATTATGATTTCCCAACAATTGTAGTTCACAAAAGCTGTCAGTATTGCCATCAATTTGTAACTTACTTTGAATCATACATTTTTTTTTAATTTCTGCGTTACGTGCTGTCACGCGCCTGAGTTTACTTGTCCTAAAGCTGTTCGGATCATTTTTCAAAGTCGAGGCATTTAGTTTAGTTCAGGGATACTGCGCGGAAACAGGTCCTTCGGCCCACCGAGTCCGCGCCGACCAGCGATCACCCCGTACGCTGTCACTATCCTACACACACTAGGGACAATTTACAATTTTACCCAAGCCCAATTAACCTAGAAACTAGTACGTCTTTGGAGTGTGGGAGGAAAGCGAAGATCTCGGAGAAAACCTGCACAGGTCACGGGGAGAAAGTACAAACTCCGTACAGACAGCACCCATGGTCAGGATCGAACCCGGGTCTCCAGCGCTGCAACCTCTACTGCTGCACCACCCGTGCTGCCCGCGCATTCTTCCTCACACAGGAGTCTTGTTATTATCCTAATTTTAATGCACCTATCAATTGGTCAGTGCCTCTAAAGTGCTGTTAAGTGGATGGATTGCAGGGAATCCAAATGAAAATGTTGCTTGAGGACCTGACTTTGGGAGGTTCGGTCACACAAGAGCCCCAATTTCTTGTGCTCAATTAAACAATCCTTACTTGCTCAAAACATTAATTGGACTATAATGTTCTAAGTACAGGGCAAGACTTCATCTCTGGTTGACAGTGGTAGAGATGGCGATGAGCTGGTGGGGCTGTGAAGGATCGTTCAGTATAGACAACATCCCGGAAGAGTAACAACACTGGTCAAATGTTTGAACAGGTGCCACAACCAGAAAGAAGCTTAGAATTATTTTCCCCGACAGTAAATGCATCTCCACGGGCGGGGAAGGGTCTCGACCCGAAAGGCCACCCGTTCCTTCTCTCCAGAGATGCTGCCTGTCCCGCTGAGTTACTCCAGCATTTTGTGTCTATCTTCAAGCAAAATATGAGGTGTTGTTCCTCCAATTTGCATCGGGCCTCACTCGGAGGGTGTTACATTTAGCGGCTTCTCTTCATTCTTGGCACACACTCCGTTTCCAGTAAACTCCCGGCCCCCTTCCCCACTTTCCCTCTTGCCCGGGAACGTAAGATTTAACATAACTTAGGTTTGCCTTTACGATACAGAATTGCGTTCCCTTTGTTCCTTTATATCTGCATGCATTGCTCAGTCGAACCCTGGCTACCAGGCATAAAACATGGACTATAAATCACGGGAATTCCCCCATAACATCTTTTTTTACTTTATCGTTAATCGGTTGCTCCGGTAACTGAGAAGCTTTGTTTACGGTATGTACTTTAAGCTACTCCAAAAATCCCAAGAAGTCATTTGTGTGTTTTTCTTATTTAATGGATGGTCTTAAAGAGCAAGATAGAAAAGGACAGCGTTACTAGAGGCCCACCAGCTTTCTCTCTTTGTAAAGCGCATTTATTCATTTTGGGGAATAAAGATGTAACTTGTTCCAGCCATTCTCGCCCTTGCACGATAATTATTCAAGCTTTCTGCATTTTGAAAGATTTGCGACCGGCTGCATTCTTTTCTCATGAACATCATAGTATTGCGGAGTCCGTACTTCTTTTGCATGCTGGCAGTTGTTATTAGATAAACTCCAGGGAATTTGATCTGCAAGTTACAATGTAACAGGTTAATACAATGGGATCTTGCTTTCACTCCTTGTTTGGTGTCATCTGATTTAGCGCATGAAGCTCGCACTGTTTATTAGTATCAGGTGTTGGGGCATCGGACAATACGGTTCATGTCTCATCCTCAGAGAAAGCTGGAAAGACTTTCATCTCCATTAATACTATTTGTATGCTGGATGCAAACAATCTCTTGCCCAGAGTAGGGGAACCGAGGACCAGAGGACATAGGTTCATGGTGAAGGGGAAAAGATTTAATAGCAATCTGATGGGGTAACTTTTTCACACAAAGGGTGGTGGGTGTGTGGAACAACTTGTCAGAGGAGGTAGTTAAGAAACAGTTAGACAGGTACATGGGTAGGACAAGTTTGGAGGGATATGGACCAAACGCAGGCAGGTGGGACTAGTGTGGCTGGGACAAGTTGGCCGGTGTGGGCATGTTGAGCCGAAGATCCTTTTTCCACGCTGTACCACTCAATGACTCTACGACTCTGTGAATGCTTCTCACTTGCTAGTTAGGGATGGCATGGTGGCGCAGCAGTAGAATCACTGCCTTACACCGCCTGGGACCCGGGTCCGATCCTGACTCCGAGTGCTTGTCTGTACAGGCATTGTACATTCTCTACGTGACCTGCGTGGGTTTTCTCCAGGAGCTCCGGTTTCCTCCCACAATCCAAAGATGTACAGGTTTGTAGATTAGTTGGCTTGGTATAACTGTAAATGTTTCCCTAGTGTGTGCAGGATAGTGTTAGTGTGTGGGGATCGCTGGCCAGCACGGACTCGGAGGGCTGAAGAGCCTTTTTTCCGCGCTGTACCTCTAAACTAAACTAAAACTAAACTAAACTAAACCTCCTGGATGGACATTGAGTGTGAACACAGCCTTGAGATTGAGCACAGTTGAGTTTAGTTTAGTGTCACGTGCACTGAGGTACATTGAAAAGCTTTTGGTATCTGCTATCCAGTCAGTGGAAAGACAATGCAGGATTACAACCGAACCATTCACAGCGTACAGACACGTGATAAAGGGAATAACATTTAGTGAAGTCCGATCAAAGATAGTCTGCGGGTCTCCAATGAGGTAGATAGTAGTTCGGGACTGCTCTCTAGTTGGTGGCTGGTGGAATAGTCAACTGGGTCTGATTATTTCATGATTTCAGAAAGGAAAGAATGTGAAAATGGGGAGGGGCCATAGATTAACCTATAAATGGAAGGAGGGGATTAACAATGAACGGACATTGAATGAGATGGTGCAAGACCTGTTGAAATTAAAAAGTCATGTTTGTTCGAATTGAATCCAACTTCCTTTGGAGGGTTTTTTATACATGTTGGATTGCAAGGAATCGGTACCTTCAAACCTCTGAAATGAAATGAAGATGAAAGGAAAGTTAAACATTTATTAATTAAACATGGATCGTTTCCAACACCAATATTGAATGAATGAAAAACAACCTGCTCTTAAGTAGCACGGAGACGCAGCGGTAGTTGCTGGCTTACAGCGCCTGCAGCGCCGGAGACCCACGTTTGATCCCGACTACGGGTGCTGCCTGTGTGGAGTTTGTCCGTTCTCCCCGTGATTGCGTTGGCTTTCTCCGAGATCTTCGCTTTCCTCCCACACTCCAACGATGTACAGGTTTGTAGGTTAATTGGCTTGGTGTAAGTGCAAATTGTCCCCCGTGTGGCCCCATAGTAGAGGCGTCCACGTGGCGGGGCTGGAAACTGGAAGTATCCTGAGCTAATTCTGCTACCGCCATCATCTACTGCGACAAGTGATGGCTTCCACCGATTGTCGCCGGAAGCTTGAGGACGGACGATGACAGCGAGGTCAACATTTGTAACAAGGTGGACATGAAAAGAAGACGTCCCTAGTGTGCGCGCAGGATAGTGTTACTGCGTGGGGGTCGCTGGTCGGCACGGACCCGGTGGGCCGAAGGGCCTGTTTCTGTGCCGTATCTTTAAACTAAACTAAACTAAATTAGTTCACATCTTATGATAATACTAATTATTTACAGAATGTAATGGGAGGTTTATGTAATAAAACGGTAATTGATGGCAATTAAAGCAGATGACATCGAAAAGATCAACTAAACCAGGCCAACATCTGTGAACACCGAGTCTATTACTTTTGATTATGGACTATCTTTGAGCGGACTTTTTTGGCTTTGCCATGTATTAAACGTTATTCCCTTATAATGTAAATGGCCTGATTGGTAATCATCTATTGTCTTCCCACTGACTGGATAGCACGCAACTAAAACTCTCCACTGTATCTCGGTACATGTGGCAATCAATTAGACTGAACTGAGCAGTGCATCTAATTTAATAGACCATTTTGATTATTACAGATGTTATATAATTAAAGAGGTTGATACTCATGCATTTTAACACAGGATTAAGGATGAAATTCTAGCTCTGCCTTTCCAAACCTTCTGAAAATAAATAAAATGATGTAGAGTGCCAGCCTCCTCAACTGGGGAACCGATATTGGCAGCGCATGGAAATAATGGAGGAAAGATCATGCCTATTTTCCAGTGATTGGTGAGATACACAACCAAATTACTGCCTTCATTAAACAATCAGAAACTCGGATGTCTAAGGGTCTCAAGCTGAGACCCTTAGACATGCAACTGTAGAGACCATATTATTGTACGGGTGTGAGGCACGGACTCGAGCGCTGTCCAAGTCTCTCGATGGTACCCGCACCCGAATGCTCAGAAAAGTTCAAAATGTCAGGTGGAGGGACCACATCACCAACGCCCAGCGCGATGGGGAGATTCCACCTCTGACCGAGGAGATCAGGTGGAGAAGGATGAGGCTCGCTGGTCGCTGCCACCGCCACCCAGAAATGCCGGCAAACGAGGCTGTGCTGTGGGAACCCGCCCATGTGGAGACGTGACCCGGGGCGGCCATTCAAGACGATGCTGAAGACATTGATGGAAGACGCGTGTGTAGAGACAAAAGCGGAGCTTGCCGGCTGCATGGAGGACAGAGATGTGTGGGGCGTCCGTCACCGTCCCCGTCGGAAAAAAGCACCACTGCGTCGCTGATGTTTTCAACTATAATAATAAATAAAAATAATAATTAAGCTGAAAAGTTTGAGATATGTATTTGCAGTGTGAATCAGTATCAATCTTTCTTTAGCTTAGTTTAGAGATACAGCATGGAAACAGGCTCCTCAGCCCACCGAGACCAGGCAGAGCAGCGACACTAGTTCCATGTTATCTCACTTTTGCATCGTTCACGATAAGGGCAATTCACAGAAGCCAATTAACCTACAAACCCGCACGTCTTTGAAACCAGAGCACCCGGAGAAAGCCCACGCGGTCACAGGGAGAACGTACAAACTCCATGCAGACAGCACCCGTAGTCAGGATCGAACCCGGGGTCTCTGGCGCTGTGAGGCAGCGACTCTACCCGCTGCGCCACCTTGCCGCACTCTTTAACACACCCTTGATGCAGCGTCATATGTGCATTTGCTGAAAATTGTTCTCAGCATAAAATGTGAAGCCAAGTCAAAACTTACAGATTTGAAAGTTTATTTGGAACACGTATGTTTCACAAATCCTGTCCCTTTATTAAAAACTTTGAGCACTTACATTTTTGAAACATTGTGCTCCATGTATCCAGAAAAGATACGTGATAATCAAGGGGAGTGCAAATCTTTAATGCAGAGAAAAGTGGTTGATGTTCATGCCAATTAACTTTGCACTGTGTTTTTATCCAATTTATCCAATTAATTTTCTAATGAAAATTCCAGCATAAATGCATGTTCTGATGAATGGGTCAACAATCACAGGCATTTTTGTGTCAGTTAAACATACAACAAACAGTCCACTATTATTCACAACACTTGTGCAGAGTAAATGAACAGCTTTGTGCTGGCTGTGTCTTACAGCATGTAATAAACAGAGGCCAAGGTCTGTGGCCTTTTATTTGGAAGGGTTAAAGGTTGAGTTAATGGCTCAGGCCCAATCTGAGCAACAATTTTCTGTTTCCGAATTGTTGCCTGGTGACAATGGCTGACCTTGGGGTTATTGAATAATCTTTCAGATGCATGGTGCAACCAGTTGTCTACTTGAGGAGTGGGTCACTGGGAAAGTGATTGCACTCATAGAGTCATAAAGTCATGCAGCATTGAAACAGGCCCTTCGGCCCAACACGTCCGTGCCGACAAAGATGGCCCATCTAAGCTAGCCCCATTTGCCCACATTTCCCTCCAAACCTTTCCTATCCATGTACCTGTCCAAATGCCTCTTAAATGTAAGAGAGACACAAAATGATGGAGTAACTCAGCGGGACAGGCAGCATCTCTGGAGGGAAGGAATGGGTGACGTTTCGGGTCGAGAAGTGTCTGAAGAATTTCAGTCTGAAGAATTGAAGAATGACGAGTTTCAGTTTGCAGAAGGGTCTCGACCCGAAACGTCACCCATTCCTTCTCTCCAGAGACGCTGCCTGGCCCACTGGGCTGTAAACTGCCCGAGCGAAATCTAAGATGCTGCTGTTATAGTGCCCGCTCCAACTACCCACGCTGCACCTCATTCCATATACCCACCAGCCTCTGAATGAAAAAGTTGCCCCGCAGGTTCTTATGTGCATTCATCCTGTCAATTCCCCTCATAATAATATACAGCTCTGAAAGATCAGCCTCCTATGCTCCGAGGAATAAACTCCTAGCCTGCCCAATTCATTGTTGAAATTAAGTTATTTTTGGTGCGTTTATTGGACAAAACCTTCCCACAACATAGAAGAACGTAAGGCGGCTCAGCGGTAGAGTTGCTGCCTTACAGCGCCGGCGACCCGGGTTTGATCCTGACTGCGGATGCTGTCTGTACAGAGTTTGTACGTGCTCCCAGTGACCTGCCCAGGTTTTCTCCGGGTGCTCCGGTTTCCTCCCACACTCCCGAGTCCTACAGGTTTTTTAGGTTAATTGGCTTCGCCAATTGTCCCTAGTCGGCACGGACCCGATGGGCCGAAGGGCCTGTTTCCGCACTGCATCTCTAAACTAAACGAAAACGAAACATAGGACATGAATAGTCCAACACAGGAAGAGTCCCTTCGGCCCACAATGTCTGCGCTGAACTTGGGTCCAAGTTAAATTAATCTCCTTCGCCTGCATGTGATCCATACCCCTCCATTCCCTGCATATCCAGGTGCCTCTTAAATGCCACTACCATATCTGTTCTCCATCACCATCTCTGGCTGCCTGTTCCTGGCAGCCACCACTCTCTGTGTAAAAATCTTACCCTTCTTCTTGCGTTTGAGGCAGCAGGAGTTATGTAACGCCCTCCAGGTGCCGTAGCCAGTTAGGCCTTCCGCATTCATCTGCAGCAGGGTGGTGCCATCCGGTTCGACATCCGTGGGTGCCCGCCCTAAAAAGGGCACGTGCTCCACGTCGACGCCAAGCCACGGCGACCGAGGTTGCATTAGGGCTGCAAGACGTTGCATTATCTCTGCTGCTGTCTCTGTTTGTTGTCGCTCGCCTGACTGAGGTCAGTTGACAGGGGCTCGCCACGGGGAGGTCGATACCTACCCGGCAAATATTCTTTAAAATTTGGCCCACTCACCTTAAAGCTATGCCCTCTAGTCATTCACATGTTTTTCTAGTTAGTAAAAAAAAAGGATGATTTACGATAAGATCCCTTGAATTCGGCCAACCAGAGTGACGAGTGGTGATGCCCTGAGCCCAGTACTCAGCTGGTCCGCTCACTATTCTCAGTGCTCCTGCCAGGTTTTTATGCAATGTCGGGGAGCACTGAGAGATGTCCACAGAGGTGATCAGAAGGAGATTTCCTTTGTTTAGTTCACTTTACTCTATAGATACAGAGTGGAAACAGGCCCTTCGGCCCACCGAGTCCATGCCGACCACCCGTACACTGGTTCTATCCTACACACGAGGGACAATTCACAGAAGCCAAAGAACGTATTTGTAATGTGGGAGGAAACCGGAGCGCTGGGAGAAAACCCATACGGTCACAGGGAGAATGTGCAAACTCCACACAAACAGCACCTGTGATGGGGATTGAACCCAGGTCTCTGGCACTGTGAGACAGCCGCTCTACCACTGCGTTACTGCACCATCTTTGGCTCTCTTTCACCTCATACCAAGAAATTTCACGAGGGGTTTGGAGTTAAAGTTGAGGACTCACAGGCCCATTCATTTCTGAACATAAGTTCATAAGTCATCGGAACAAAATTAGTGCCGTTCCGCCCCTCGAGTCTACTCCACCATTCCGTCATAGCTGAGCTATGCTTCTAGGGTTGCCAACTGTCCTGTATTTGCCGGGACTTCCCATATTTTGTATGGGACTGCCCTTGTCCCGTATTTGACTGCTACTACTCGGGTCGAGGGGACTGTCGGGTCGGAGCGCCGCGTCCGGCCCTGCCTCACCCGTCCCGACATCGTCCAACTCATGGAGTTCAGCAGCAGCAACGCCTCGCCCGTGGCCCCGTCGGTGGGCAGCCCGGCCGGCTGTCAGACCTTCGGACCTTCGCTTACCGCCGACACAACCACCCCTCCTTCTCATGGCCGATCATCGGTTCATGAGTTGGATGGGGTGCCGGACCAAAACTCCTCAGCTGGCCCGCCGGCTGGGCTTTGTGTGCAGTCCAGCACTCGGGCCAACTCATCATTCACCCAGCCACGGCCGAGTCGGTCAACGAATTGCCGTCGGGAACTTGTCGCGTACTTTGACCTTTTGTCCCTTATTTGGGAGTGAGAAAGTTGGCAACCCTATATCCTTTCCTCTCCACCCCATTCCCCTGCCTTCTCCCTGTAACCTTTGATACAAGTATAAATCAAGAACCTGTCAAACTATGCTTTAATAATACTGATAAGTCTTGGCCTCCACAGCCATCTGCGGCAATGAATTCCACAGATTCACTACCCTCTGTGAAGAGTCTATGTCAATGTCTAGATATCAGGTCATCTCTGCAAACACTTACATTGAAGGAACCCTTCCTCCAGACCTTTGTGAGTAGTTTGGAAGGTCAACTGGACTAGGAACAATTTTGCCGTAACCAGGTTCAATGGCTGAATTGTCACCCAATGATCCATCCATTTTAATGCATGACTCACTTTAATACACAGCTTATGAAGCTACAAGATGGCTTGTTGGTCAGGAGAATTATGAGTCAACCGCATTCTTGTGGCATAAGGACACATACAGTCCAGAGCAGCTACATTGAAGTGAAGCAGATAATCTTTGTATTACTGAACCTAGTTCAATTCTAGATTATTCATTCAAATTAATTCATTTATTTCATTTAATTATTAAATTCATTTAAATGGTCACACAACCCCCGAGAAGAGAAAAAACAGCCAGCATGGTGCTGTAGCGGCAGAGTTGCTGCCTTACTGCACCAGAGCTCTAGATTCAATCCTGACAACAGGTGCTGTCTGTACGGAGTTTGTACGTTCTCCCCGTGACCGCGTGGGTTTTCTCCGGGTGCTCCGGTTTCCTCCCACACTCCAAAGACGCACTGGTCTGTAGGTTAATTGACTTTGGTTAAATTGAAAATTTCCCCTTGTGTGTAGGGCAGGGCTAGTGTCAGCACCCGGCCATACACTAGTTCTATCCGACCCGCACGGGACAATTTGGGGACTGGTTGGCACCGACTCGGCGGGCCGAAGGGCCTGGTTCTGCCCTGCATCTCTAAAGCCTCTAAAGTCTAAAGTCTCGGTATGGCAACCATTCTGCTCAAGACGGCAAGAATGTGCAGCAAAGTGTTAACACTGCCCAGTCCATCAGGTAAACCAGCCTCCCCCACCCATCCCTCTCCCCCCCACCCCCACCCATCCCTCTCCCCCCCCCCACCCCCACCCATCCCTCTCCCCCCCACCCCCACCCATCCTCTCCCCCCCCACCCCCACCCATCCCTCTCCCCCCCACCCCCACCCATCTCTCTCCCCCCCACCCCCACCCATCCCTCTCCCCCCCCCCCCACCCCCCCCCCCCACCCCCACCCATCTCCTCTCCCCCCACCCCCACCCATCCCTCTCCCCCCCACCCCCCCACCCATCCCTCTCCCCCCCCCCCCACCCCCACCCATCCTCTCCCCCCCACCCCCACCCATCCCTCTCCCCCCCCACCCCCACCCATCCCTCCCCCCCCCCCCACCCCCCTCTCCCCCCACCCCCCATCCCTCTCCCCCCCACCCCCACCCCCACCCATCCCTCTCCCCCCCCACCCCCACCCATCCCTCTCCCCCCCCACCCCCACCCATCCCTCTCCCCCCCCACCCCCACCCATCCCTCTCCCCCCCCCCCACCCCCACCCATCCCTCTCCCCCCCACCCCCACCCCCATCCCATTGACTTGACATGACTCCAACAGCTCTCAGGTTAGAAACATAGAAACATAGAAAATAGGTGCAGGAGTAGGCCATTCGGCCCTTCGAGCCTGCACCACCATTCAATATGATCATGGCTGATCATCCAACTCAGTATCCTGTACCTGCCTTCTCTCCATACCCCCTGATCCCCCTAGCCACAAGGGCCACATCTGTAACTCCCTCTTAAATATAGCAAATAAACTGGCCTCAACTACCTTCTGTGGCAGAGAATTCCAGAGATTCACCACTCTCTGTGTGAAAAAGGTTTTTCTCATCTCGGTCCTAAAAGACTTCCCTCTTATCCTTAAACTTTGACCCCTTGTTCTGGACTTCCCCAACATCAGGAACAATCTTCCTGCATCTAGCCTGTCCAACACCCTTAAGAATTTTGTAAGTTTCTATAAGATCCCCCCTCAATCTTCTAAATTCTAGCGAGTACAAGCCGAGTATATCCAGTCTTTCCTCATATGAAAGTCCTGACATCCCAGGAATCAGTCAGGTTGTTGAACTAACCCGCACAACTGCGACAACAGCGCACTCCACCAACTCTTACAGTACATGGAGTTTTTACGCTTCTATTTGTGTTTTGCATTCAGATTTTATTTTTTGCAGAGTTCTTTCTTTAAAAAAAAATGTAATGTGTGTATCATCAGTGTATAACTTACTATATGTTTGCCTGTGTTTGATTCCACGTGCCTGGGATGCTGCTGCAAGCAAGACTTTAATTGTATCTCTACCTCCATTGTACCTGTGTATTTGACCTGAACTCGGTTGCAGTCTTCAATTCAAATTTATGAAAGAACAAGTAAAAAGCACAAATGAAAGGCAAAATCAATCAGGTTGAAAAGATACTTCAAAATGAAAGGCTTAACTTAAGTGGTGGGCTAATCTATCCGAGGGGCTATTAATTTAATCATACGCCTTGTGTCAAAGCAGGTCGCCAACACAATGTGATTGATGGAGGTGAGGAGCTTCTTTCATAGCCTTGCTTCTATTGATCTCCCATATACTGTGGACTGATCAGGCAATGGGCAACGCTTCCTGCCACTGGCATGCATTTGGACAATGATATCCTTGGCTATCTTCTCAGAAGCAATAACAATGGGCAGGGTCATGGACAAGGGTTACAAAGTCGGGTAATGCCAACCACAAAGAGATTCCAGGGCGGCAGGGTGGCGCAGTGGTAGAGTTGCTGCCTTACAGCGCTCGCAGCGCCAGTGACCCGGGTTTGATCCCGACTGCGGCCGCTGCCGGTGCGGAGTTTGTACGTTCTCCCCGTGACCGCGTGGGTTTTCTCCGATATCTTCGGTTTCCTCCCACACTCCAAAGACGTGCAGGCTTGTAGGTTAATAGGCTTGGTAGAAGTGTGGCGTTGCCCCTAGTGTGTGTAGGGGATCGCTGGTAGGTGCGGACTAGGTGGGCCGAAGGGCCTGTTTCCACACTGTATCTTTTAACTAAACTACACTCAAATAAAGACGCTACCTTTCTCCCCCATCCCGCTGAGTGTTTGCCCAGAGTAGAGGAATCGAGAACCTGAGCGCATAGGTTTAAGGTGAGGAGGCAAAGATTTAGTAGGAACCTGATGGGTAACATTTTTACACAAAGGTTGGTGGGTGTATGGAACAAGCTGCCGGAGGAGGAGGTTGAGGCAGGTACTATCGCAACGTTTAAGAAACATTTAGGCAGATACATGGTTAGGACGGGTTTAGAGGGATATGGGCCAAACGCAGGCAGGTGGGACGAGTGTAGATTGGGGCCCTGATGGTCGGCATGGGCAAGTTGGGCCGAAGGGCCTGTTTTCACGCTGTATGACTCAGGACCCACCTGGAAGGTCCAGCATTAATTTATTTTCTTACTGGCATCATTTACTGGGTACTTTGAACATATTTATAAAGAGTCGGATTATTAAATTACAATAAAATGTTTTGATCGCATGCTTCAAACGCGATCAAAGTGGTGCAGTGATGTAAGGGTGCAGTGAGAAGGGTTGCTGGAAAAGCGGCAACATGTCACATCATCCACATGTGCCTCGACACAGGACAATTCAGAGGAGCCTCACTGACAAACAACGACGAATGTCAGTGTGATGAAATACGTGGATCAAATCAACGCAACACCATGGGCGGCACGATGGCGCAGCGGTAGAGTTGCTGCCTCATAACGCCAGGGACCCGGGTTCGATTCTGGCAATGGGTGCTGCCTGTATGGAGTGTGTACATTCGCCCTGTGACCTGCGTGGGTTTTCTCTGATATTTTCTGTTTCCCCCCCACACTCCAAAGACGTGCAGGTTTGTAGGTTAATTGGCTTTGGTATAAATGTAAATTGGCCCTCGTGTGTGTAGGATGGCATTAGTGTGCGGGGATCGCTGGTCGGCGCAGACTCCATGCGTCAAAGTGCCTTTTGCCATGCTGTATCTCAAAACTAAACTAAACTAAACCAAATGCATTGATCTCCCTTGGAAATAGCAAGGTGAAGTATATGTATATAGCAAGCCATAATAAATTGCAGGGCGCAGGCCAGACCATCACACAAACCAACCTCCCTTTCATTGACTCCACTTACACTTCACGTTGCCTCAGCAAAGCCAGCAGCATAATCAAGGACGAGTCTCACCCCCAGTCGCTCTCTCCTCTCCTCTCTCCCATCAGACACGAGGTACAGAAGTGTGAGAATGCGCACCTCCAGATTCAGGGACAGGTCGGCCCATCGAGTTAACGCTGATGTGAGGGTGGGGGGGGGGGGGGGGGGGGCGGGAAGAAGAAAGGAAGAGGCGGAGGCAGTAGGCTATAGGAGAGCTGGGAAGGGGAGGGCAAGGAAGGAGAAAGCAAGGTCTACCTGAAATTGGAGAAATCAATGTTCATACCGCTGGGGTGTCAACTGCCCAAGCGAAATATGAGGTGCTGCTCCTCCAATTTGCGGTGGGACTCACTCTGGCCATGGAGGAGGCTCAGGACAGAAAGGTCGGAATCGGAATGGGAGGGTGAGTTAAAGTGCTGGGCCACCGGGAGATCAGGTTGGTTAGTGCGAACCGAGACCTGTTCGTGAAGAAGGTCTTGCTAGAGGCCTGCAAATTTGAGGCCAAGGACATCTACTGCCTCCAGGATTTTCCGGGTAACGGATATTTTGATGTTACCTTCAAGTATCCAATGGGATGGCAGAAGGTGATGGAAGTCTTCCGGGAGAAGGGGAAATGAAGCTCCGCTGTCGCTGCTGAAAGTGCAGCCGCTCTTCACCCTCCCCACCCAGAAGGAAAGGTTCATCACGGTGCACATGTTTAACCCACATGTGCCCGTAGTGGATGTCCTCACCTTCCTTGCTCGGTACGTTGAGGGAACAGGAGACTGTGTGGACGTGAAGGACATGCACGGGATTTGGACCAGCAAGCGGCAAGTCAAGGTAAAAAAAAAAAAAAAAAGTGCGAACCGAGCGGAGG
>CM069152.1:10853101-10910601 GCA_035221665.1 Okamejei kenojei | reverse complement strand
GCCGGTGTATGTGCAGCCATCTCTGATCCTCGGTCCTCAGCCGGTGCAGACAACCTGTCCATCCTGTCGCCAAATGGTGCTGACGCAAGTCAACCACACTCCTGGAGCACTGACATGGCTTAGTGTTGGAGGTCTCTTCCTGGTCGGGTAGGTAGTAATTCCAGTCTTCCTAATCTGCAATGCAAAAGGATGAATGAATCATACTTTATGAATGAATGGTACTGGTGCGAGGGTTGGCGATTCATAGGGTTGTGAACATGCACGGGTAGGAGAGTGGGTTACAGGGAAGTAGTGGGGGGGGGAATGGAATTAAAGAGAATTCTCTGAGTGCTGGAATAAACACAATAGGCCCAAATTTAGTATTGTTTAGGGGTACAGTGTGGAAACCGACCCACTGGGTCCGCGCCGACCAGCGATCCCCGCACATTGTCATTGCCCTACACGCACTAGGGACAATTGTTTTTTTTACACTTATACCAAGCCAGTTAACCTGCAATCCTGTACATCTTTGGAATTCTTGGGTTTTTGGTGGGTGGGGGGGAGGGGGAAACCAAAGCTCTCTCGGAGAAACCCACGTGGGAGGAGAGTAGTATGTGTAGTTAGTGTGTAGTAGGTTAGATGTAGTTAGAAGTAAAAGTGTGAGGAAAAACCCCAGTGGGTAAAAAGGAAGTAAACAAACTCCGTACCGACAGCACCCGTAGTCGGGATCGAACCGGGGACCCTGGCGCTCTAAGGCAGTTCTACTGCTGTGAAGGGAGAATGTCCATAGCGAGTCTGTAGATATATCGTAGCGGCTCGTTATGCCAGCCGTAGGTACTCGGGGCATCGGGTAAGTCGGGACGATTTTTCAGCATGATGCAAAATGTCCCCGAGTTTAAAAAAAAGCCCCGAGTACCTACAGCTGGCATCTCCGAGTTTGAATCAAGGGGAAAACGCTGGAGAATTTGTGAGTGGCTCGGGAATGTGGGACGGGCCCTTTACTAACCATTCCACATTCCTGGCATTTGCTGACTGTGGGGCGGCACGGTGGCGCAGCGGTAGAGTTGCTGCCTTGCAGCGCCAGAGTCCCAGGTTTGATTCTGGCTACGGGTGCTGTCTGCACGGAGTTTGTACGTTCTCCATGTGACCTTGTGGGTTTTCCCCGGCTGCTCTGGTTTCCTCCACACTCCAAAGAGACGCGCAGGATTATACGTTAATTGGGCTTCTGAAAAGTGTAAATTGTCCCCTAGTGTGTAGGATAGGTGGGCCGTAAGAAGTGAAGAATCCTCGAGGCGGTGGCCCACCAGGGATGGTTCGTGCTGCTTCACTTGTCCGGGCAGGAGAAGAGTGTTGTATTCCTGTTCTGAGTTTGGGAATCAGGAGGCGAGTCTCTTCGAGGAGCCCAGCCTTTGACTGGCATCCGTCACAGAGCACTTCATTCACGTGGATCGTTGTACTTTTTAGACTTTCGAGATACAGCGCGGAAACAGGCCCTTCGGCCCGCCGACCAGCGCTCACCCCGTACATTAACACTATCCCACACACTAGGGACAATTTACAATTAAGCTACAAACCTGTACGTCTTTGGGAGAGTGGGAGGAAACCGGAGCACCTGAATAAAACCCACCCGGTCACGGGGAGAACGTGCAAACTCCGTACAGACAGTGTCCGTAGTCGAGATCAAATCTGTGTCTCTGGGCTGTAAGTGCAGCAACTATTGCCGCTGCGCCACCGTACCCGCCGCCACGTTTGGGACACATTTAGGAGTTGGCTTTGCCCTTTTTCACCCCCCTCCATTCCAAAGTTGATATATCCAAGGACATCTAGATCTCAGACAGACACAAAAAGCTGGAGTAACTCAGCGGGACAGGCAGCATCTCTGGATAGAAGGAATGGGTGACGTTTCGGGTCGAGACCCTTCTTCAGACTAGGAGCCAGGAAAGAGGAAAACGAGAGATATGAAAAGATACAAAGTACAAATTAATGAAAGGCATGCAAAAGGACAAATCAAAGCCAACAAAACGATGATCGAGGAAAAGTAGAGCCCACAATGGTCTATTGTTGGCTGTGGGCAAGGTGATAATGAGTGAAGCAGAGATGCTGCCTGTTCCGCTGAGTTACTCCAGCCTGTTGTGTCTATCTTCAGTTTAAACCGGCACCTGCAGTTCCTTCCTACACATCTGGATCTCAGAGTTGGTCTCGCGATAAGAGGGTCAGGCATTTGGAATGAAGTTGATGAAAAAAGTACACAATTACAAGTGTCCACCCTCCAGGCTTTGGAACATTAATCACGACAATGTTACACACCCCGACTTGAAATGGGTCAAGATAATAGGAATCGAGTGATTAAATTGGACTAAAAGTGATAGATCAATTGGACATTAATCAGAGAATGGAGGGTGCTGCTGATTTGGAAATGTCCGCACTGAAGCTTGTTTTTTGCCTTGTTTGATAATCGAAACATAGAAAATAGGTGCAGGAGTAGGCCATTCGGCCCTTCGAGCTAGCACCACCATTCAGTTTGATCATGGATGATCATCCATAATCAATACCCCGTTCCTGCTTTCTCTCCCAAGTTCCTCGATTCCATTTTCATAAAGAGCCTAGTCTAACTCGCTCTTGAAAACTTCCAATGAATTGGCCATCGCTCTTCTGTGGCAGAGAAGTACAAAGCACTTGACTGGTATGGTACCAATCGTAGAATTGTTGAGTTTAGCTTCGAGATACCGTGCAGAACCAGGCCCTGTCCGCCCACCGGGTCCGCGACCGACCGCGATCCCGCACGTTACGCTATCCTTATCCACTAGGGTCATTTTTTACATTTACCAAGCAATTAACTACCACACCTGTACGTCTTTGGAAGTGGTGGGAAGAAACCGATGTCTCGGAGACAAACCTGCGCAGGTTCACAGGGAGAACGTGCAAAACTCGTACAGGACAGCACCTGTAGTCTGGATCGAAACGGGTCTCCGGCGCTGCCATTCGCTGTAAGGCAGACCCAACTCTACGCTTGTGCCACCATTGTAATCACGGAAGTAGACCCTCTAGCCCCCATGTCTAGACGGAACATAAAACGCCCAGGTACATCATCCATTTTCTCCTCTATTCTCATCATCTTCCTACTCTAGCACGTACTACACCCCAGGGGCAACTTTCAGTGGCCAATTATTCAATCAGACTTTGTGTCCTTAGGGGCACTAGAGAAAGCCCTCAGATTGGAAGGGGGGGGGGGGGGGGGGGGTTTGTGATCTCCACACAGTAGCGGACGGCTAGGATCGATTGATACTATGTGGAAACAGGCCTTGGCCTACTGGCCCACACCGACAAACATGTCAGCTACACGTGTCCCACCTGCCTGTGTTGGTCCATTATGGCCCTAACTGTGTAGTTTCTTCAACGTTGGGATAGTATCTGCTCTCAACTACCTCCTCTGGCAGTTTGTTCCACACAGCCATCACCCTTTGTGCGAAAAGGTTACCCCTCAAATTCCTATTCCCCTTCAACTTCAACTGTTCCATTATGTTTGTTTGTTTGTTTGTTTTTTTGCACAAACTCCGCTAGCATTGCCACTTTTCATTTCACTGCACATCTCGCATGTGTATGTGACGAATATACTTGACTTGAACCTATGTCCTCTGGTCCTCTGGGCAAGAGACTCTGTGCATCAACCCGATCTATCCCCCTCATGATTTTTATACACCTCAATAAGATCACCCCTCATCCTCTTGCGCTCGAAGGAATAGAGTCCCAGTCTTCTCAACCTCTCCCTGTTGCTCAGACCCTCTAGTCCTGGCAACATCCTCGTAGGATTCTCCGAGATCACAGGAGCTGAGGCAGTAATTCTACGCGTGGCACCATCATCAAGTATGCAGATGGTACAACGGTGATTGGCCTCATCAGCGACAACGATGGGTCGGCCTACAGGGAGGAGGTTCAGTTCCTAGCAGCATGGTGCGCTGACAACAACCTGGCCCTTGACTCCAAGAAGACCAAGGAGCTCATTGTGGACTACAGAAGGTCTAGGGGCTGCACGCACACCCCCATCCATATTAAAGGGGACAGAGGTGGACACGCGTTTCCAGCGTCAGGTTTCTGGAGGGTCAACATCTCTGATGACATCTCTGCACCAAATACCTCTGCACTGGTCATAAGGTCACAGCATCTCTTCTTCTTGAGGGGGCTAAAGAAGGTCCATCTGTCTCTCAGATTCTGTGTGAACTTCTACCGCTGCACCATCGAGAGCATCCATTACAACTGCATCACAGTATTGTAGGGCAACTGCTCTGTCTCCAACCGGAAAGGCACTGCAGAGGGTGCGTGAAAACTGCCCAACGCATCACGGTTCCTCACTCCCTCCCTTGAGTCCGTCCATAGCAAGCGATGTCGTGCGTGGGGCGCTGCAAGGCCTGGTCTCACCCCAGCAACCGGACTACTGTTTTTTTAAAAAAAAGCCCTCCTCCCATCCGGAGGCGCTACAGGTCCCTCCGTTTGCCGGACCAGCAGGCTAAGGAATGGCCTCTTCCTGCGGCTGTTACACTAGTTAAACTCTGCACCTAGAGTGATTCCCAGTCACCCCCGGGAACACTCCTTCCCAGTATAATTGCACTACTGATATGTTTGTACATATTTTTTTTTCCGTTCATTATTCTTCGTTTGCTCTTCTGGGGAGATGCTAACTGCATTTAAACCATTTACCATATAACACTTACAGCACGGAATCAGGCCTCTGGACCTTCCAGTCCGGCCGACCATTTGTTTTCCCCTAGTCCCATCTACCTGCCATCAGGACCATACCCCGCATTCCTTATGTCCATATGCCTAGTCCAATTTACTCTAAATGTTAAAAATCGATCCCTGCCTCCACCAATTCTGATGGAAGCTCATTCCACTCAGCCCCAACCTCTGAGTAAAGAAGTTCCCCTCACGTTACCCCAAACTTTGTTCCCTTAATTTCAATGTCATTGCCTCTGTTTGAATCTTCCCTACCTCAATGGGAAAACGTATTCCTCGTTAACTGTCTTCCCTTTATCATTTTAAAGACCTCAATCACGTCCCCCTTTAACCTTCTGCGCCTCCAAAGAATAAAGACCTAACTTGTTCAACCGTTCTCTGTAACATTAGTTGCTGGAACCTGGCAACATTCTAGTAAATCTCCTCTGTACTCTCTCTATTTTGTTGACATCCTTCCTTTAACTAGGCGACCAAAATTGTACACCATACTCCAGAATTGGTCTTACCAATGCCTTGTACAATTTTAACATTACTTCCCTACTCCTATATTCAATGCTCTGATTTATAAAGGCCAGCACACCAAAGGCTTTCTTTACCACCCTATCTACATGCGATTCCACCTTCAGGGAACTATGCACAGTTATTCCTAGATCCCTCTGTTCCACAGCATTCCTCAATTCCCTACCATTTACCATGTACATCCTATTTTGATTTGTCCTGCCAAGATGTAGCACTTCACACTTAACAGCATTAAACTCCATCTGCCATCTTTCAGCCCAACATTTCATTGTCTCTGTACTGTACACTGCACAATGACAATTAAAGATTGAATTGAATTGAAGTGTTGTGTTGGACTGGGTTATGTTGAGTGAAACCAGAACCATTTACCCAGTCACTCGACACTACATGCTGCCACTGTTCAAAGTTACCATGGCCACAGCTAATTTGTTTGAAAATGTCTGTTTCCTGGAAAGATTATTTTGTTTGAAATGGAGGGGAGTCATTTCCTTTCCACTCCTCTTGTGCGTCCCACAATTGGTTGTGGTGTACATAGTACATGGAACATTACAGCCCAGGAAGAGGCCCTTCGGCCCACAATGTCTGTGGTGAACATGATGCCAAGACCAACTCTTGCCTGCCTGCAAATAGTCCATGTCCCTGCATGTCCATGTCTCTTCAACGCCACTATCGTATCTGCCTCCACAATCGCCCAACAGTGCGTTCCAGGCGCTCACCACCCCCTGTGTAACGAAAGAACACTCACGGAGAAGGCAGTCCCGGTGGCGCAGCGGTAGAGTTGTGGATGGAGCGCCAGGGTAGTTTGAACACATGTCGACTGCTGGTTTACACCAAAGATAGGCACAAAATACTGGAGTAATTCAGCAGGTCGGGCAGCATCTGAAGTCACCCATCCTTTTACACCAGAGATGCTTCCTGACCTGCTGAGTTACTCCAGCACTTTGTGACTAGCTTTGGTTTGCACTCATACTTTAGTTTTTTTTTAGGTTAGTTTAGTTTAGAGACACAGTGCAGAGACGGGCCCTGTGACCCATCGAGTCCGCGTCGACCAGCGATCCCCGCACACTAACACTATCCTACATACGCCAGGGACAATTGACAATGACATCAAGACAATTAAATTACAAACCTGTACATCTTTGGAGTGTGGGAGGACGCCGGGGCAGCCAGAGAAAACCCATGCAGATTACTGGGAGAACGTACAAACTCCGCACAGACAGCGCCCGTAGTCAGGATCGAACCCGGGTCTCTGGTGATGTAAGGCAGCAACTCTACCAGTAACTTGGGCGACTGGATTATTCTTCTTATTTCAGTGAATGTGCTGATTCAAAATGGTTTACATTTCCATATTGCCAACTTTACTCAAATGTTTATAACGCTACCTGACCTAATTAATTTGACTAATTGTATAACATTTCTGTCTTTTGCCAGGTGTATGCTGGGCTGCTGCCTGATCCCATTTTGTGTGGATGGCCTCAAGGATGTGGAACACAGATGCCCCAATTGTGGAGTACACCTTGGGAACTACAAACGCCTGTAAAACATTGCCTCATGATCTGGCCGTTTTCATAAGTTCATAAGTTCTAGGAGCAGAATTAGGCCATTCGGCCCCTCAAGTGTAAATTGCCATTCAATCATGGCTGATCTATCTCTCCCTCTCAACCCCATGCTTATATGCCTTCTCCCCATAACCCCTGACTCCCGTACTAATCGAGAATCCGTCAACATCCGTCTTAAAAAAAAAATCCATTGACGACCTCCACAGCCGTCTGTGGCAATGAATTCTACAGATTCAATGCTCTCTGACTAAAGGAATTCCTCCTCATCTGCTTCCTAATGCCCCTGTCCCACTTAGGAAACCTGAACGGAAACCTCTGGAGACTTTGCGCCCCACCCAAGGATTCTGTGTGGTTCCCGGAGGTTTTTGTCAGTCTCCCTAATGGTCGAAAGTGGTTTCCATTTCTTCTATGCTCCGGCGATGATTTCAAAAAATTCAAAATTCAGACATGGCCGCGACTAAAAATAGGTTGCCGTTTTAAAAATCGGTAATTTTTTAGTCGAAGCCGGTTGCGATGCGAGTTGAAGGTGGTTGCCGGAGGTTGCAGGTAGTGGAAGGTAAGATCTCCCTGTTGGAATAAAACTCTGTGAAAAAAAGTCTTACCTTCCACTGCCTACAACCTCCGGCAACCACCTTCAACTAGTATCGCAACCGGCTTCGACTAAAAAAATTACCGACTTTTAAAACTGCACCCTATTTTTAGTCATGGCCGGTTTTGAATTTTTTTAAAAATAATCGCCGGAACATAGAAGAAGCGGAAACCACTTTCGACCTTTAGGGAGACTGACAAAAACCTCCGGGAACCGCACGGAAACCTTGGGTGGGGCGCAAAGTCTCCAGAGGTTTCCGTTCAGGTTTCCTAAGTGGGACAGGGGCATTAAGGGATGTCCTTTAATTCTGAGGCCTCTGGTTGTAGACATTCCCCACTAGTGGAAATATCATTTCCACATCCACTCTATTCCAAGTTCTGATGCTATGTCATGGCGGGCCATTTGGCAAAATGGGATGACATGTGTTACCTGAAGTTGTAGGCTCACAACACTTCAACCTTTGGGCAACTGTTAGCAAATGGACATTTAAAACAATTCAATAGCCTGTTGCCTATCTCCACAATTCAATCTGTTAATGAAAGATGCATGCTCCATCAGACTTCATTAGTAGCCATTTATTCATGCAATTTACTGACTACTGTTATATTTGTCTTTTAGTGATTTATACCAGATTTGTTTCAGGGTGAGAACTAGTTTCTGATTGAAGGTACACAAAAATGCTGGAGAAACTCAACGGGTGCAGCAGCATCTATGGAGCGAAGGAAATAGGCAACGTTTCGGCCCAAAATGTTGCCTATTTCCTTCACTCCGTGGATGCTGCTGCACCCTCTGAGTTTCTCCAGCAGTTTTGTGTACCTACGATTTTCCAGCATCTGCAGTTCCTTCTTAAATAAATAGTTTCTGATTGAAATCACTTCTGAAAATCTCCCACCAGGAGCTTTTACTACCTATAGAGTGATACAGCCTGCTCAAAGGCCATTGGGCCCAACTTGCCCATGCTGACCAACATGCCTCATCTACACTAGTCCCACCTGCTACCGCTTGGCCCATAGCCCTCCAAACCTGTCCTGTCTATGTACTTGCATAAATGTCTTAAATGTCATGAATGTACCTGCCTCAACTACCCCTACTGGCAGCTCGTTCCATACACCCATTACCCTTTGTGTTTTAAAAAAAAAGTTACCCCTTGGGTTCCTATTAAATCTTTTCCCCCCTCACCTTAAACCTAGGTTCTCGATTTCCCCTACTCTGGGCAAAACAAACTGTGCATTTACCTGACTATTCGTGTCATGACTTTGTACACCTCTCGAATAAGATCATCACTCATCCTCCGGCACTCCAAGGAATAAAGTCCTAGCCTTGCTCAACCTCTCCTCGTAGCTCAGGCCCTCGAGTCCTGGCAACATCCTCATAAATCTTCTCCGCACCCTCTCCAGCTTGGTGGCACCTTTCCTAGAACACGGTGTCCAACCCCTCCTTTACATAATATCGTTCACTAGCAATTGTTAACCTCGAGTAAGCTGCTCTTCCACTCACAAAGGGAACTTGTCGAGCAGAAGACAAATGTAATGATGGATGCCTATCACTTAACTGCTGACAGACCCGTGATCAGACACATTAACAGTCATGCATGGGATTAATTCCTCTTTTGCTTTTGCAAAACAAATGATCATGTCCATGTGATCTTGGCCTTACCACCCAGTGCACTGAAGACGCAATGTTTAAAATGATTACTTTGTAAAAATATAACAACAGCTTAAACCTTCATCTGCGATGGTGTTTGATGAAACTGCAACATTAGAGTCTTAACTACCATTAAGGATCACAGTGTAAGATCTGTGGTGAAATTGTATTCTGATATTAATGCATTTCTGGTTTGATTGGCTGTTAAAGTCCATGAATTTGTAATACAACTAGTTTCAATACAAATTGAGGCAAAACGAACTATTTCTCAATTAGTTACTTAACTGGACAGGTTTACTCTGCAGATGATGTTCCTGTATACTGGAACAACATGTGACTAATCTAGACTCTTAACAAGGTTGGGGGGTGGGGGGGGGGGGGGGGGGGGGGGTGTTGGTGGGTAGCAGGAATGTGCAAATAATGTAGCCTAAAGACGGTATAAGAGGTCAAAGTAAAGCGGGGGAGGGATGTAGAATTAAAGAGACTTCAATCCACCCTTAATAATGTTTTTATTGACGGCTAAAGATTGCCGCAACACTGAAGAGTTTAGTTTAGAGAGACACCATGGAAACGGACCCTCGGCCTACTGAGTCCACGCTGACCAGCCGTCCCCGCACACTAGCACCATCCTACACACAGTAGGGACAAAATTTACAATTTTCTACCAAGGCCCACAAACCTATACGACTTTGGAGCGTGGGAGGAAACCGGAGCACCCAGGGGAAACCTATGCGGTCACTGGGAGAACGTACAAAATCCGAACAGACAGCACCCGTGGTCGGGATTGAACCCGGGTCTCTGGCGCTGTCAGGCAGCGACTCTACCGCTGCGTCACCGTGCCGCCCTCGTGACTTTGTGGTCACCTTGGTTTTTAATTTCCGGTATTATGAAGTTTTCCGGGACAGGGTTTACTAATGCATTTGCTTACGGTAAGATTTCACCATTTTGGTGAAGTATTTTGGGAAGTGAAGTATTTTGAAATCGTTGCAACAGTTACACTATTTTACCCGAACCAGGCTTACAGGAAGGCGATGGAATCTGATTATAAAACGATTGGTTTATTTTCCATTCACTTGCAAGTAGATTTGGATAGTGTGTGTAGGTTCAGATTATGAGTAACGAATTTGCATGATCCTCACCATCTGAGAATGCACAAAATGGTCTTGGGTCCATACGGGAACAAACGAGAAGCTGAAGGAGAGTATTTATTAAACCACAGTATCATGGAACAGCTGTGTTTGTGTTTCTAAAATCACAGAAGTGTTTGATTTTTTTGTCTAAACAGCTCAACGTAATAGCCTTTCTTGGCCTCAGTTGCTGGCGTGAGTGGGCAAATTGGTGATGTAAACTGGGTTCTGACCAATACGATGTACATATGGTCATAGAGTGGTACAGTGTGGAAACAGGCCCTTCGGCCCCTCTGGCCCACACACGGGCCAACATGTTCCAGCTACAAAGTGGTCTAGTCCCTTGTCCCACTTGCCTGTGTATGGTAAGTGGGACATTTACCTAGTCCCACCTGCCTGCGTATGGTCCATATCCCTCCAAACTTGGTGATTATTTAAAATGATTTAAGCCTATATTGCTGTGCTTCTCTAAATGTTAAGATCAGTGCCCTTATGATTGTTTAGTTTGGTGGTTTTAAACAATATCAAAGCTTTTTTGTAACAACTTCTAATGGGTAATAAAAGGTATATTTTCTATAGGAATTTCTGACTCGCATGCATTATTTCTGAACGTGCACAGTTCCAAAGAACTTTTGATGAGTAGGATCTAAAATGCGTATCTTGCAGATAGAGTTACAGTGATACAGTGTGGAAACGGGTCCTTCGGCCCAACTTGCCCACATTGGCCCAACATGTTCCAGCTACAAAGGTAGACAAAAGTGCTGGAGAAACTCAGCAGGTGAGGCAGCATCTATGGAGCGAAGGAAATAGGCAACATTTCGGGTCGAAACCCTTCTTCTGTCCCAGCTACACTAGTCCCACCTGCCTGCTTTTGGCCCATATCCCTCCAAGCCTGTCCTATCCATGTACCTGTCTAACTATTTCTTAAAAGTTGCGATTATCCCTGCCTCAACTACCTCCTCTGGCAGCTCGTTCCATACACCCACCACCCTTTGTGGGAAAAAGTTACCCCTCAGGTTCATATTAAATCTTTTCCCCTTCACCTTAAACCTATGTCTTCTGGTCCTCTATTCCCCTACACGGCAAGCGATTGTGCTACCTGAATAAGGTGGAAGGGGGGTGGGGGAGGGTGGGGGAAGAGGGGGAGGGGGGTGTGTGGGAAGGGGGGGTGGTCACAGCAGACGCAGCTCGCACTCTACTCACCCCGCACCTTTCAGCTTTCGGCCTCACGCAGTAGCTCCCGGTCCCACTCCTACTCAGAGGCTCTCTGCCTGCATGCTGCTCACGGACTCAGCCCGCCTCCGGGGCTTTATTCTCCGCAGGTGCTGGAAGGGGCGTTACCTTCATGGTGGAAGACAGGCAAGAAGACCAATCTGCTTTAAACCTTCATAACTTTTCTATAGGTTACCGTTTTTGTGCAAATTAAAACACAAACCGGAAGTGGTCAAGATGAGAGTTTTAGTAAAAGTATAGAAGATAGATAGATAGATAGATTAACACAGATTATATTTTAATTTACCTCACTTTGAGTTTGCCTTATTTTCCTCACCATCTTGATATATTGTTATGGGGTCATAGAGTGCTACAGCATGGAAGAAGGCCCTTTGGCCCAACTTGCCCACACCGGCCAACGTGTCCCATCTACACTAGACCCACCTGCTTGCATTTGGCCCATATCCCTTGAAACCTGTCCGTGTCCTATCTAAGCCAATCCATGTCCAAACCTAAACCTGTCCTATCCATGTAAATGTTTCTTAAACGTTGTGATAGTACGTGCGTCAACCACCTCCTCCGGCAGCTCGCTCCATACACCCATCACCTATTCGTGAAAAAGCTACCCCTCGGGTTCCTATTAAATCTTTCCCCACCCTCATCTTTAACCTATGTCCCCTGGTTCTCGAAAATCTGTTCACAAAAATATTGACATAGCCTACACTGGGTTAACGGTAATTGCCTTACAATCCCTTTTATAGTCACATTAGAATCCCAAATTCTATCTGCCATTAATAAGAATCTTTCTTATGAAACCCATTTTGCCTGTGCGTCAAATTTTGTTATTACAACACTTTCCATTGGACTTCTTTACAGAAAGATATTGTGCAATCCCTTTTATAGTTCGCAACGAGGAACGACACAAATCATGTGGATTGTGTGAGGATTTATGGTGTAGGTTCCTTACTTCCTCCAAACATCACATGGTTCCTTCTCTCAATAGTTCCTCTGCTATACCAAATGAATAGCATTCCGATGGAACTAAATTTAGAGTGTGGAAACGGGCCATTCGGCCTACCGATTCCGCGCCAACCAACAATACATGAAGCTGCACGTCTTTGGAGTGCGGGAGGAGACCGGGGCACCCGGAGAAAACCCACGCGGTCACAGGGAGAACGTACAACCTCCGTACAGCCAGAACCCGCGGTCAGGATCAAACCCGGGTTTCTAGTGCTATAAGTGAGCATCTCTACCACTGTGTCACTCTGGGTTTTTGTCGCATATCTGCAGATTCAGGGACAGTTTCTTCCCAGATGTTATCGGGCAACTGAACCACCCTATCGCCAACTAGAGAGCGGTCCTGACCTCCCATCTACCTGACTGGAGACCCTCGGACTATCTTTAATCGGACTTTACCAGACTTTATCTTTCACTGAATATTTCCTTTATCCTGTATCTGTATGGACAGTTTGATTGTAATCATGTACAGTAAACCCTCATTATAACGGGCCATACTGGGGGGTATGATGTCTGTTATTGCCGATTGTCCCCAATAACCAAGTAAGGTGTGATCATTGAATTTAGTAAAAACAGAGAACTGCGGGCGCTGGTGAACACACAGAAGGGCACAAACTGCTGCAGCGTCTCTGGAGAACATGGGTAGGTGATGTTGAGACCCTTCTCCAGTCAGACTGCTTCAGTCTGCTGAATTACTCCAGCACTTTATGTCATTATCTTTGTATGTTCGCAGCTTACAACCCAATGGTATCAACGTAGAATTCCCCAACTTTTAGTAACCTTTCACTAACTCCCCCCCTCTCTTCGCCCCCACTCCCCTTCCCTCCCCCTTGCCCCACCTGGTCTCCCACCAATTTCTCCCCTCCACACCTCCCTCCTCTCCCTGCTACTTTCCTCCCTCTAGCTTCACAATCAGCAACTCTTCAAACCCGTCTCACAGCTTCTGTTCTTATTTCTGGCATTTGCTCCAACCATCTGCCTATTACTATAACGCGCCCCCCCCCTTACCTGTGTCCACCTATTACCTGCCAGGCATCATCCTGCCTTTTTCCATCTGTCTTCTCCAACCCACAGTCAGTCTGCAGAAGGGTTCTCGACCAGAAACGCCACCTACCCATGTCCTCCAGGGGTGGACACAAGGAGCTGGAGTAACTCAGCAGGTCAGGCAGCATCTCTGCAGAGAAGGAATGGGTGACGTTTCGGGTCAAGACCCTACTTCAGACTCCAGGAATACTGCCTGACCCGCTGAGTTACTCCAGTATTTCGTGTCCTTTTGCATATTGACCAGCAATTGAAGTTCTTTGTTTCTACATCTTAAACACTGTCCGCTATTCAGGAAGGCTCCATGTACATAAGTTTGATCTTACAAAGGTTAAGATTGCCAGGTTTTAACAGCAGGCCTGAGGTGCTTTTACTAATGTGGTACTGGTTTTGTGCCTGTGAAATAGCCACAGTATCAAGTTGATTTATGTTGAACGTTAGCGGAACAACACTGCCACCTGTTGGTTTGGATTAAATGTTGAAAAGGAATTAAATTGTAGAAACTGAGGATAACTAACTAAATCGCGAGGCTCGGTTATGAATGTCAGAATGGCTCCGTAGTCCATAAGCCTTATATTGCCATGCAAAAATATCAGGTTAATGTACTAAGGTCATAAGGAATAGGAGTAGAATTAGGCCATTCTGCCCATCAAGTCTACTCCAGCATTCGCTCATGGCTGATCTATCTCTCCCCCCTAACCCCATTCTCCTGCCTTCTCCCCATAACCTCTGACACCCCTACTAATCAAAAATCTATCTATCTCTGCCTTAAAAATATTCACTGACTTGGCCTCCACAGCCGTCTGTGGCAAATAATTCCACAGATTCACCTCCCTCTGACTAAAGACATTTCTCCTCATCTCCTTCCTAAAATAAAGTCCTTTAATTTTGAGGCTATGATCTCTAGTTCTAGACTCTCCCACTAATGGAAATATCCTCTCCACATCCACTCGATCCAAGCCTTTCAGTGTTCTGTGTGTTTCAATGAGGCCCCCCCTCATTCTTCTAAACACCAGCGAGTACTGGCCCAGTGCTGACAAATAATTCCTGGTATCATTCTTGTATTCTTGTGCTGACAAATAATTCCTGGTATCATTCTTGTATTACTATATGGGTCTAACAATTAGACAAATGAGTGTCCTTGTGTAGGAACGTACTGCAGATGCTGGTTTAAACCGAAGCTAGACACAAAATACTGGAAATACACAAGACACAAAATTTAGGTTGAAGAAGGGTCTCGACCTAAACATCACCCATTCCTTCTATCCAGAGATGCTGTCTGTCCACTCCAGCATTAAATGAGTGTCCTTAATGCTATAACAATTTTCATCTTAAAAACAGAAAGGCAAGACTAATGATAGATTGTTAAAAGCAAGTTGCTGGAGCTACTGGGTAGGTCAGGCTGTCTGTCCATTTCCCTCCACAGATGCTGCCTAACCTGCTGAGTTCCCCCAGCACTTTGTGTTTTGCTCAGGATTCCAGCATCTGCAGTCTCTTCTGTCAGCAATGGACAATTGTTTTTTTTTTCTCAAACTGGGAGATGGTGGACAAAGTAGTTTATAAGGTACAGGGAACCTGAGAATTCATAAGTTGAGGCAGAATAATAAAGCAAGGATTCGTAAACTAGTGAAGGATAAAAAATGCTGGAGTAACTCAGTGGGACAGGCAGCATCTCTGGAGAACATGGATAGGGAACGTTTCGGATCGGGACCCGTTGAGTTACTCCAGCACTTTGTGTCCCTTTGTAAACCATTGATACTGCCACTGCAGAGCATCACCTTCAATTCTGATCAATAGATTCTACAGTCGTTCTGCTGACTGGTTGGCTCGCAACAAAAAACTTTTCACTATACCCCAGTACACGTAACAATAAATAAAACTAATCAAAACAAACTAAACTAAACTAAATATTTGCGTAGGAAGGAACTGCAGATGCTGTTTTAACCCGTAAATAGACACAAAATGCTGGAGTAACTCAACGGGTCAGACAGCATCTCTGGAGAAAAGGAATAGGTGACGTTTTGGGTCGAGACTTATTATTTGTCTGAAAACAGAAAGAGTACTCTGTGTACATATATAATTAACAAACCCTGTTCTCGCACTAACTCATTATTGCTATTAGTAGTTTAAATATTAGTTTACAAAATTATTCAAAATAACACTGACACCGAATGCAGAATTGATTATTTTTGGAACAATGGAAGCCAGCTTTGAGCTGACTTCGTTCCAAAAGAGCTTCCTTAATTATGGCTTAATAATGGCAAAAGAACTCATACATAAATTCTGGAAAAACGCTCCCACACCAACGATAAAAATGTGGATTTCAAATATGTCCGAAATGTTACACCTCGAAGATATGAGATTCCTACTAGCAGGCAAATCAGACCATTTCCAAAAGATTTTGTCTCCATTTATCCACTTATTACAAGCATAAGGTGCAACACAACTCTGATAATAAATGGTATCAGGACCTGGTGAGGGGTGTGTAAAGATACCAAGTAGGTACATCCCTTTTATCTTATTTTACTTTCTTATATTTTCTGTCTTCTATTTTTTTTCTTTCCTTTCCATTGGTTTTCTTTTTTATTCTTTCTTGTGTCTTACGCTTCTACGGGTTCTTCCTGAATACTCTCACGCACTTACTATCGTATCTAACTCTCTCTATTCTTCTTCTTAAAGTTTAAAATAAGTGGTACAGGAAATGTATTATGTTATTTTTGGCATATATCATTGTAATGTACATTATTTCTAATAAAGAATTTAAAAAAATATATATATTTATACATATCTTGAGTATAAATTTCAGAATGAAGTGTGTTTCCTTTCACAATCTCTGATGAGCAGCAATTGCAAACATAAAATGGGTAGCTTGACATTTAGTTCATTTTTTACTTTGCAATGCTTAGTGTTTCAGTGAAACACTATATGCCTGCGACAGACGGCACTCAAATCAATTCATCATTAACAAAAAGCGACAAATTGAATTTTTATACAATTAGGTCCCATGGTTTGAACAGGTTTGGTTGCTACTGATTGCATTTGTACAATTCTTGTTTCCTAACGTGTGTGGAATATTGATTGTCCACACCACTTCTAAAATAACACAATACTATGAATGTTCTGCAAACATTCACTAATAATATTTAATAATGCAAAACATTAAAAGTATAATGAACATATTTTGCAATATTTAATAAGCACTTCCTCCCAGAACCATGGCTGTTTAAACATGACAAGAGGGGGTAAGTGTTAAAGAAGGAAAGAAAGGCAGCAAAATGTAACAAGGGTCCCGAGATGAGAAAGCAAATCACCAAGGTAGACACAAGAGAAGAGAGGATGTAAAGAGGCCTTGACTGAGGGAACACAGTTCTTGGAGATGTGGAGGCATTACAGAAATACCAAGGTGTAAATCTTTAGACAAGGATACAGCACGGAAACAGGCCCCATGCGCCGACCAGCGATCACCCCGCGTACTAGCACTATTCTACACTATTCTACACACACTAGGAACAATTTACAATTTAACCGAAGCCAATTAACCTACAAACCTGTACATCTTTGGAGTGTGGGAGGAAACCGGAGCACCTGGGGAAAACCAATGCAGTCACAGTGAGAACGAACAAACGCCATACTGACGAGCACCCATAGTCAGGATCGAACTCTGGTCTCTGGCGATGTAAGGCAGTAGCTCTACTGTTGTGCCAGCATACTGCCCTCAATTGGATAAAGTACCTGGATAAATATGAACTTGAGAATGAGTGTTTTGATACCAAGGTATTTTTTGGGCGAACAATTGCTAGAGGCCAAGTGCATAGCTCATGGGGTACTGGGCACCAGTAATCCCTGTCCATCTATATGCTTCTGGCATTTGGAGTGCCCAGTGCAGGAGGTTGAGGCACCAGAAATATACAGGCCCTTCAGCCCTCCGTGTCCGCACAGACAAGTGATCCCCGCACACTAACACTATCCTACACACACTAGGGACAATTTCCCTTTATACCAAGCCAATTAACCTACAAACATGCACGTCTTTGGAGTATGGGAGGAAACCGGAGCACCCTGGAAAAACCTGCGCAGGGTCACAGGGAGAACGAACAAACTCCGTACGGACAGCACCCGTAGTCAGGATCGAACCAGGGTCTCTACCGCTGCGCCACCGTGCCATCCTAGATGTTACAGGCCTGCTGAATTCTTCCTGGGGTTTCTCTTTTATTTGAGATTGACAATGTCTGCAGTATATTGGGTCTATATTGACCGAGATGTGACTATTTTTTCCTGTCCTCAAGCATTTACCACACAGGAAGTGCTTATGCACCACATTGACCTGCAAAGACCAGAAAGAAGGTCAAGGTTACCTTTTTTTAGCTCGATGGGATTCTGTCTTTCGTTGAAAGTCAAGGACACGTGTTTTTGTGGGAGTTTCTCTATTTTCCATCCTGTGACAAAGAGATTGAATGATCAGAGAGGTTCGAGCAGGAATGAGAGATTGGGAGAGTTGGAAATGCAAGGTCCACAGGCCCCATTGAATTCTATTAAGCTATTCAATTAACTCATAGCTGGTACAGTAAAGTACAAATGTACATTACATTTACAAATGGAAATTGTCCCTCGTGTGGAGGATAGTGTCAGTGTGTGGGGATCGCTGGTCGACACAGACTCAGTGGGCTGAAGGGCCTGTTTTCACTGCATCAGACGGCACAGAAAGAGGCCTTTCAGCCTACTGCGTCCATGCTAACCACCAAGGACCTATCTATACTAATCTCATTTACCAGCACCTGGTCGATAACCTGCTATGCCTTAGTGATTCAAGTACTAGCCCAGATAGAAAGATAGAGATACAACAACGGAAATAAGCCCCTTCAGCCCACCAAGTCCATGCTGACCATCACCTACACTAATCCTAGACTAACCTAGTCCAGATAAAGGAACTGTGGATGCTGGTTTACCAAGGAAAGACTTAAAATGCTGGAGTAACTCAGTGGGTCAGGCAGCTTCCCTAGAAAATGTGGATAGGTGATGTTTTGGCCCAGGTCCCTTCATCAGGCAACTCTGACTGTGTCTGAAGAAGGGTCTCGATCCGAACGGTCACCCATTCCTTCTCGCCAGAGATGCTGCCCGTCATGCTGAGATGCTCCAGTGTTCTGTGTACGATAATAATTGCATGGGTCCATTCACACACTACATTTTCCAATAGGCATGTACAACAACTAATCGATTCAGTTTAGTTTGGTTTAGAGATACAGCACGGAAACAGGCCCTGCGGCCCACCGGGTCCGTGTCGACCAGCAATCCCCGCACATTAACACTATCCTACACCCACCAGGGATAAATTTTACATTTACCAATCCAATTGTTAACCTAGAAACCTGTACATCTTTGGAATAGAAACATAGAAACATAGAAATTAGGTGCAGGCGTAGGCCATTCGGCCCTTCGAGCCTGCACCGCCATTCAATATGATCATGGCTGATCATCCAACTCAGTATCCCGTACCTGCCTTCTCTCCATACCCCCTGATCCCTTCAGCCACAAAGGCCACATCCAACTCCCTCTTAAATATGGCCAACGAACTGGCCTCAACTACCTTCTGTGGCAGAGAATTCCACAGATTCACCACTCTCTGTGTGAAAAACGATTTTCTCATCTCGGTCCTAAAAGACTTTCCCCTTATCCTTAAACTGTGACCCCTTGTCCTGGACTTCCCCAACATCGGGAGCAATCTTCCTGCATCTAGCCTGTCCAACCCCTTAAGAATTTTGTAAGTCTCTATGAGATCACCTCTCATGTGGGAGGAACGCGAAGATCTCAGAGAAAACCCACGCGGGTCACGGGGAGAACATGCAAACTCTGTACAGACAGCACCTGTAGTCGGGATCAAACCTTTGTCTCCGGCGCAGTAAGGCAGCAACTCTACCGCTGCGCCACCGTGACTGCCCTGGAAACTGAGGGGGGATCTTTTCTGCTCATTGGGTAGTGGGTTTATGTAATGAGCAACCAAAGGAGGTAGTTAAGGGAGGTATAATAATATTTTAAAAGGTACATGGATGAGAAAGGTTCAGAGAGATATGGACTAAACATGGGCAAATGGGACTTGCATTGAAGGGGCATTTTGGTCAGCATTGGCAAGTTGGGCTGAAGGGCCTGTTTCCCTGCTGTACGACACTAAGACTTTAAAAGAAACAATTTTCCAGGCCACGTCTGATGAAGGGACTTTGACCTGACCTATAGAGTCTGTTTTTCTAAAGACACTCCCTGACATTCTGAGTGTTTCCAGCCTTTTCAGTTTTTATTGTAGATTTTTTTTGTTTGACTCATAGGATAACCACGCATCATACAGTGTGGAAACAGGCCCTTCAACTTGCCCACACTGGCCAACATGGCCAGCTACACTAGTCCCATCTGCATGCATTTGGTCCATATCCCTCCAAACCTGTCCTATCCATGTACATGTCTACCTGCTTTTTAAACGTTGAGATCGTCCTTGCCTCAACTACCTCCTCTGGCAGCTTGTTCCATGCACCCACCAACCACCCTTTGTGTGAATTGGCCCAGTAACTGCCTCAAAGTTAGTGTATTCTTTAAACATCGGTGATACCAATTAAGTGATTAAACCACAGGATTCAAGATTCAAGAGAGTTTCTTGTCATGCGTCCCAGATAGAAACATAGAAACATAGAAAATAGGTGCAGGAGTAGGCCATTCGGCCCTTCGAGCCAGCACCGCCATTCAATATGATCATGGCTGATCATCCAACTCAGTATCCTGTACCTGCCTTCTCTCCATACCCCCTGATCCCTTTAGCCACAAGGGCCACATCTAACTCCCTCTTAAATATAGCCAATGAACTGGCCTCAACTACCTTCTGTGGCAGAGAATTCCAGAGACTCACCACTCTCTGTGTGAAAAATGTTTTCCTCATCTTGGTCCTAAAGGAATTCCCCCTTATCCTTAGACTGTGACCCCTTGTCCTGGACTTCCCCAACATCGGGAACAATCTTCCTGCATCTAGCCTGTCCAACACCTTAAGAATTTTGTAAGTTTCTATAAGATCCCCCCTCAATCTTCTTTATTCTAGCGAGTACAAGCCGAGTCTATCCAGTCTTTCCTCATATGAAAGTCCTGACATCCCAGGAATCAGTCTGGTGAACCTTCTCTGTACCCACTCTATGGCAAGAATGGCTTTCCTCAGATTTGGAGACCAAAACTGTACGCAATACTCCAGGTGTGGTCTCACCAAAAGCCTGTACAACTGCAGTAGAACCTCCCTGCTCCTATTCTCAAATCCTTTCGCTATGAATGCTAACATACCATTTGCTTTCTTCACTGCCTGCTGCACCTGCATGCCTACTTTCAATGACTGGTGTACCATGACACCCAGGTCTCGTTGCATCTCCCCTTTTTCTAATCGGCCACCATTCAGATAATAGTCTACCCTCCTGTTTTGGCCACCAAAGTGGATAACCTCACATTTATCCAAGTCACCTTGCAGCCTCCTAGCATCCTCCTCACACCTAACACTACCCCCCAGCTTAGTGTCATCCACAAACTTGGAGATTTGCATTCAATTCCCTCGTCCAAATCATTAATATATATTGTAAATAGCTGGGGTCCCAGCACTGAGCCTTGCGGTACCCCACTAGTCACTGCCTGCCATTCTGAAAAGGACCCGTTTACTCCCACCCTTTGCTTCCTGTCTGCCAGCCAGTTCTCTATTCACATCAATACTGAACCAAAAAAACCGTGTGCTTTACGTTTGTACACTAATCTCTTATGTAGGACCTCGTCGAAAGCCTTCTGAAAGTCTAGATATAACACATCCACTGGTTCTCCCTTATCCACTCTACTAGTTACATCCTCGAAAAATTCTTTAAGATTCGTCAGGCATGATCTACCGATGTTAGACTAACTGGTCTGTAATTCCCCGTTTTCTCTCTCCCTCCTTTTTTAAAAAGTGGGGTTACATTAGCTACCCTCCAATCCTCAGGAACTACTCCAGAATCTAAGGAGTGTTGAAATATTATCACTATTGCATCCACTATTTCTGTGGCTACTTCCTTGAGTACTCTGGGATGCAGCCTATCTGGCCCTGGGGATTTATCGGCCTTTAATCCGTTCAATTTACCCAACACCACTTCCCGGCTAACCTGGATTTCACTCAATTCCTCCATCTTATTTCACCCCCGGTCCCCTGCTATTTCCGGCAGATTATTTATGTCTTCCTTAGTGAAGACAGAACCAAAGTAGTTATTCAATTGGTCTGCCATGTCCTTGTTCCCCACCTGTTTCTGACTGCAAGGGACCTACATTTGTTTTAACTAATCTCTTTCTCTTCACATATCTATAAAAACTTGCAGTCAGTTTTTATGTTCCCTGCCAGTTATCTTTCATAATCTATTTTCCCTTTCCTAATTAAGCCCTTGTCCTCCTCTGCTGGCCTCTGAATTTCTCCCAGTCCTCTGGCAGGCTGCTTTTTCTGGCTAATTTGTATGCTTCATCTTTTGTTTTTATACTATCCCTCATTTCCCTTGTTATCCATGGATGCACTACCTTCCCTGATTTATTCTTTTGCCAAACTGGGATGAACAATTGTTGTAGTTCATCCATGCAATCTTTAAATACCTTCCATTGCACATCCACTGTCAACCCTTTAAGAATCACTTGCCAGTCTATCTTGGCCAATTCACGTCTCATACGTTCAAAGTTACCTTTGTTTAAGTTCAGAACCCTTGTTTCTGACTTAACTATGTCACTCTCCATCCTAATAAAGAACTCAACCATATTATGGTCACTCTTGCCCAAGGGGCCATGCACAACAAGACTGCTAACTAACCCTTCCTCATTACTCAATACCCAGTCTAGAATAGCCTGCTCTCTCGTTGGTTCCTCTACATGTTGGTTTAGAAAACGATCCCGCATACATTCCAAGAAATCCTCTTCCTCAGCACCCCTGCCAATTTGATTCACCCAATCTATATGTAGATTGAAGTCACCCATTATAACTGTTTTACCCTTGTTGCACGCATTTCTAATTTCCTGTTTGATGCCATCCTCAACTCCACTACTACTGTTAGGTGGCCTGTACACAACTCCCACTAGCGTTTTCTGCCCCTTAGAGTTCCGCAGCTCTACCCATATCGATTCCACATCCTCCAAGCTAATGTCCTTCCTTTCTATTGCATTAATCTCCTCTCTCACCAGCAATGCTACCCTACCTCCTTTTCCTTTCTGTCTATCCCTCCTGAATATTGAATATCCCTGGATGTTCAGCTCCCAGCCTTGGTCCCCCTGGAGCCATGTCTCCGTGATCCCAACTATAGCATAGTCATTAATAGCGATCTGCACATTCAACTCGTCCACCTTATTACGAATGCTCCTCGCATTGAGACACAAAGCCTTCAGGCTTGTTTTTACAACACTCTTACTCCTTATACAATTATGTTGACAAGTGGCCCCTTTTGATTTTTGCCCTGGATTTGTCTGCCTGCCACTATTAATTTTCACCTTGCTGCCGATTGCTTCTACCCTCATTTTATACCCCTCTTTCTCTCTGCTCACACATTTAAGAAACCCACCACCTCTTATTCTCTGTTTATTATTTTTTTCTTCTTTCCCCCTACATGTTGGGTCTGAGTGCTTCCCTTCTCTGCCTCCTGCCTCAGACCCTGTCTACTAGCTTTCTCTATTTGAGTCCCTCCCCCCAACCGTTCTAGTTTAAAGTCTCCCCAGTAGCCTTTATAAATTTCCCCGCCAGGATGCTGGTCCCTGTATCAATGAAAATCTTGCTTTGCTTCAGCACAACAGAATATAGTAGGCATACATACAGAACAGACCAGTGTGTTCATACACCATTATATAAATATATACACACATGAATAAATAAACAGATAAAGTGCAAATAAACAGATAATGGGTTATTAATGTTCACAGTTTTGTTTGAGTTGAGTTTAATAGCCTGATGGCTGTGGGGAAGTAGCTATTCCTGAACCTGGACGTTGCAGTCTTCAGGCTCCTGTACCTTCTACCTGAAGGTAGTGGGGAGATGAGTATGTGGCCAGGATTATGTGGGTCCTTGATGATGCTGCCAGCCTTTTTGAGGCAGCAACTGCGATAGATCCCCTCGATGGTAGGGAGGTCTGAGTCGATGATGGACTGGGCAATGTTTACTATTTTTTGTAGTCTTTTCCGCTCCTGGGCACTCAAGTTGCCGAACCAAGCCACGATGCAACCGGTCAGCAAGCTCTCTACTGTGCACCTGTAGAAGTTTAAGAGAGTCCTCCTTGACATACAGGCTCTCCGTAATCTTCTCAGGAAGTAGAGGCGCTGATGTGCTTTCTTTATAACTGCATCAGTGTTCTCGGACCAGGAGAGATCTTCAGAGATGTGCACGCCCAGGAATTTGGAGCTCTTGACCCTTTCCACCATCCCGTTGATATAAACGGGACTGTGTGTCCCCATCCTACCCCTTCCAAAGTCCACAATCAGTTCCTTGGTTTTGCTGGTGTTGTGGGCCAGGTTATTGTGCTGGCACCATATGGACAGTCGCTCGATCTCTCTTCTGTACTCCGACTCATCCCCATCAGTGATACGTCCCACTACAGTGGTGTCGGCAGCGAACTTGATGATTCATATCCAATTGCAGTAATGCAGTAGTATAATATATATATTATATAACATTTTGAAATATATTATCCATTCTGTGATTTATACATATTATTCATAATATAATGTTATATAATATGTGACAGCACTTAATATTTTTATAATATAACATGTTTATATATTATATAATATTTATAATATCACATATGTATATTTAATATATACATAATATATAACGTTTATATATTATTATAAATATTATATAACATATATTACAGAATGTGTTATATATATTTCTGAATGTTATATATATATGTGTTATATATATTTCTATATATATATATAACATTCAGAAATATATATATATCACATTCAGAAATATATATAACACATTCTGTAATATATGTGAAATAATATTTATAATATAATTTGTTATATATACTTCTAAATGTTTCTTGTTATATATATTTCTAAATATCTATATATATATATAACATTCAGAAATATATATAACACATTTTGTAATATATATTTTATAATATTTATAATATAATTTGTGATACAATATTAATATCAGAGACAAATGCAGCGGGATATATTTTGTATATTATATATAATATATAACAGTTTAATATATATATATATTAAACGATGAGACTTTTAGTCATGTAGATAATATTCTGTTATATATGTTTTATATATATAAAACAACATATAAATGTGTTAATATATATTTATATGTTGTTTTATATATATAAAACATATATAACAGAATATTATCTACATGACTAAAAGTCTCATCGTGACCACTTCTTGTCTGCGCTGTATATTGATTTTAGAAATAATGCTACCATATATCGCTATGATTTTTGGCCTACTTACTCACAGTCCTCCTCTGCTGAGGCAGCCCCGAGGATTTTTCCGATCGATTAAAAAATAAAGTTATGAATGTTTTAAAAATCTTGTGATAAGCTGATTGTTCCTCTTGCCTGTCAATCACCATGATGAAGGTAATGCCCCTTCTGGGGGTGCCAAGAGTACAAAGCCCAAATGGTATGAAATTGCATTTGAATTAGGTGGCCTGCACACTGCTTGAAATTGCACTTGAATTTGGTGGCCTGCACTCTGCTTGAAATGGTATGAAATTGCATTTGAATTTGGTGGCCTGCACTCTGCTAGGCCAGGAACAGTCCACAAAAAGTGCCTTTCACTGAGATTTCACTCTTTTTTCTGTCCCTTTGGCCCTTCAGGCATAGGAACATAGAAAATAGGTGCAAGAGTAGGCCATTCGGCCATTCGAGCCTGCACCGCCATTCAATATGATCACGGCTGATCGTCCAACTCAGTATCCTGTACCTGCCTTCTCTCCATACCCCCTGATCCCTTTAGCCACAAGGACCACATCTAACTGACTCTTAAATATAGCCAACAAACTGGCCTCAACTACCTTCTGTGGCAGAGAACTCCAGAGACTCACCACTCTCTGTGTGAAAAATGTTTTCCTCATCTCGGTCCTAAAGGAATTCCCCCTTATCCTTAGACTGTGACCCCTTGTTCTGGACCTCCCCATGTACTAGCCCAGGAGGAGTCCTTTCGGCCCATCAGTAAATATTCCCCCTGTTAGTATTAAATTTCACCCCAGTATTTTTCACACTCCCTTCATTGGCTCCCTGCGAGATCCAGGCCTGGATAGACTTTCCTCCTTCATTGCTGTGATCTGTAGAAAAAGATGAAAAATGTCTAAAATTGATTCTCCACCCTCTCCCCCCTTCTCTCTCTCACAGAGTCTCTCACCTGTTTTGTGCAGAATTTCTGGCAGTTTCTGAGCTGCCAGTCCACCAACCCTGAGTGACTGATCTGCCAGCCGGCCAGCCCTGAGTAACTGAGCTGCCAGCCCACCAGCCCTGAGTGACTGAGCTGCCAGCCCACCAGGCCTGAGTGAGTGAGCCACCAGCCCAATAATCCATACCGTCGACAATGTCCATACTAGCCCTCTGGAAACCACTCCCTTCGGCCCACAACACCCATACAGTCAAAAAGGCACAACAGAGGATGTACTTCCTGCGGCAGCTGAGGAAGCACAATCTGCCACAGGCAATGATGGTCCAATTCTACACGGCCATCGTAGAGTCTGTCCTCACCTGCTCCATCATGGTCTGGTTTGGCTCAGCCACCAAGCACGACACCTGGAGGCTGCAGCGAATCGTCCGATCAGCAGAGAAGGTTATTGGCTGCAACCTTCCCTCCATTGATGAACTGTACACTGCAAGGGCCAGGAAGCGAGCGGGCAAGATCATCTCTGACCCCTCTCACCCTGGCCACAAACTCTTTGAATCACTTCCCTCTGGAAGGCGACTCCGGAATGTCAAAGCTGCCACAGCCAAACACAAAAACAGTTTTTATCTACTCAACAGCCAACAATCTGTAGCCTCCCTTTGATCTGGTATTTTGTTGGTTCACATGCTTGATCAATGGTGTTTTATCATTAATGTTTTATTATTATTAATGTTTAGTGTTTTCTGAGTCATTCGTAACTGTCACTGTACGTCATGTTGTTCCTTGTGGGTGGAGCACCAAGGCAAATTCCTTGTATGTGAATACTTGGCCAATAAACTAACTTACTTACTTACTTATACCAGCGCTCCAGAAAGCAACCCCCCCCCCCCCCCCCGCTGGCCACCAATATTGGATTTGGTGGCGAGGTGGAATATTGCGTTGGGGGAGCAGCCCTCCCGTGTGAACATGGGACCCAACGGGTCCCACTTAGTCTAGTATATATACATATATAGTACTACTGCACAACTGCAATCGGATATGAAGTAGCCGGTGGTTTAATCACTTAATTCGTATCATTGATGTTTAAGCAAATACATCGACATTGCGGCAGTTACTGGGCCAATATGAAACATTCTGAAACTACTATAACCAGATATGAAGAATCCAGTGGTTTGATCAATTAATTAGTATCACCGACATTGAAGCAATGCTAGTGTGTGTTGTTTCATTGCCGGTCCCTGTCTTTATTTCTGGCTGTGATAACCTCTCCTGTTATATTGTCCCAGCCTTTTTTTTTCCCCTGCTTTTTTTTTTCTCTCTCGCCAGTATTAATTTTTGTTTTAAACCAATCAAACCATTAGGCAGCCTGCAGAGGGCCGGGTTTGGGGGGAAAGTTTTCAGCTGTCCGCACTCCTCTCACGCGTGGTGGAGAGAGAGAGTGAGAGAGTGAGAGTGTATCCACTGCTGCTCTGAAGCCACTGCTCACGGTGCCCGGCTACCGATAGTGCTCCGTTCAATGCTGGCCTAGGCGAGCTTACTCTTGTGACAACGATGAAACTGCCGCCGGTTCTGATTCTCTGCGCGGTTCTCAGCACCATTGCAAGTAAGTGTCTGTCTGGTCTGCCCTGTTTTTTTTTTTTATTTTACATTTTCTCTCTGTGCTTTTACGCAGTTAGAGAGGGGGGAAAGGACGTCTTCAGCCTGAACTTGCCCATTCTGCTAGGAGTTCTGCTCTATACTAATCCAAACCGCCTTTAATTGTGGGACAGAATGCATCTTAAAACGAGACGGGAGGGTGGAGGCACATTAAAAGGCACATCTAACTTGGCCGCTGAAGAACTAAACTCTAATCCCAATGCGTTTGTCTCTGTGACTCTTTGGGGCAAGGATTTGTAAACTGCTACAGCGTGTGCGTGCAGCGATTAGCCACATAGCAATTGGCACAAAATGCTGGAGCAACTCAGCGGGACAGGCAGCATCTCTGGAGGGAAGGAAAGGGAGACCTTTCGGGTCGAGACCCTTCTTCAGTTTTGGGAGAGGCAGCTTTGTCTTTTCCAGTGCGAATGATGATTAGCAATAAATATGGGCCTTAATCCGATATTGTTTCAAAAAAATAAACTGTTTGGGGGAATAGATTTTTGGAAAGTTGCATAGTTAGTTCTGGCAAACGCAAATAAATGTGAATTAAAGTGGAGGCGAGTGGGGATATATTGGACACACTCACACACGACCAGCGGACATGCACTTTATTCACTTACACTTTATGTATTGTATTGCTCGAATGCTGATTTGCAAGTGAGTATTTCATTCTGGAAATCTTTATTGGGGTGGAGTGTCCCATTATGCCTCCGTTGCCCCCCCCCCCCCAAAAAAAAACATTTGATACAAGGAACTGCAGATGCTGATTTACAAATAAAAAGACACAACGTGCTGGAGTAACTCGTTCAAGAAGGAACTGCCGATGCTGGAAAATCGAAGGTAGACAACAGAAATGCTGGAGAAACTCAGCGGGTGAGGCAGCATCTATGGAGCGAAAAATACAAACGTTTCTTCACGCCCCTCTGTTGTGGTCGCTGGAACTAATCTGTGGCAGAGATGAGCAGAGGCACCGAGTCTCAATGGTGAAGTTTCTGGATATGTGTGGGAAGCAACCGCAGATGCTGTTTTAAACCGAAGATGGACACAAAATGCTGGAGCAACTCAGCGGGGCAGGCAGCATCTCCGGAGAGAAGGAATGGGTGACTAAGGGTCTCTGAGGAAGGGTCTCGACCCGAAACGTCACCCATTCATTCATTCATTCATCCATTCCTCCTCTCCGGAGAAGCTGCCTGCCCCGCTGAGTTGCTCCAGCATTTGTGTGCGTCTCCCCGCGGTGAACAGGAGTCTGGTTAGATCGGGCTAATGGTGTCTCCTTTATCTTTTACGTTGCAGGTAGTGGAGCCAAGCCCGGGCCAAGTAACTGTGTGGCCGCCTGCACCGGTAGGTATCACGCCCGTCTGAGCCACATTGTCACAGCCATCGCGTTAATGTGTGTACAAATTGGGCACTGCAAACACACGCGGGAACACTTCATTAAGAATTGCTCGCTGCTCTCGGCAAAGTAAGATTTTAAACCGAATTTCCTACAACTCCCGGTCTCCCGGATTAGTTATATAGAGTGATACAGTGTGGAAACAGGCCCTTCGGCCCAACCTGCCCACGCCGGCCAACATGTCCCAGCTACACTAGTCCCACCTGCCTGCGCTTGGTCCATATCCCTCCAAACCTGTCCTATCCGCAACCTGTCTTGCTGCATCTTAAACGTTGGGATAGTCCCAGCCTCAACTACCTCACCTGGTTGCTTGTTCCATACCTTTGTGTGGAAAAAGTTACCCCTCAGATTCCTATCAAATCTTTTCCCCTTCACCTTGAACCTCTGGTCCTCGACTCCCTTACTCTGGGCAAGAGATTCTGTGCATCAATGGTGAACATGGATGATGTCCGTGAGTTCTAGGAGCAGAATTAGGCCATTCGGCCCATCAAGTCTACTCCGCCATTCAATCGTGGCTGATCTATCTTTCCCTTTCAACCCGATTCTCCTGCCTTCTCCCCGTAACCCCTGACACTCATACTAATCAAGAGCCTGCCAATCTCCGCCTTAAAAAAAAATCACCCATTGACTTGTCCTCCATCGCCGGCCTCCGATGATAATTGGGGGAGGGAGCTGCCACCGCTCTATGTTTGGCTTAGTTTAGAGATACAGCATGGCAGAAAGTGGCAACACGCTGACCATTCATCACGCCTTCACACTAGTTATGTTATCCCACTTTCGTATATACTACATACACTGCACACCAGGGACATTGTACACAGGGCAAACTAGCCTGCAAACCCGCACGTCTTTGGAATGTGCGAGGAAACCGGAGGAAACCCACGCGGCCACCGGGAAAACGGGGTGACATGGGGAGAAGGTGGGAAAATGGAGTTGAGAGGGATAGGTAGATCAGCCATGGTTGAATGGCAGAGAAGACTTGATGGGCTGAATGGCCTAATTCTCCTCCTAGAACGGTTGAACTTATGAAAACATGCAAACTCCACAGATACAGACACCAACAGAGATAGAGATAGAGAGAGATAGAGAGAGAGAGCCAGTGACACACACAAACACTGAGGAAGGATTGAAACCGGGTCTCTGGCGCTGTGAAGCAGCAACTGAAAGCCGGAGTAACTCAGCGGGACAGGCAGCATCTCTGGAGAGAAGGAATGGGTGATGTTTCGGGTCGAGACCCTTCTTCAGACTTCTCAACCCTTCTTATCCCCAGAGATGCTACACGACACGCCGAGTTACTCCAGCATTTTGTGCCTATCTTCGGCATTATCTGGGCAGGAAGGAAGGGCAGATGCCGGTTTAAACTGAAGAGAGACACAAAATGCTGGAGTAACTCAGCGGGACAGGCAGCGTCTCTGGAGAGAAGGAATGGGCGACGTTTCAGACTGAAGAAGAGTCTCGATGAGAAATGTCAGTCTGAAGAAGGGTCTCGTTACTTCGGCATTGCCTGACGTGTTTGGATCGAATGCTAAACACAGCTTACCACTGTACCTCGGCACAGGGGGTCAATAATAGAATGGAAGCTGGAGCCAGGGCACCTTTTGGTCTGTGGGCATCACGGGGAGTTCCCTGCCTCTGCACAGCCCCACATTAGTCGGTCTCCCTCTCTCCACACAGCCAGCGCTGTGTTCCCTGCCTCACTGAATAAAGAGACTACAGACATACATTAGTCGCTCTGGAACCGCTTGTGGACAATTGCTGGAGGAGTCTGGCCTTGCAACAGTCCCTCCAGTCACTGCGGCAAACGGCGTGGCACTTCAAAGTGAAAGGAATTGATTAATGCAGACTCACGTCCTTGTTCCGAATTACCATTCATCATTATTAGTGTGTCCGCTAGCTCGGTATAGTTTTATACACTCCGATTCTTGCTGCCATTTCCCCGGGCTCCTTTGAAATAAATCCCCTTTATTATACTGTCGTATGCTCTGATTCCTGTCATGACTATCTGGCTCCTTTGCAAAAAAAAAATAATCATGTTATTATAGTGTTATATACTCCAATTCTTACCGTGACCATCCCGGCTCCTTTGCAATAGATTCCCTTTTTTTATTCTAGAGAAGCCAGGAACTGGAGATGATGGAACCTTGAGCAAAACACAAACTGCTGGAGTAACTCAGCGGGCCGGGCAGTAGAATCCCTTGCCCCAGGCTCTCAGTCTGAAGAAGGGTCTCCACCCAAAACGTCACCCATTCCTTCTCTCCAGAGACGCTGCCTGTCCCGCTGAGTTACTCCAGATTTTTCTGTCGATCCGTGGAGGGATGTTTTTCGGGTCGGGACCCTTCTCCAGGCTCAATGTGAACACCCTGGAATGTCACCTGGCCATTTTCTTCCACAGATGCTGCCTGACCTGCTGAGTAACTTGGCCTTTCACCTGTTTATATCACAGTTCTATGGCCGCATTTTTTAAATGCCTCATTTTGTGTGTTCCTGCCAAGCTATTTAGTATTCTGTCGGCTCTCCTAAAATCCTCATTCAAATGCATGGCATAGCCACATGTGTGTATATATCATAGATGCATGACTAAATCTTGTACTGAAAACTAATTCAGGTTGAATTGAGTAAACAATTTTTACTGCATACTAAAAATAGAAACACTCAGCGGGTCAGGCAGCATCTGTGGAGAGAGAAACAGTCTAGCGGGGAATGGTGATCTTTGAACAGAAATCCAAAATCTTCATGTAACTGGGCAGCACAGTGGTGCAGCTGGTAGACCTCCTGTCTCTCCATGCCAGCGACCAGGGTTCGATCCTGACCTCGGGTGCTGTCTATGTGGAGTTTGCACATTCTCCCTGTGACTGCTTTGGTTTCCTCTGGGTGTTCCGGTTTCCTCCCACATCCCAAAGACATGTGGATTTTGCAGGTTAATTGGCCTCTTGTAAAAATTGCCCCCTAGTGCGTGGAAAGTGGATGAGAAAATTGAATAATATTGAACTAGTGTGAACGGATTATTGGTGGACTCAGTGGGCAAAAAGGCTCGTTTCCATGCAGTAACTCTAAACGAAACTGATTTCACAGTCTGGTGCTACTTCTTAATGTGTGTCCTCTGTGAGCTTGCTTTTTTTGAGGGTGGGAGTTGGGGGGGGGGGGAGGAGGAGTGGACTTCCCAATACCAGAGTTAAACCTGTTCTTCTCCAGAATTCTCAGCATTAGTAAGCAGTTGATCAGCCAAGGAAAACTGAGGTAAGAGCAAGAGCCATTCCCAGCAGTATTGGTAGACACGCATACAATGCAGGTTCATCCTGCAACCTAATGCTTTCTATTTTCAATGGTGTGACATTTTCATTGAAATACTCGCACGCCATCAGCTCCTATGAGAGTGGTGCATTCCCTTAATATCCCTTTTTCAAAGTGCAAAAAGATATCAGTCCTTGGCAGGTCAAGAATGTTCAATTGTCATACGTCCTGAAACGCAACATTGAAATTCCTACTTGCAGAGGCACAATACATGTAAACATGATGTGTGCAGGAAGGAACTGCAGATGCTGGTTTACACTGAAGATAGACACAAAAAGCTGAGGGTCAAAAAGAAAAGGAATGGGTGAAGTTTTGTGTTGAGATCCTTCAAAATAGTCTCTGTAAACGCCATAAGAAACAACAAAAAAGTTCCATATTTAGACAATATGTGTAGGAGTAGGCCATTCGGCCCTTCGAGCCAGCACCGCCATTCAATGTGATCATGGCTGATGATCCACAATCAGTGCCCCGTTCCTGCCTTCTCCCCATATCCCCTGACTCCGCTATCTTTAAGAGCCCTATCTAGCTCTCTCTTGAAAGCATCCAGAGAACCGGCCTCCACCGCCTTCTGAGGCAGAGAATCCCATAGGCTCACAACTTCCTGTGTGAAAAAGTATTTCCTCATCTCCTTTCTAAATGGCTTACCCCTCATTCTTTTACTGTGGCCCCTGGTTCTGGACTCCCCCAACATCGGGAACATGTTGTTAAAGAAGGAACTGCAGATGCTGGAGAATCGAGGGTACACAAAAGGCTGGAGAAGAGTTTCTCCAGCCTTTTGTGTACCATCGGGAACATGTTTCCTGCTTCTGGCTTGTCCAAACCCTTAATAATATTGTATGTTTCAATAAGATCCCCTCTCATCCTTCTAAATTCCAGAGTATACATTTCTATATATAGCAAAGACAAAACCAATGCCCCCAAGTCTATGTAGTTTGAAGGTTGCAGTGTTTAATAGCCTGATGGTTGTAGGGAAGAAGTTGCTCCTGAACCTGCATGTGATCGTTTTTTCAGGCTCCTGAACCTACTTCCTGGTTGTTGGAGTGAAATGATAGTGTGGCCAGTGTGGTGTGAGTCTCCGATGATGCTGGCTGTCTTTCTGTCTAATCGCTCCGAAGGTCCCAACCTGAATCATCGTCTATTCCATCCCTCCACAGATGCCGCCTGACCCGCTGGGTTAACGCCAGCATTTTATATTTTTGCACAACTTTCCAGCATCTAGAGTTTCTCGTGTCTCGATCAGTCATTATCATTTTCAAAAGCTAAAATGAAAGAATCATAAATCCATTATGTACCATTTTTTTATTGCACAGTTTTAGAAGTACCATTAAAACAATTAATGAATGGAATCAGACCAATTGGCCCAACTCACACATGGTCATCCTTGTGATAGGAATTTATAACAAGAGGAATCGAATATAGGAGCAAAGAGGTCCTTCTGCAGTTGTACAGAGCCCTAGTGAGAGCACACCTGGAGTATTGTGTGCAGTTTTGGTCCCCTAATTTGAGGAAGGACATTCTTGCAATTGAGGGAGTGCAGCGTAGGTTTATAAGGTTAATTCCCGGGATGGCGGGACTGTCATAGGCTGAGAGAATGGAGCGGCTGGTCTTGTACACTCTGGAGTTTAGAAGTATGAGAGGGATTCTCATTGTAACATATAAGATTGTTAAGGGCTTGGACACGCTAGAGGCAGGAAACGTTCCCGATGTTGGGGGAGCAGAACCAGGGGCCACAGTTTAAGAATAAGGAGTAAGCCATTTAGAACGGAGATGAGGAAACACTTTTTCTCACAGAGAGTGGTGAGTCTGTGGAATTCTCTGCCTCAGAGGGCGGTGGAGGCAGATTCTCTGGATGCTTTCAAGAGAGCTAGAAAGGGCTCTTGAAAATAGCGGAATCAGGGGATATGGGGAGAAGGCAGGAACTGGGTACTGATTGGGGATGATAAGCCATGATCACATTGAATGGCGGTGCTGGCTCGAAGGACCAAATGGCCTACTCCAGCACCTATTGTCAATTGTCTATTGAAGCCCATCCTTGTGATTGGTGCAGTGCAGCGTAGGTTCACGAGATTGGGACTGTCATATGAGGAAAGATTGAAAAGACTAGGCTTGTATTCACTGGAGTTTAGAAGGATGAGGGGGGATCTTATAGAAACATATAAAATTATAAAAGGAGTGGACAAGCTAGAGGGAGGAAAAATGTTCCCAATGTTGGGCGAGTCCAGAACCAGGGGCCACAGTCTTAGAATAAAGGGGAAGCCATTTAAGACTGAGGTGAGAAAAAACGTTTTCACCCAGAGAGTTGTGAATTTGTGGATTTCCCTGCCACAGAGTGCAGTGGAGGCCAAGGATGTATTTAAGAGAGGGTTAGATAGAGCTCTAGGGGCTAGTGGAGTCATGGGATATGGGGAGAAGGCAGGCACGGGTTACTGATTGGGGACAATCAGCCATGATCACAATGAGTGGTGGTGTTGGCTCAAAGGGCCGAATGGCTTCCTCCTGCACCTATTTTCTATGTTTCTATGGTGTCCAGATTACTGAAATGTTGTTATTTCTTGTAGGTACCAATTATCTGCAATACCAGAAAGGGTTCCGGTATACCTACGAGTACACGACAGTTGCAAATACCTTCTTGCAAGGAAATTCTCATGAGAGTGGTGGGCTTACAGTTGAATGTGTGGTGAATATCGATATTCTTGACAAGTGTCACCTCATCTTAACGGTAGGTATTATGATTTGACCATTGTATTTATTACTTTCAGCACATTGCTTTATTTAGTTTTAAAGTTTTAGCTTAGAGATGCAGCATGGAACTGGGCCCACTGAGTCCACAGCAACCATCGCTCACCTGTATGCCGTTGCTATGTTATCCTACTTCTAAATCCTACACACTAGGGTCATTTTACCTACGAACCTGCACCTCTTTGGAATGTGGGAGGAAACCAGAGCACCCGCAGAAAACCCACGCAGTTACAGGGAGAATGTACAAAGTCTGCACAGGCAGTCAAGATCGAACCCGGGCCTCTGGCGTTGTGAGGCAGCAGCTCCTTTGCTATCGGGTATGGTTTGAGCGAGGGGGATATTGGATGGAATTATTATTTTTTTCAAATGCATTTAGATATGTATGTGACCACTTATCTGTGCTTCATCTCTTTTCTGTCTCTCGTAGCTTCATGATGTATTGCACCTTTAGAGTTGAGAGGTACAACGTGGAAACAGGCCCTTCGGCCCACCGAGTTCGTGCCGTCCAGCAATCCCCGCGCACTATCTCTGTCCTACCCACACTAATGACAATTTAGGATTTTACTGAAGCCAATTAAACCTCCAAACCTGTACGCCTTTTGAACTTTTACATTTTCAGCCGTTTCAATTAGATTGAACTGAACAAGAATTGCACAAGAGGGAAGCTAACATGCAAACCAGTTGAAAGCAAGATCAGGACATTAATGTTTAATTTAACATTGAATATGAATGTTTAATGTTTCCTGTCTCTGCTCTTGCTAATGCTTCCCTTGGCAACAATCCAATGAAAGTTTTGTTTACTGGATGAGCATGGTACAGGACCTAATTTTTTTTTTTTTTTAAATGATGTTAATTTGTATATTCAATCACTTGTCCATGTGTTGTACTTGGTGCAACAGATGGCCGGTGTGGTTTGCAAACCGTCATTTTATCAGACTTGCCTAACAAGGTCAAAAATGAATCAGTAAGTGTTGGAAAGCACTCAAAGTGCTGGAGTAACTTAGCGGGTCAGGCAGCATCTCTGGAGAACATGGAGAGGTGACCATTCGGGTCTGAACCATTCTTGGAAACAGAGAAAATAGGTGCAGGAGTAGGACATTCGAGTCCGCACCGCCATTCAATACGGTCATGGCTGATCATCCAAGATCAGTACCCCAGCTTTCCTGCTTTCTCCCCATATCCCGTGAGACACAAAGAATTTCTTCCGGCACAAAGATTTTGGAGCAATGCACTGGAGTGGCACAGTGCGTCAGGCAGCGTCTGTGGAGGGAATGAATGGCTGAAGAAGAGTAGTCCCGGCCCGAAAAGTTGCCTATCCATTCCATCCACAGCCGCTGCCTGACCTGTTGAGTTACTGTAGCATTTAGTCTCAAGTGACAGTACACTATTAAACCATGCAATATTTTATATATCACCTTGCAGCAACAGATGTAAGCACAGCTATTATAAACAGTTTTTTTTACAGCAGAAAAATAACTTTCCTGGAAACTCTCCTGGCCCTGACCCCAGTTTTTAGCTTCGACACTGTCATAAGTGATGTGTTTGTGCCACATATAGGGTGCCAAACATATTATATCCGTCACAAGTATAGGAAGGTCATGACCCGAAACGTCGCCCATTCCTTTTCTCCAGAGATGCTGCCTGTCCCACCGAGTTACTCCAGAACTTTGTGTCCACCTACTGAGCAAACAACCGACGGACAAACATCTACCGACAAGCTTTACTAGCTAATGTTATTCCTTCATGAGCCTTTGGCTCGAACGCCCCCAAAATAAGGTTGCCCTCGAGGGTGATGCATGGGAGCCCTCCTTTACTGCAAAGCCAACCTCATGCAAAGGCATTTCAGACTTGACCCCCTGCCGGTCTCCCCAGCAGCGATGAATAATGCAATTTGGAAAAGTGGTTTTGGTAGAATTTCAGCAAACAATTATGATGGAAACAATTGGAACTTGGACATTGCTGGGACTTTCTGATTCATGTTTAACCTTGTCGGGCAAGTCTGATGAAATTACAAACTGCGCCAACCATCTGTTACCCCAAGTACAACACACGATGACGAGATTGATTATACAAATCCACATTGTTTATTTTCCCTCTGTGGATAATAATGATCCATTCGGTTCAGGTCAATCCCAGTTGCTCATCGGTGACCAGATTATGACCCGTTAATAAAACATTAATTTCTTGTTCTTTCATTCAACCGGTTTGTGTGTTAGTTTATCACTTGTGCAGCACATGGGTGTGGTGGAGTTTCATTTACTTCCCTTCTATGTATTGTTGTATTTTCCCCTTCATTCGATTATTTTTAACAGGATCCCAGCTTGCATTTAATCCCAGGGTCATCTTTTATTGTCCACTTCCAGCTGCTGGTTGTTTGGCTTGTCGATAAAAAGAGATTTAAGGCCTCTACAATTAATATCCTTTTTTTTGCACTACAAAGTCCCACATAACACACAAAAGACGATTTAACGTTTTGATCATCAATTTAAAAAAAAAAATTACCTGAAGAAAATTGCAAGCTCTAATCTTTAATGAGACTTTGCTCGGAGATTCATATGCATTGTATATTTCTGGTTTCCCATAGGTTGGTAGCTCACAGTAGTGATGGGTGATAGAAGCTGTTCTTTATCAAGAAGGTAAATGTGGTGATTAATGAGACAATTATTTTTTTCTGATTACAGTGAATAAATCTGCTGCTGGCAGTCATACTGAACGTGTGCAGCAGTGCTGGCTCGAAGGGCCGAATGGCCTACTCCTGCACCTATTGTCCTTTGTTTATTGAAACAGGCCTTCCGGCCCAACGTATGCACACCAACCAAGATGCCCAATGTATGCGAGTCCCACCTGACTGTGTTTGAATCATATCCCTTTCCTATCCACGTATACCTGTCATACATGATAGGAGTAGAATTAGGCCATTTGGCCCATCAAGTCTACACCGCCATTCAATCATGGCTGATCTACCTCTCCTTCCTAGCCCCGTTCTCCTGCCTTCTCCCCATAACCCCTGACACCTGTACTAGTCAAGAATCTATCTACCTTTGCCTTAAAGAAATATCCACTGACTTGGGCTCCACAGCCTTCTGTGGCAAATAATTCCACAGATACACACAGATTGTTCTAGTACCTGTCTGGCTGCCCATTCCATCCCTCCTCTGGCAGCCCATTCCATACACCCACCATCACCTTGTGTGAAAAAATTGCCCCTCAGTTTCCTATTAAATCTTTCAAGAACCAGAGGACGTAGGTTTAAGGTTGAGGGGCTCACCATAAACCTATGTGTTCTGGTTGTAAATTCCCATGGGTAAAATGCCTTCTGATTTTGTTTTCTCCAGGGTGCTCGGTTCATAGTTACTTCTGCGTGAATTAATGATACGTGCTGTCACCTTTTGATATGTATGACTTCAATATCCCATTACTAGGCTAACATATGGCTTTTCCCACTTATATGAATAACCATTCTAGGCTGGATCGCAGCAGATGCTCATGATGTAGTCATTAGCCTTGGTCTTCCTGGACTACTGAGTAACTTCCTTTTGCTGGATTATACTAACAATTCTCCTTGGGAGAGTTTACACCAAGTTAATTTTACACTTGGCTGAGGTCCCAAACACCCAAAGAAGTAGGCCGTTCGGCCCATCGAGCCAGCACCGCCATTCAGTATGATCATGACTGATCATCCAAAACCAGTACCCTTCTTTCTCCCCATAATCCCTTGATTCCGTTAGTCCTAAGAGCGATATCTAACTCTTGAATGCACCCAGTGAATTGGCCTCCACTGCCTTCTGTGGCAGGGAATTCCACAGATTCACAACACTCTGGGTGAAAAAGATTTTCCTCATTGCAGTCCTAAATGGCCTACCCCTTATCTCAAGGGTTTTCAGAAATGAGGGAGGAAATATTGACAGTGGGTTGGCAGAACCTCCATTTCTGAATGATCGTTTTGTGTTTTCAGCTCGGGCAAACCAAGCTTAAAGGATCGATGTCAAACAAGGAAGAGCTTGTTCCAGGTCACGAGAAGCTAAGGTATGATCCTCTTACTTTAAAAAAAAAAGAAATCCGTTTTTCTTTTTAAACATTCACATTGCATTTTGGACTTCTTCGAGCTTGGTGCAGGTCTGTGTGCTAAGCGATGGCCATCCATTTTGATCCCAATAAGATTAATTCTTGAGGCGAACTGGATTTAGGGTATCATAATAAATAAATAACTCTGGTCCTCATGGAATTGAAGTGTAGCCTCTCTCAGAAAGCACAGCAATGCTGAATTCTGTCAAACGTCAGAATGACTAAACTAAATCGTGGAATCTTGTACTGTGAAATAGCAATAAATCATGTACAGGATACAGTAGCTTTGGCGTATCTGGAAGTCCCCGTGATTTGATATCGGGCTCACAATGTTCGTGCGCCTGCATTCCTCGCAACTCTCCGAGGCCCACTGGAATATTTTATTATGCTGCTGTGAAACCTATTTTGAAAGTGAATTAGATTATTTATATTTTATTGTACTGGGAATAAAATTTAACCATTTAGAAAATCGGCCAGTCCAGCAAAAATAAAGTCACGGGTAATTGTAATCGGCCTGTAATATGTTGAATACCATGGTTATGGCTAGAAAGATCAATATCTAACTGATGCACCAGGAACTGCAGTCTGAAGAAGTGTCCCGACCCAAAACATCAACGACCAAATTCCTCCACAGATGCTGCCTGACCCGCTGAGTTCCTCCAATGAGTGCTATTTTATTTGCGCGAGGTCCATTGCTAACCTTTCCTTATACATACCGACTGTTCAACAGTGTCTTGAGGTGAAGAAACCAAATTAATTCTTGTTGATAGACACAAAATGCTGGAGTAACTCAGCGGGTCAGGCAGCATCTCTGGAGAAAAGGAATAGATGACTTTTCGGGTCGAGACCCTTCTTCAGATCCAAAACTTCTCCAGAGATGCTGCCTGACCCGCTGAGTTACTCCAGTATTTTGTGTATCTGGTGCAAACCAGCATCTGTAGTTTATCTTCCTACAAATTACAAATCTTGTTACTTGGATGAGGGAAGATGGAAACTATGTTTTGTCCTTTCTGTACTGGAGAGTCAAGGACTAGAGGTCCTAGCCTCTTAAAGGACATTCTTTTAGGAAGGAAATGAGGAGACATTTCTTTAGTCAGAGGGTTGTGAATCTGTGGAATTCTTTGCCACAGAAGGCAGTGGAGGCCAAGAAATTTCTAAGGCAGAGATATAGAATATTGATTAGTACGGGTGCCAGAGGTTATGGGGAGAAGGCAGGAGAATGGGGTTCTGAGGGAGAGATAGATCAGCCATAATTGAATGGCGGAGTAGACTTGATGAGCTGAAGGGCCTAATTCTACTCCTATCAATTATGACCTTATGACTAATGAACATGTGAAAGTTACTTGCTATGAGGTGTACTAAAGTCACGTTATTCAAAGAAGCTGGCCACACATGTCTTTCAGCCTGTCCGATTGTTCAATAGGATTCTGTGCACTATGTCTTTTCCTGTTTCATCACCACATCCTGGGCACTGGGCCTGTACTCACTGGAATTTAGAAGTTTGAGGGGGGGGTGGGAGGAAGGGGGGGAGGGGGTGGGGGGGGGGGGGTGGTGGGGGTGGGGGCTGGGGGGAGGTGTGAGGGAGGAGGGCCTAGATAGTGGATGTGAAGCGGATGTTTCCTGTAGTGGGAGAATGTTGACAGCCTCAGAATAAAAGGATGCATCTTTAGTTTAGAGATGAGGAGGAATTTCTTTAACCAGAGGGTGGTGAATCTGTGGGATTCATTGCCACAGAGGGTGGTGGAGCCCAAGTTATTGGGTATTTTCAAAGTGGAGATTGACAGGTTCTTGATTAGCAAGGGTGTCAAAGGTGACGGGGAGAAGGAAGGGGAATGGGATTGAGAGGGAAAAATAACTCGGCTACGATCGAACCGCAATACAGACTCGATGGACCGAATAGCCTAATTATGTTCTTGCATCTTATGATCCTGTAATTTCCTGCGCAGCCTTGCAAGTAGACAGTAGGTGCAGGAGTAGGCCATTCGGCCCTTCGAGCCAGCACCGCCATTCAATGTGATCATGGCTGATCATCCACAATCAGTACCCCCGTCCTGCCTTCTCCTCATATCCCCTGACTCCGCTATTTTTTTAAGAGCCATATCTAGCGCTGTCTTGAAAGCATCCAGAGAACCTGCCTCCACCGCCCTCTGAGGCAGAGAATTCCACAGACAGTACTCAGCACTCAGTAATCAGGTGGAACATGCTAAAGATTTGCAAGATTGTGAGAAAAGAACTTTGTAACCTCAGGCCTGAACTGGCAACCTGTGACCCAAAGCGACATACACCAACAAGACAAAGAATCAACTTTAAACCCAATCTGGGTTTCTCATCTAAAGTATATTCCCACTACTTTCAGCCAGACAGAGAGAGTCAGCAGAATGAAAGCAATTTGCTCATTCTCTCACCTCCTCTTTCCATTCGGGATTTTTCAAGATCTCTTTTGGACTTCTACAATGCAGCACCGTGACGCAGCGGGTAGAGATGCTGCCGCCTCAAAGGGGCGGAGACCCAGGTTCGATCCTGACTACGGGTGCTGTCTGTTCGGAGTTTGCACGTTCTCCCCGTGGCCTCGTGTGTTTTCTCCGGGTGCTCTGGTTTCCTCCCACATTTCAAAGACAGGTTAATTGGCTTCTGAAAATTGTCCCTAGTGTGTAGGATAGTGCTCGTGTATGGGGTGATCATTGGACGGCATAGACTCGGTGGGCCGAAGGGCCTGTTTCCACGCTGTATCTCTAAACTAAACTAAATACCATCACAGGAATTTGGGGAATCCGACTCCTAGATTGTAAAGCGCAAACGTGAACTTTGTTTACCTCCACTAACTTTATGTAAGTGGGTTTTGCAGCTGTGACTCCAGAGAGACCAGAGTTGAAGGTGAGTAAATGGGATGATTCTGAACGGAAGTGGTACCAAATGATGAGTCTGATGTGACAGTAATGGACAGACAGTGAGAGTGTAAAGAAGGGTCTCAACCTGAAACGTCACCCGTTCCTTCTCTCCAGAGATGCTGCAATGGATGTGTGCGGCTGTGAGGGTGGGGTGGGACTGGTGGGGAGGGGATCCTGTGGCCCGTCCCTACTCTGGAGGGGAAGTTGTGGTCTGGCAGCGCTGTGGAATTTCTTGTGGTATTTGGCCCTCTGCCCTCCCTCTGTGGGCCTGTCGGCAGTCAGGGAATGAATGAAGGTCTGTGATGGTGTTGAGATGCACTACCGTGTCGGGCGGTACTGACTTGCATGACTTTATAACCAATACTTTTAGTCATTCAGCGAGACGGGCAGCAAATCTGGAGAGAAGGAATGGAATGGGGGACGTTTTGGGTCGAGACCCTTCTTCAGTCTGAAACCTGAAACGTCACCCATTCCGTCTCCCAAGGGATGCTGCCTGACCCGCTGAGTTACTCCAGCGTTTAAATCTTCGGTTTAAACCAGCACCTGCAGTTCCTTCTTGCACGTTTCGTCATTCGTTTGCCTGTCTTTCTCCTTGGAATATTTCACAGTCTGTAGTACTGACAGCAGTGTTGCTAAATAAACAGGACCAGTGAGAGACGTCAAGCTGTTTGATGCTGAACTGAAATGTCACAACAAGCTTGTTTTGTTTTAAATCCGTTCTGTTTGTTTCAAAGGTAATTTGACTATTGCATGAAAGCAATATTGAATTGTTATTCATCAAGGGGCTGTCCCACTTGGGCGACCTAATCAGTGAGTTCTGGCGAGTTTGCCCTCGACTCGTACTCGCACCATGGTCGACACGAGGTCGTAGGAGATAACTCTCCTTCATGCTCGAGAGTAGTTCCCGTGTACTCGAGGCCTCAGCTAGCTCGCGGCGTATTTTTCAACATGTAGAAAAATGTCCGCGAGTTAAAAAAAAGGTCACCATGGAAAAAAATCGATACTTTTTTTACTAGTAGGTTTAGTCGTAGTAGGTCGTAGTAGGGCGGCATGTTAGTCGTAGGTAATCGAGGGTAGTCAAAGATAGTCGTAGATAGTCTTCATCATAGTCGAAGGAGAACGTCTTCACTCTCCACTATTCGGTGTCCAATTTTCCTGAAGTTAGTAGTAGCTAGTGTTTCCTTCCTCTAGCGTGTCCAAACCCTTAATCTTATATGTTTCAATAAAGATTCCCTCTCATCCTTCTAAATTCCAGTATATACAAGCCCAGCTGCTCCATTCTATCAACAAATGACAGTCCCGCCATCCCGGGATTTAACCTGGTGAACCTACGCTGCACTTCCTCAATAGCAAGAATTTATCGTCTATTGATGAAACATAGATGATGTTCATTATTCCTTGAGCTTGAAACACTTTCAGAAACAATTCATTCGCTTTTGTGAAACATTTGAAGAGAGACGTCTCTTTAGCATGAAAACCAACTCATAGACTTCTTGTCTGCAGAGGGTTGTCTGGAGTGGAATATAATACCACCTTCTACTTTCAATCTGGTCAAGGATTCTGACCCGAAATGCCAACCATCCTTTTTCTCCAGAGATGCTACCTGACCCACTGAGTTTAGTTTAGTTTAGAGATACAGCGCGGAAACAGGCCCTTCGGCCCACCGGGTCCGCGCCGATCAGCGATCCCCGCACATTAACACTATCCTACACCCAGCAGGGACAATTTTTACGTTTATACCAAGCCAATTAACCTACAAACCTGTACGTCTTTAGCGTGTGGGAGGAAACCGAAGATCTCGGAGAAATCCCACGCAGGTCATGGGGAGAACGTGCAAACTCCGTACAGACAGCACCCGTAGTTGTAATCGAATCCGGGTCTCCGGTGCTGCATTCGTTGTAAGGCAACAACTCTATTGCTGCCCCCACTGTGACTGCTCTAAACCTAACCTGGAGTTACTCCAGCACTTTATGTCTATCTGCAATATAATACCAGTGTGTTTAAAGTTTATTTTTGCATAAGGTTATAAGTAATAGGAGTAGAATTAGGCCATTCGGCCCATCAAGTCTACCCCGCCATTCAACCATAACTGATTTATTTCTCCCTCCTAGCCCCATTCTCCTGCCTTCCCCCATAACCTCTGACACCTGTACTAATCAAAAATCTATCTACCTCTCCCTTAAAAATATCCACTGACTTGGCCTCCACAGCCTTCTGTGGCACAGAATTCCACAGATTCACCACCCTCTGACTAAAGCCATTTCTCCTCATCTCCTTCCTAAAAGAACGTCCTTTAATTCTGAGGCTGTCCTCTTGTCCTAGACTCTCCCACCAGTGGAACCATCCTCTCCACATCCACTCTATCCAAGCCTCTTGCTATTCTGTGTGTTTCAATAAGGTCCCCCCTCATTCTTCTAAACTCCAGCGAGTACAGGCCCAGCGCCGACAAATGCTCACATAGGTTAACCTACAAATTCCTGGATTCAAGCTCAGCACAGCGACTGTGGGATTTGGTTTCTGCCATGACTTGGGTATGCTACTGTCAGGAACAGGAAATTACAGTTCAAATGCTGGTCTTTCCAGGGATATATCGTGTGCAAGAAGTGGAGCTAATGTTATTTCCTCTGACTTGCATTTATTGTTATGCAGATTTATATGGTGGACAGTTTCCGCTCTAGTTCATGAATTCAGATATTGCAGATGTTTTGGATTAGTGCCTTTGTGACCACACGACCATATTGGAAGGAATAGGCCATGTATTCACCCTCCCCAACTTAACTTAACTTGCCATCCTTTTGGGTCGACTGGCCAAGCACTGAGTCACATTCTATAATGTCTTATAGAAACATATAAAATTATAAAAGGACTGGACAAGCTAGATGAAGGAAAAATGTTCCCAATGTTGGGTGAGTCCAGAACCAGGGGCCACAGTCTTAGAATAAAGGGGAGGCCATTTAAGATGCAGCTATGAAAAAACTTTTTTACCCAGAGTGTTGTGAATGCATGGAATTCCCTGCCACAGAAGGCAGTGGAGGCCAAATCACTGGATGGATTTAAGAGAGAGTTGGATAGAGCTCTAGGAGCTAGTGGAGTCAAGGGATATGGGGAGAAGGCAGGCACGGGTTATTGATTGCGGACGATCAGCCATGATCACAATGAATGACGGTGCTGGCTCGAAGGGATGAATGGCCTCCTCCTGCACCTATTTTCTATGTTTCTATGTAAGTGGAACCCAAGGAACTCCCTTCAAATTTAACAGACATACGTACTACACCACTGTTCAATAAAAGAAGGAATGAATCAGACTCTTGGCTTAACATCAGTCCTTGGAGGCAAAGATACAAGGAAATTTAGACTTTAGACATACAGCGTGGAAACAGGTCCTTTGGACCAGCGAGTCCATGCCGACTAGCGATCGCCCCGTACACTAATCCTGCACACTTGGGACCATTTACAATTTTACCAAAGCCAATTAACCTTCAACCCTTCACATCTTTCGAGTGTGGGAGGTGATTGGAGAAAACCCAGGCGGTCACAGGGAGAATGTACAAACTCCGTACCCGACAGCACCCACTGTCAGGATCGAACCCGGGTCTCTGGCGCAGTAAGACAGCAACTCTGCCAGCGTGCACATTAAGAAATGTATAGTTGTTCACACCAGTGAAGTTGAATGTCATTCCTGGCACTGTACTAGGGGACAGCTGGGGGAGTTTCGCACCATTTAAGAAAAGAAATGCTGGAGTAGAACGAAATATCAGAATTCTCATTTCCTAATGGGTGTTAAGATGCCCAGAATTGGGCATAATTGAGATGCATTAAGTTCGGCCAACATTTCTGGGAAAACAATTTCTAGGCCAGCAGCTTTTTTTCTCCTTTGGATGCACCCAAGAAGCTGCTTGGTATTTTTACTTTAGCTTTTGTTTCATTGCATAGAGTTTAGTTTAGTTTTGGATATACAGCGTAGAAACAGCCCTTCGGCCCACCACACTGACCTTCGATCACCTGTTCTCGCTGGTTGTATGTTATCCCACGTTCCCCATCTACTCCCTACAGACCAGGTGCAGCCTACAGCGGCAAATTAACCTGCATATATTTACAGTACATTCATGCCACACAAATGCCAACAGTCTGAATGGCATCGTCCTCAGCAAATATTCCCGCAATCAATGTTCTTAGTTCGTTGTGCGATGGTTTTTGTCTGGTCACAATGAAATTCTTTTACACAACTAAAAATGCACAGTCCCCATAATATTGCTGCCTTTATATATTTTTAAAAAATGAAAAGAAAAAAAAACAGAAAATACAAACAGTCCATAGTGCAAAGTTCAGTCCACCTGTTGGTGGTACTGCAGCAACCCGGCCTAGGTAAGCCTGACCCCACGTCCCCACTCCTCTGCTCGATTGCCGCTGTGTCTCGGGGGCGCTTCCTGCAGTCAACCTTGAAGGCGCTGGCAGTCCATCTTGTAACCGGCCCACTCCTCACGTCCATCGCTGCCAGCGGCTCCCATCCTCGACTCTCTGGTCTTACCGGGGCTCCGAGCTTCTCTCGCACGTAGTTTAGTTTAGCTTTACCGAGGTACAGTGAAAATCTTTTGTTGCTGGCTAACCAGTAGTGGAATGACAGTACATGATTACAATCGATCCATTTGCAGTGAGTAGATACATGATAAGGGAATAACCTTTTAATGCAAGGCAAAGTCAGCAAAGTCCCGATCAAGGATAGTCAGAGGGTCATCAAAGAGGTAGATAGTAGTTCAGGATCGCTCTTTAGTTGTGGTAGGATGGTTCAGGTTGCCTGATAACAGCCAGGGAAGAAACTGGCCCTGAATCTGGAGGTGTGCGTTTTCACACGTGGCTTTGGGTCTTTGTTCTGTACTGAGTACTCTAATGAATATAGACTCATGAATATGTCTGGAGAGAAGAAATGGGTGACGTTTCGGGTCGATTTTGGTTCATTGTACATTTATCGAGTCGGGGAATCAAGAAACCAGAGGGCATTAGCTTTGGAGCGGGGGAGGGAAGATTTAATAGGAACCTGAGGGGCAACATTTTTTTTACACAATGGGTGGTAGAACTTCCAATACAGGAAGTGGTGGTATAAGAAAGATCAAGACTGCCAAGTCCAGTTCCATCACAAAACCTTGTTGGTGGTGTATTTCATGATAGGGAAATGCTGTTCAAATTGAACCCTGTTAGTTCAAGTAAAACCTCGGCTGCATTGATTTTCCTGAACTCCTGCCAGCTACAACACTAGACGATGACATTGGTGCGTTGCTGTGCTTCGTCCTCTTCTGGCGTATGGCGTGCACAGCCTAAAGATGTTCTGTTTGATCTTCTGTTTGTGCACGCCAGGTTGGTTGTATTCGTTGAAACAGGGTGGACCACGTGAAGGTTGCAATCTCCCCCCCTCATTGCTGTTCATACCAAACGATTCATAGGCTATTATATGTAAACAGTCAGGTCCAGTAAACCTTCTCTTCAAGGTTTAATTCCATAATCCCCACCATCTACGTTGCTGCTAACAAAGACTGTCGTCTGATCTTTGCATTGCGAATTTTACTTACACACTGTTCAGATCCTTTTAACGTAGAACATGGAACAGTACAGCACAAGAACAGGCCCTTCGGCCCACAATGTCTATGATGCACAGGATGCCAAGACCAAGAAGGGTCTCGATCACTCAAACCTTCTCTCCAGAGATGCTGCCTGTCCTGCTGAGTTACTCCAGCATTTTGTGTCTATCTTTGGTTTAAACCAGCATCTGCAGTTCCTTCTCCACACCAAATCTTATCTGCAGGTTTGTAATCCATGCCCCTACATTCCCTGTACCTAACCAAAAATCTCTTAGATGACATCATCACATCAATGTTATAACAGGGTTTCCTTTTTGCACACATTTTGGGAACAGTATAGTGAGTAGATGATGAGGGACAGAACTTCGAAGCAGTCACGGTGGCACAGCAGTAGAGTTGCTGCCTTACAGCGAATGCGGCACCAGAGACCCGGGTTCGATCCTGACTACGGGCGCTGTCTGTACGGAGTTTGTACGTTCTCCCCGTGACCTGTGTGGGTTTTCTCCGAGATCTTGGGTTTCCCTCAAAAGACGTACGGGATTGTAGGTTAATTGGCTTGGTAAATGTAAAAATTGTCCTTAATGTGTGTAGGGTAGTGTTAATGTCGGCACGGACCCGGTGGGCCGAAGGGCCTGTGTTCCGTGCTGTATCTCTAAAACTAAACAAAATAAGAGTAATTTTTAATGAAAGGAAAATTCAACTCTATGCACGTGTAGCAATTCCCACTCACCTGCTTCCTCTGATAATTTACACTTAGTTGCTTTAGTTGGAAGATTAAGGAGACCCTAGACTGCACTAGAAACTTGAGACAAAAAGTTAAATTTATTCTTCATTCTTCCTGTTATAGAGGCATGAATGTAGACACTCATTGAAGAGCTAATTTGGATGTTAAGAGACATTGAAAGGGCAGCGAGGCTGCTAACCTCAAATGAACCGACCTCTGTGAAATTGTTATCATGTCGTGAGAATGGCAGGCTATGGAGTTTCTCTCGTATTTTGCCCAATACTGCAGCAAAGTGCACCAGGCTTTTGAAGGGAGGGTCAAATTGATAACAGTAAGAATCATTCCTGAGGGCTAGTTGCCTGAAACATGCAATTATATTGGTTTCAGTATAGTTTAGAGATACAGCATGGAAACCGGCCCTTCAGACTATCGATCACCTGTACACTGTCCTACACACTAGGGACAATTTACAGAAGGCAAATTAACCTACAAACCTGCACGTCTTTGGACTTGAGAGGAAACCAGAATGCCTGGAGGAAAACCCACGCGGTCACAGGGAGAGCGTACAAAACTCTGCCCGGACTGCACCCGCAGGTTTTGAACCCGGGTCGCCGGCACTTTGAGGGAGCAGCTCTACCCGCTGCGCCCTTGTGCCGACCCATTTATTGTAGTCATACCTATCTAGTTGCTGAGATATTTAGTTAAGCGCCAGAGTTTAACAGCCTTGTTACTGTTCAGAGTTTCCAAGTTAAACCCACTCCACTCTTGACACAGCGGTTCTTGAGGTGTTTGTGGATTAGGATGAGCTGTGATCACCCCAGCTTCTGGCACAAGCCAGGAATTCCACCCTCCTCTCCGACCACTGTCTCAAACTGAACCAGACACTCGCAACCCAGGTAAATTATCCCGCGCTGACCTAGAAGTTTGAAAAAAAGAAGTTACATTTGTTCAGCACACACAGTGAACAGGGCACAGGGTGGCACAGTGGCAGCGCAGCTGGCAGAGCTGCTACCACACACCGCCAGAGACCCGGGGTTGGTCCTGACCTCGGATGCTGTCTGTGTGGAGTTTGCATGATCTCCTCGGGACTGTGTGGGTCTCCTTCAGATGCTCCGGTTCCCTCCGGTAAGGCAGCAATTCTACCGCTGCGCCACCGTACTGGCTTCAATCACATTCACAAATTATGACCTTTCACAATGATAACCAAAACGTATTGTCCCATGCATGTGACGAAACTGCAATGTTTATGTACCTGTGGAACTCTGCTTTCTTTAACATATGGTATATTTGATATATAAATCTTTCGTACATCACCTGAAAACCTTCAGTAAATCGAGACTGGTGAAATATAAAAAAAGAAAATTAAATAAATGTGCAGCAGTGCAGCGGTAGAGCTGTTGCCTTTACAGTGCCACAGACCGGGTTCGATCCTGACTACCGGGTTCTGTCTGGATGGAGTTTGCATGTTTTCTCTGTGACCACGTGGGTTTTCTCCAGGTGCTCCGGTTTTCCTCCCTCATCACAAAGATGTGTAGGGTTTGTAGGTTAATTGGCCCCTGTAAATTGCCCCTAGTGCGTTTTAGGATATGAAGTGGAATAACATAGGTCCAGTGTACCATAGGCCATAAAGGCCATAAAGCCACTTTCCATACTGTTCCTCTAAAAGCTAAATTAATGGCTGCTTGCCCTCTGCTTACAAGGTCCGTGGGGGAGTCTAAAAAACCCACTCATTTGAAGTTAATGAACACCAGCTGAATGGAGGATTTGAAAAAACCCTTTAGTTTGTTGCAATCATGAGATGCATTGGGCCTAAAGGGATAAGTTGGAGCCGTTGTCATGGCAACGGGGACAGAGGCAGGATGGCCTGAAGCAAGGAGGTTAAACGGTTGAGGGCGGGGGGGGGGGGAAAGGATGGGTCAGGTAGCCAAGTCAGAGGTCATCTCCTCAGCAAAATTAGCATTTTCATGACGGACATAAACAACATTCTTGCTGACAATTGTTAATTCCGAGATGGGTCAGATAGAGAGATTGTACAGGCAGATGGTAAGTGGTGCACCATGTTTATAAAACAAGCACTTGAGAGTCCGTTGAGAGTTAAAAGTTTTGCAATGAGTTGACGGCAAACTCAAAGATTGTTAAATATCTTTAATATACCTTTTATTGAATATTTTTCATTTTTTATTTATCAATTATTGCTTCTGCTTCTTGATGTCAATGGGAAGTGTGGCAACAGTGGCACAGCGGTAGAGTTGCTGCCTTACAGCGCCAGAGACCTGGGTTCGATCCGGACTACGGGTGCTGTCTGTGCAGAGTTTGTACGTTCAAGTTGTATTCTCCCCGTGACCTGCTTGGGTTTACTCCGAGATCTGTGGTTTCCTCCCACACTCGAAAGACAAACAGGTTTGTAGGTTAATTGGGCTTCGGTAAAATTGTAAGTTGTCCCTAGAGTGTAGGATAGTGCTAGTGTATGGGGTGATTGCTGGTCGATATAGACTCAGTGGGCCGAAGGGCCTATTTCTGCACTGCACCTCCAGAGTCTAAAGGAAGATTTTGAAGTGTCTTCTTCTTCTTTCGTGTGGCGTGCACAGCCTAAAGTTGTAGGAACAACTTGATCTATTTGATCTTCCGTTTGTGCACGTCGAGTTGATTGCATTAGTCGAAACAGGGCGGACCACGTGAAGGTTTCAATCTTCCACCCCTTTGAAAATATCTAACCGAGATAAGTGGGGTCCTGACCCGAAACATCACCTATCCATGGTTCTCCAGCCCTGAGCCGCTGATGTTAGTCAAGCATTTTGTGTCTATCTTCAGTGTAAACCAGCATCTGCAGTTCCTTCCTAGAGATAGGAGATTTAGTTTGGGAGATTTGACTGGATTGTTGCTATCCGGATTTCTTTTGTAAGTCCCTGACTGCTGAGAAGAATACCTACAAATATCTAATGTTTTAGTTGATGTGGACTTGCCTTGTACAACATCTGCTGCTGGACATTAATTCATCGCCTGGAGTCTGGCATTTACGACATCTGGACTAATTGAGCTGCCAAAAACATTTCGTCATTTTTCAAAGCCACAAAGTCAGGAATGAGGAAAGGAAATAGCTCATTTTACAGAGCACCCAATAAAGATTGCAACATTGCACATCCGATGCAGATAAAAGCTGAAAATGTAATAAATCTAAAAGTTTAATTTCATTTTGAAATGTCAACTGGGGGAAATTGCAATCAACATGCATGTACCTGGTTCCTCTAACATGAACATTTTCTCAGCAATTTTTATGCCTCAGTAGGTAATTTGAAAACTTATTTGTACCTGAAGCAGTTATGCATCTCATCCTGAGATTGTATCAGTTTGGTTTAGTTTTGAGATACAGCGCGGAAAACAGGCCCTTCTGCCCACCCTGAGGCCACGCCAACCAGTGATCCCTGCACATTAACACTATCCTACACACACTAGGGACAATTTAAATTTCTACCAAGGCAATTAACCTGCAAACCTGTGCGTCTTTGGAGTGTGGGGAGGAAACCGGAGATCCTGGAGAAAACCCAGGCGATCTCGGGGAGAGCGTGCAAACTTCGTACAGGCTGCACGTGTAGTCGGGATTGAACCCAGGTCTCTGGCGCTGTAAGGCAGCAACTCTACCGCTGCACAATTGTGCCGCCCGGTGACCTGGGTGGCTGGATTATATTTCTTATTTCTGCAAATGTGCTGATCGCAAAAATGGTCTTTTGTTCCCAGATTGCCAACGTTTTTCAAATTAGTCTCTAAAGCTCTACCGCTGTGCCACCATTGGGCACGGCTGCCCTGCAGTGTAGTGCGAGACTTTCAATTTAAAATAAATCACAAATTTATTATGTTAGATAAAAGGCTGCAAAAAATCCAAGCTGTGGAGGACTGCAGGATTTGTGTTTTGGCAACTTTAAATTCCCCTGCATTAAATCAAACAAACATAGACGGAAATCCCTGCGTTACTCTAATTGGGCAACTACAATATCATTGAGTGCTATGGTATCATTACACTCAATGTAAAATTAAATGCCAATATTACCCAACCCTGAATAAAAGTCATCAGTTAGCATTAGTACACCCAAATATATCTTGACCAATTTGCACTTGTGCGCATTTAATAGAATTTACCAGACAGATATGGAAGGAATCTCACTTCTGGATCAGCTAAAAAAGCGTTTTCCTTTATCACTGTCGAGAAGATAATCTGTTGAAAATGAAATGAATTAGTTCAGTTGAAAGTAGACACAAAATGCTACAGTAACTCAGCGGGACAGGCATAACAATCGCTGTGAAGGAGGAGGGAATGGGTGACGTTTAGTTCAGTTTCGTTTATTGTCATGGGTGCCGAGATAGAGTGAAAAGCGTTCTCGTTTTCATGCTAAGCTCTCTTTTTGCTGAGCAATTTCCAGCTTTCCATCACCCTCCACCTACCTCCACCTATAACTCGCTGGAGTTTAGAAGGACGAGGGGGGGCCACATTGAAACTTACAGAATAGTGAAAGGCTTGGATAGAGGAGGATGCGGAATGATTGTTTCACCAGTGGGAGAGTTCTAGGGCCAGAGGTCATAGCCTCAGAATAAAGGATGTTCCTTTAGGAAGGAGATGAGGAGGAATTTCTTTGGTCAAAGGTGCTGAATCTTTGCCACAGAAGGCTGTGGAGCGCCAAGTCGGTGGATATTTTTTAAGGCACAGATTGATAGATTCTTGATTGTACGGGTGTCTTTAGGTTTAAGGGGAGAAGGCTGAGAATGGGGTTAGGAGAGGAGAGAGAGATAGAAGCCATGCTTGAATAGCGGAGTAGACTTGATGGGGGGCCGAAGGCCTATTCTGTCACAAAACACAAAACTCCCACAGTGACTGGTCGCTACCCCAAGTCCTCAACGCCACTCATTTGCCCTGTCTCTGAGTATTGTCCTGGGCACCTCCTTGATCTTCTAGCCTCAAAGGGCCAGGTGGGATACACCTCCCTTTAAATTTCTGATGCTGGGTAGGGCGAGTTCAATTCTTAATTGTTAAAACTGTCAGTGTGAACTCGGCAGCCCATTTGAGATGCAGCCTGAATCCGCTGAGGTTATAACCAGCATTTTGGTGGTGTCTACCAGCCCATATTCAGTTGCTGCAAGTGAGGCAGTGTATTTGTTCCAGCCATGTATTTGTTACCTGGGGCACAACAAAAGGGCTGGAGAAAACTCAGCGGGTGCAGCAGCATCTAAGGAGCGAAGGGAGATAGGCGACGTTACGGGTCGAGACCCCTTCTTCAGACTGGTCAGGGATCAGGGAAAAACGAGAGATATAGACGGTGATGTGGAGAGATAAAGAACAATGAATGAAAGATATGCAAAAAAGTATCGATATAAAAGGGAACAAGCCACTGTAAGCTGTTTGTGGTGTGAAAATGAGAAGCTAATGCTACTAGGGTGGGGAGAGAGATAGAGAGAGGAGGAATGCCAGGGCCCGAGGGCTGAGGAGAGGTGGGAAGGGGATGAGACAGCAAAGGGTTTAACAGAATTGCGAAATCAATGTTCAAGCCCAGAGGATGCAGACTCCCCAAAGCGGAATATGAGGTGCGAGATCCTCCAACTTGTGGTGTTGCTCACTCTGGCCGTGGAGGAGGCCCAGGACCGAGAGGTCGGTTTTAGTTACCTGTCTTCTTTTGGACTCTATGAACTGAGCATCTCCCTGATTAACCAGCACTACAAGTTGTTCTTCGACTGTTGAACAACTTGGCAACCTTAGAAGAGTGAGAACCCATGTATTGAAGCTCAATAAACTGTGCTTTGTCCCAAAACCCTTGGTGTTTTCCCGACTAAAAGATAAGACACAAAGTGCTGGAGTAACTAGGCGGGTCAGGCAGCATCCCTGTAGAAAATGGATAGGTGATCAGAGTTTAGAGATACAGCGCTGAAACATGTCCCAGCACACATAAGGGCCAATTTATAATCTTACCCAAGCCAAATAAAACCTACAAACCTGTACGACTTTGAGTGTGGAGAAAAAGCCACGCAGGTCACGGGGAGAACGTACTCAAAACTCCATACAGACAGCACCCGTCGTCAGGATCGAACCATGTCTCTGGCTCTGTAAGGCAGCAACTCTAAGGACCGCTGCAGCAGCACCGTGCCGCTGTGATGTTTTGAGTTCTGCGATCTTCTTCATACTCAGACCTTTCTCGGACTCAAGAACTTCGTTCAGACTCTTAAATGACACAAAATGCTGGAGTACAACTCAGCGGGACAGGCAGCATCTCTGGAGAGAAGGAATGGGTGACGTTTCGGGACGAGACCTTTCTTCAGACCCTGGTGTTTTTACCCCAAAAATAATGTTCAATCTTGAAGTTCCGTTGCTGATTTTGGTCCTTTGGGGAAGAAAAGTCCACTACCTTATATGGGGAAAAAAAGCCTTATGACTTGAAATGACCTGCTTCAAATTTGAACGATTGTTCAAGATATTTCTCTCCAGATTAAGTCATTTTTCTGGACATTCGTATATCCTGCATGCTTTCTCCACGCCCAGCGCTGGTGTTTATTTGCGAACCGATTGAAAGTTATAGACACAGAGGGAGGCTATTCGCAACCCGTCCTCTCCCTGGCAGCCCAGAAAGAATGACCCAGGTCTTGGAAGGTAGAACAGTGCAGCACACAATAACAGCTCCAATGGCCCACAATGACTGGGTATATCCCCAACAAATCTTATCAGCCTGCACATAATCCCACACAGTGAAAGGCTTGGATAGAGTGGATGTGGAGAGGATGTTTCCACTAGTGAGAGAGTCTAGGACTAGAGGTCATAGCCTCAGAATTAAAGAACGTTCTTTTAGAAAGAAGGTGAGGTGAAATCTCTTTAGTCATAGGGTGGTGAATCTGTGGAATTCTTTGCCACAGAAGGCTGTGGAGGCCAAGTCGGTGGATATTTTTAAGACAGAGATAGATAGACTCTTGAATAGTACAGGGTGTCAGAGGTTATATGGGGAGAAGGCAGAGAATGGGCTTAGTAGGGATGGAGTTAGTAGGGATAGAGATAGAGCACCATGATTGAATGGCGGAGGTAGACTTGATGGGCCGAATGCCTAATTCACATATGACCTTATGATCCCTCCATTCCCATGTATATCCCATTTACCTCTCTGAAAGTCTCTTTAAGGGCCACTATCGTATCTTTTGCCTCTAGCACCACCCTCAATAGTGTGTTCCAGGCACTCATCACCCCTGTGTAAAAAAAACCCACTTGCCCTCACAACTCTTTTAATCGTTGCCCCACGTACCTTAAAATCTCCACCTTCTAGGGCCAGAAGTGCATCCAAGTACAGTTTAAGGGTGATGAGGCTTCCGACCTTTACCACCCGTTTCAGGCATGAAGAAAGGTCCCGTCCCGAAAACACCACCTATCCATGTTCTCCAGTGCTGCTGCCTGACCCGCTGAGTTACTCCAGCAACTTTGTGACCCCTCAGGCCCATGAGTTCCAGACCGATTTCACTTTCTCTGGGAGAAAGATTTTTAACTTCCCCACTTCAAATGTAAATCTCCGCTGGAATATTACCCCTTTAAAGATAAACGGGTCTTCTGATTTGCATTACCTTTTCCCCCTTATTAATATTCACAAATCCCCATGATTAAATTCCACCCTCTGCCACCTCTGTTTCTAAAGTTAACGATCCTCGTGTTATCTCTTTTTCCTCATAGATATTGCTTTTGAGGCCTGAAGTGTCCTGAAAAAATCACGTGTTCATAGCTGTCACATATTTCCATCTCGCACGGACCAGAATTGTATTCATTAATCAAGCTATGGTTAACAAGTAATTGTGTGCGGCCTTTTAAGGTTTTAGTGAGATACCAAGCGTGGAAACAGCCTTTCGGCCCCAACCGGCCCAAAAAAAAACCAACGGCGACCAAGACGATTCCCGCACAGGGTAACGCTACCCACCTAACACACACAATAAATACCGAGGGACAAATTTTCCAAACACCAAGCCAATTAACACTACAAACCTGTACAGCTTTAGAGTGGTGGGAGGAAACCGAAGATCTTGGAAGAAATGCCATTGGTCACGGGGAGAAACGTACAAAACGTCCTACAGACAGCACCCTTAGATCGGGATCGAAACCCGGGTCTCCGGCGCTGCAAGCGCTGTAAGGCAGCAACTCTAACGCGCTGCGTCACTGTGGTCCGCCCCTATTAAAAATCATAACATAACTTCCATGCTTTTATTTTCTGAAGGCAGGGTTACTAAAGGAAAGTCATCTTGATGTCTTGTGACCAAATAATTTGATCAGATGCCACATTTATTTAACAGGATCGGTTCATATAGAACCTGATGTTCATCCATTTCTCCACAACATCGCACAACGTTAGAGTTAACTGCCTTACAGCACCAGAGGGTTTACACTTGCGGGTCCCCGACTATGGGATGCGTCAGTACGGAGTTTGCACGTTGTCTCTGTGGACGGTGGGCTTTCTCCGGGCGCTCCGGTTTCCTCCCACACTCCAAAGCCAAAGGGTGTATAGGTCACTTGGCATCTGTAAATTGTCCCTGTGTGTAGGATAAAACTAGTGTGCGGGGATACGCTGGTTCGGCGTGACGAGGTGGGCGAAGGTCTCGTTTTCCACGCTGTATCTCCAAACTTAACTACTCAATATTAGCTATTTATTATAAATTTTACATTTTACAAATCATCTATTTCCTTGTTTATTGAGCTGTGCTCTCTAATAATGCGTAATCTCGCAATGCTGCCCAAAGTTGCCTTTGTCTGTCCAACAGACCACCTGTATGCTTAAAGGTGTCCACTTCACTCTCAAACTATACAGCAGATATTTGTTTCCTTTCTAAATTAGTCTCCACACCCTTTAATATGGAGGTACTGGCGAGTCTCACTCTGTCAAATCCTCGCCTGTTGCTTTGTCCAGTGCATCGCAGCCATGTGTGTAACGGATCTAATTTTCAGAGTGTGCTGGATTTAAAACGCAAAGCAAGGCCCACACAGCCTCAAAAAATTAAATAAACCTTGTAAGCCATCTGTTGCTGGGTGGTGAAACAGGATTACAAAAATGTTTGTTGTGAAAGCCTGAAAGATTAAGTTTGCAAAGACTGTTAAGAAATCCATTTGCGCCAAAATTTTTATTTAAAATACTTTTATTTTTCGCTTTGAGTTGACGCCTTCGATGAAGTTTTGAACTGGAATCGTTTTTTTTTAAACGGGCTTGGGTGAGTTGAGAATTTTTAAATGGGGGGGGGGGGGGGGGAGGAGAAAACATGTCATTATTTATAATTCTTTCCCAAAATTCACACTCATTTAAAGAAGAAATCTTTGTCTTCTGGTTCCTTGCTTGAGTTCCCACTCGACGGCCGTGCTTGGCGGGGGAAGTGAGTAGAAAGCGTTGTATGTTTATTTTA